>CM031597.1:51484727-51504611 GCA_018398815.1 Conus ventricosus | reverse complement strand
ATTGATGGGCATTTTCATTTATTGGTTTTAAACTAAGAACACAACTGTTCCCCCCAAAAGGATTACTACTTACTGATTACACTTTTTTCATGAAAACTAAATGCAGAAGAATTTCATATCAGTCACAAGCAAAAACAAACAGCTAGCAAGCAAACACATATAGAAAAGCAGCTAGCCCCTTTGTAACACTTATTCTAAAAAAACACAGCAGCTGTTATTTCCTTTCCAGATAACTCGTATCTTGGGTCCTGATCTGGATGCAGGGGTTTCAAGTAGGGAAGGGTCACTCACATGGAGAGAGAGGCCGGGGCACAGGTCCGCATAACACTTCCTCAGCCTGGACTGAGATGGACAGTCCACACTCACACGGAGGGGAAAAGGAATCTTTCCTAACAGACTGATTAAGTTGATCCAGCTCTTTGTCCATTTTAGGTAGCCAATGAGGACCACCTGGGCATTTCTCTCTGGACACTTTGTTTAGGACTGCTGAATGAGGGGAGAAGGATGCAAACACACAGGCAAACCTCCCTTCCCAAGAGATAGCCAGAACATCCACAGCAAAAGCCGAGGAGCCTGGATGTTGGACCCCGGTGACAAACGGGATGATTTGAATGAACAAACACTGAATGCTCCCTTTAACAGCATTTAAGTTAACAGAAGAGCAGATGATTCATTAAGACAGAAAGGCATGTTTCTGCCCTAATAAAAACATTTTAGGGGGTAAGTGAAGGAAAAACTATAAAGTGATGCATAATGTCAAAGTATGTACAGAGAGAAAGAAATAAACATAGAGACAGAGCGAATTCTGTTTACTTACGTTGTACACTTCTGTCGATTACAACAGGTTCAATGTCATCAGTACCTTTAAGAACGAGAAGAAAAATGCAATCAATATTTTCACAAAAACAAATCTGCAGACTTTCAAGAAACTGTGCATCTAACAATAAAGTGGAGAGAGAGAGAGAGAGAGAGAGAGAGAGAGAGAGAGAGAGAGAGAGAGAGAGAGAGAGAGAGAAAGCTGGGGTTGGAGAGACAGAGAGAGTGCAAGTGAGCGAGAGTGAGCAAGAGCGAGTGATTTAGTGAGACAGAGACCGAGACAGACAAAGAGAGAGATATATATGTGTATGTGTGTGTGTGTGTGTGTGGTGTGCGTGTGCGTGCGTGCGTGCGCGTGCGTGCGTGCGTGTGTGCGTATGTTTTTATAATTCTGTGGAGAATGCTCAGATATACTCAAAAATATAGTTTGGACGAGTTTCAATTTTTCCTGTTATGTGTGGTTTCTTCTTCCTTTTTTTCCCCCTTCTTCTTCTTCTTCTTCTTTTTTTAACGAAGAAAACTGTACTCAGAATAATACAAAGTCATCTGAAGTAAACTGTATGTGTATTTACAGTTTTATGGTTTGGTTATACACACAGATCCTTGCTAGTCCTTTTCATGTAACACAAACAGTATTGCCAGGCAGCTCACTGTGCAACTGCAAGCATTGTAAAGCGTTTGGAGCTTGGTCTCTCACCAAGGACGAACACAACAAAATACTCTCAATGATAATAACAATATTGCCAGGCTTACTTCATGCTTTAAATTTAAAAGCTCTAGCTAGCAGTAGTAGCACTGTACTCTTATAAGCATGAAGTCGTCCGCATAGGGTAGTAAAGATGAGTGTGCTCTAGGACAACTTCCAACCAAAACACAAACATGTTTGTGTAAATAGTTTGTGTGACGGTGTGTGTGCAAAAACATTTGCTGTATAACCTCAGTATGACAATGAACTGACTTCAGTGTCCATGCATGCATGCATGAGTGTGAATAGTTACTCCCATATGCACTTACCTCACATTCAGAGTCACGATTTGTTTGCATTTCAGCACATTTCATCATTGTTCTCTGTTAAAGTACGATGATATGATTCAGAATGCCTGCTAATAATGTACATGCTACCATAACACTGAAAACTGACCCATCATGGCATGCCGGATATCGTAGAGGCGCAGCGACGGACTGTCCTTGCACAGCACTTTTCCAGTACACCACTCCTGGACACACACACACACACACACACACACACACACACACACACACACTCACAGAGTAAAAGGCTGACAATTGAAACCAATCAATGAGGAGGCAAAATAGCAATCTTCTTCAGCAATTTTTCTTCTGATTTTTTCTTGCTCTCCTGACTTGACTTAGCATTTTCTTGACAAAATAAGTCGAAGTCCAAAGATCTATGTCATATCTGATCTCTTTAAGCTCTGTTTTAAGTCCATGAGGAACGTTCTTATTTTTTTATCTCTCTCTTTTTTCTTTTTTTTTTTGACAAAGCCTTTTGTCAAAAAGTGTAGTGTTGTCAAAGAAACTGTAGCATGTAATGAAAAAACATAGCACTTGGCAACTCACTCCCACATATTTTCACATACATAACCTCTTGCATACACATAAAAATCCATCCTGCCAATCTTCTTTTTTTTTAAACAACCAATGACACATGAAACTGCTTCGACTTCGACGACACATGAAAGAAACAAGAATGCATGTCTAGTTCATACAGGTACCTTCCCCCATAAATAATCACCTTGTTAAACACCAGCTGATCTTGGAAACATGCTTGGCTTCTTGTAATGTAAACACCTGTATAAAAGTTAAGGACTGAAAGACACAGACGTGAATGAAACCAAATCCATGCAGATTTGCCAGCCTGCATCAGAAAGTCTGTATGTCAAACTTCCCTCATGAAAAAATGCTTATTCAAGACTGCTCACACACATTGTTCAAAACAAACAGCAATATCCTATCATGATCCTTCCCACTAAAGACCACTTGTGTGTGTGTGTGTGTGTGTGTGTGTGTGTTGTGTGCGTGCGTGCGTGCGTGCGTGCGTGCGTGCGTCGTGCGTGCGTGCGTGTGTGTGTACCTGTTTGTGTAAGAGAGAGAGAGAGAGAATGTGTGTGTGTGTGCGCACGTGCGTGCGTGTGTGCGCGCGCATGTGTGTGTGTGTACGTGTGTATCTGTTTGTAAGAGTAATTTTTGTTCATACATTTGCCACAAAAAATCATGTTTCCTTCTCAGCAGTCCACTTTCTGTAAAAGTATGGAAAATAATTTCTCATGAGTAGGAATACGCCATGTCCACAATAAAAGAAAAAATACAGACTGAGTGGAATACATGGGAAGGGGGCATTATTTCCTCGTCTCAAAAAGCTGGAAAAACTGGACTGCATTGTTATCCATACTATCATGTCAAAGGATACTGGTCTGTCAAACTTTTTCACATCCCAGACAGCCACTTGAGACTGCAAAAAAAGACCATACATTCAAAATGAAAATAAAACATTCATTAAAATGAAACAAAATGTTGTGTGAACAGTTAGTCTGTCTCCCTGCTCATCACTACTGGATTTTTCAGACTTCTCTTTTACATCAGCATGCCTAACTAGTATGCATGTCTAACCAGTACACAAAAGAATAGCATCTGCTGATGGTATTACCTATGCACAGAATTTGGGACATTTGCGTAACTTATAAATACTAACACCCTTCATACCAATATCATTAAAAACTAGGTTACAAATATTACACAAAAACAATGTCTACTTGTCAACAATTGTTTTTATATTATTACACAAAACATCTTACTTTGCAAAAAATTTGAGTTGTTAGTTGTTAGTATCATTACACAAAACAACTACATCTTACTTTGTCAACAATTTGTTTGCTTGTTTTTACACATTTTTAAAATGAAAGTAAATATGAAATGAGGCTGGGAACCACAAACAAGTAGGGTGACTCTTGCTCCCACAAGAAAACAAATACATGCCCTTTAACTCCAAAGGAATGTTGCTTACAACACCAAATCGCGAGCAGACATGACAGCACAGAGCACAAACAAGGAAACCAAAAACAGGGGGGACGTTTCCTTGTTTTGTTCTGTGTGCTCTGTGCTGTCTTATCTGCTAGCGATTCGGTGTTGTAAGCAGCATTCCTATGGAGTTAGTGGGCATGCATTTGTTTTCTTGTGGAAGAGAGAGTTACCGTACTTGCACATTTTTAACAGTTCAAATAACAGAATGCCAACAGACAGAAAATTACACAACAATGAAAAATTTTGTACATTCGGTGTTGTAAGCAGCATTCCTATGGAGTTATGGGCATGCATTTGTTTTCTTGTGGAAGAGAGAGTTACCGTACTTGCACATTTTTAACAGTTCAAATAACAGAATGCCAACAGACAAAAATTACACAACAATGAAAAATTTTGTACATTCATCATATTAACACATTGTAAGTCAGTGCCATAAGACGTATTACATGAGAAGGTATAGGTATATGTACAGAAAGGATTCCCTATATCCTGCAGTTGAAATATTTTCAGAACAAAGTTACTACCCTTTCAATCTTCAGCTGACCCTTATATAGAACAATTCATCAACAGCTGTGTCCATCACGTAATTCTGTGTTCACCTTTCAATTATCTTATCATTTTTTGCCTCCATCTCCTCTGTAAAAACTTCTTAACCTGCAGCTTTAAAAAAAAAAAAAAAAGAGGGTTCCGTCAAAGAGGAAGCTGAAAACATGGAAGACACTGTAGCTTGAAAAAACAAATTTTGACAGCAAAATTTCAGACAATGTGAACAAATTTTTTGTCATCCAACATTCATTGAAAAAATTTGTATTCATTCATTACAATTATCACTATGCCAGATCAGCCGTCAGCATTGCAATTTTTTCTTAATCAACATGAATCTAACGACACATTTCAAAGATTTCATTCAGCAAGCTGTTGCAACACATAAAGAAATTCCAGAGTGAGTTTTAATATTTTTTTGATTAAAAAAAAAAAAGACAAATTCCTGACTGGTACTATCAGTCCAAATCATGCTCATGCAGCTGATCTGTTACCACCACCACCCATCCAGTTCTTATAACTCAAAGAAGATGCTGATACTGGTGCTTGGACAACTCAGCCAAAAGATGGGCAGATCACCTACGCCCAGACGTGTAGGAAACTCCCCGTCTTATCTCCCCCGGGTCCATGAGGGCAGGGCGCTGGCCACTTCCACAGTGATCCAGCGCTGTCCTCTTGCACCACATGCTGGAGGCAGCCTACTGACATCCGGAAAATCCCTTCATAAGCCTTTACTTTAGGGATGTCTGCATGACCAGGGCTGATGGTTCTAGGGACTTCTTTTGCGGCTAACGCAGCCATATCTACTCCTGCTAACCCCAAGAACCATTTGGGCACTAAGCCCTCCGCCGATTCCTTTGAATTCCACTATGGTCTGACATGGTACAGTATATGACGCCAAAATGGGGAGTTTGTATTATACTCCCTGTTTGGCTAGTATACTTACCATGTCAGACTCTAATGCCCACCCTACCATCCCCGCTAGCGCTATGGTTCTCGGGTTACCTTGTGCATAGGCCTCGTTGAATGAGGAACAGGAAGTTCACACCGTCTTCTCCCTGCCGGAAGTAGTGTGGGCGTCACGTGATGGTCTTATTACTGCATTAACCACAAAAAATCTCGGCCTGGCAGAGCTGACTAACTGCCGTGGAATGCTATGGTCTGATATGGTAAGTATACTAGCCAAACAGGGAGTATAATACAAACTCCCTATTTTTATGCCTGCTCCATCAGGAGCCTTTCCATCTTTGCTTCCGAGTACAAACAAGGAGAGGGCAGTGCTCAAAATTCAAATTTACAGGTGCTAACAGTTGCCTCAAACAAATGGAGAAACCATCGTCTGTCACTAGCAGCTACATGAGCTGGTCACTTCCCAGATGGCACAGAGGAAGTGCTGCCCACCTAATACCTGTTCTTCAAAAGAGTCCTTGAATATATATCTCATTGACACCTACAAGCTACTGTCACTGAAAATCTTTGTCATGCACAAGAAGTGATGCCCACCAACCACCTTTCCTTCAAACAGTCCTTGAATCTGTATCTCACTGATACCTACAAGCTTGTCATGCACATGTCCTGTGATTAGTATCTCTATTCAGACCAATGCGACTTCACTGGGTTTATCACATGAATGACAAAACCATTCCTACCTACTCTCACTATAACCGTGCTGCCGATTAAAGTCTTCTGCGCAGTGAGGATACCTGCACAGATCCGTTTGTGACCTGAAGCACTGAGCTAATACAATAAACACTAATACCCACACATCAATCTGAACAATCAATGCTAACAAGCAGTCGTAGAGATTTTGTTTTCATGATATAAGGAACAAATTCTTGTAAACACTATAGGTGGCCATGACAGATTCAAACAGGAATACACTGATCATTGTTATTATTATTGTGTAAAACTTGTTGTTGTTGTTTTCATACCCTGGCTAAAAACTCCAGGATCATCCGAACAGCCAAGTATTTGAACACTATGGCACAAATGCATCAGCTGGGGATGAGAACATTACGTGTGTGACAGTTTTTGATTACCCCGCCACATGGCAGCCACCACTCCGACTTCGGGGGATTTGGGAGACTGATAATGTTATGCTAGGAGCTGTCACGACTGAAGACAATCCCCACATAACTATGCAGAGCATAACAACATTTTGATGTAGCCTTGGTGTTCTGGCCTATGTCAATTGGTCTGACACAGCCTAAGCCAAGGCGTATTGTTGTAAAACTAATATCGATGTTTCTCAAAACTAACCACAACACCAACAGAATTCCTTGATAAAGATTCAGCTTGCTCAAAAGAACCAAACAATGGGGGGCAAAAGGCCCCCCCCCCCCCCCTCCCCTAAATCATAATTTTGAATTACACATAAAGAATGACAAAATGATTATGAACATGGTCTTCTTTCTATGACAGATTGAACAACAGACCTCCCCAAAAGACGCCAGTCGACTGTTGTTATGGACGTCAACACAAACACCAGACACTGTGCGATGCTGTGTGGTCAAACGGGACTTTGAAGGATCTGCACACAAAAAACATCCAGTGAGCTGGACACAAACAGAAAATATACCAATACTATCTTTTTTAAAATTTCATATGCCAAAATCAATTTGGAGAAAGTTCTGAGTCACTTTTTCAGCATAAACCTAAGAGGCTAAGAAACCATTGACATTAGAAACACAAACACTGATCAAATCTTAAAAACAGACATGTTTTATTAGGTAATTTTATGAAGACATGTCAGCGAGTTGCCAATTTCTAACACAAGGTATTACAATGACATTGTAAATCACCTTTATGGCTTTTATAAACTTTTGAACTTGACCTGTATTACTTTCAAAATGGTGGCCTTTTGTTTGTGACTTCAATCAATGTCTTTGTTTTATCTTTGTGGATCTGGATCCTTGCACTGCAGGAACCGATAAGGTTATTTCATAATGGGTTCTTCTCTCTTATCTTTGGCTTTTTATTGCCCCAATTTTGAAATCTCACCAGTACATTTGAAGTTTTCATCTTCTTTTTTCCCCCTGTAAGCCTGAGGACTGGGTTCTCAGCTTTGTTACGACAATTGCACTACATCTCATTTGTCTTTCACACAGTTTTAAATGCTATTATAAGATGATATTTATGAATGTTGTACTAAATTCGAAACATACAACAAAACATATCAACTTCAAATTAGTGCACGTCTGTGAAGATATAGACCTTTGTCCTTACTATTGGTAAATACAAATACAATCATTCTTTGTTTTTCACACTCTAACAATGTTACTGATGAGGCAACTACACTGCACTTTCACTTCAGTGAGAAAGTTTACAGATTTTTTCTCCATCCTTTTTCTTGTGCCAGAAGAAATCAGAAACAGAGGCCTGTCACAGACTTGGTCGCCTGAATTTTCATCTTTCTCCTTGATCTTCAACATGGGAATCCATCAGGAAGCTTCATGCTTCCATTCTCCCCATGGGATTGGGCTGCGTGAGTTGAGATCTCTCTAACGCCTACTTCCACATTCCAACCCATCAGGTGTCTAAAAAATGTCCATGCTTTAGTTCTGAGAGGACGATGTACTCCTTCACAGCCCTCCACTTCCGTCTTTCCCTACCCTTTGGTCTTCACAACAGCATTGACGAATGTGCACAAAGTACACAGATACAAATACATACAAAACACTGCATATTTGTTGAAGCTGATATCCAGCCCCAATACAACACAAAGCCTATTGCTTTACACACTCATGTCCTTTCCACTCAGCCCTGATGTGGCCCTTTGCGGTCGGCTGGGCTATAAGCAACATTATCTTATCTTATCGTCCTTTCCACTTTATTTATAAAACATTGCAGAAAGTTCTCACCTCTAAGATCATAGAGACGAAGGCAGCGATTGTTCATGCCAGCAAAGAAGGTACGTCCATCAAACCAGGCAAACGAAGAGGTGATGTCTCCAGTGCCTACAGGTCAAAAACGTTTAAGATTCATTTCCAAGACATGGAATGATCTATGATGTCACATATTTCAAGGGTTTACTTTAAAAATATAAAAGGATCAAAGATATAAGAAAGTTGAAGGCTTATCTGAATGATACTGAAGGATCTAAGAAGCAATGGAATTCAAGAACTCTAAAGAGATTGAAGAATTGAACACCATCATACTATCAGGATCTAAAAAAAAACTGAACTGGGAGATCAACTCAATCCCCAGACAGCCTTCCAGAATGATCGTCCTCAGTGAGCTCACAACACTGCGCCATATCAGAACTGGTTCAGGTTTCGCACCTTTTTCAACTAAGCTGGGAGGTGGGAAGGCGTGCTAGTGTTTGGACAGGTAAGTATAATGTAAAACTACTTTCAGTTCAAAATTCTTTTCTCTCATACCTACCTGCCCAAACAAATGCCTAAATATCAAAAAGGATGGTGGGAACATGTTCCCATGAAAAGAGTTTGTTTCTTCAAATTTCGTTTCTTCTCAAAAGAGAATGTCTGTACAGTTCCCCAAACACGAACTCAGCACCAGAGGCTCAAAATTAAAATGATCTCCCTCAATAATCTGAAAGCGAAATACATAGTTCCCACTCCCCCTGAAAAGGCTCACAAACAGGCAATACGCAAGCAAAACCCAAAAAGGAAAAACACTAGAGGATCAGGGAAAGGAGAAGACTCATGAAGTGAGCACTGAAGGTGCCAACTGACATTAACTCAAGCACCCCAAAACAGGAAAGAAAAACTTCTCGCATAAAAATCTAACAATGTCAAAAAGCAACTTCAACAATGTGCCATGGCAAAAATACACTGACAAAAGAGGCAAACATTGGCAGGGTACGCAGATGAATTGGTGACCTCTTCTTCTTCTTCTGCGTACGCAGGCTGATACTCCTGCGGACACTCCCTGTATAGACAGGCAAGTATTAAACCCATCTGTTCAACAAAGGGAGCGGAGTTTTGTGTGTATGACCATTTTTTATCCCGTCATTAAGGCAGCCATACTCCAACATCCGGGAAAACTGGTGACCAAAATCAGTGTGGATCTGTTGCTGACTGGGCAACCACAATCCCGCCTAGACAGTCAAGAGCTTCCATGTCTTCAGTCACATTATGTACGTAAAATCTGTTAAACGTAATCCTCAACTTCCAACCTGCTGCCCAACAAATGTCAGAGACTGTTACGCTTCACCAGAGGGTACAAGTGGTGGAAGGAGCCCAGACTTCATATGCCTTTTCATTCCCTCTTCGGGGAAGCAGTTTCTGACTGTAGATATAAGCCTGGCAAATAACCTACCAAAGCAACGAGCTTGTTGTCTGGGGTCTGACAGCAGCTCTCACCTGGCCACACCTTAGAAGAGTGATTGAGGAGCCTCACTCTGTCCTCTGAAGGTGCATCTTCATGCTTTGATGGGAAAATAAACCTGCTCCACCTTCCATCACCTGGGCCTGAGATTGGATGACGAAGGGGCTGGCAGAGACAAGGTTACTGTCAGGGGCTGTCCTTTGGGCTAGGAATGAAAAGCACGTCAAGAATGTGACAGAGCCATCATCGCGCCACTTCGAGGACTGCGGGTCCCTGGAAGGGCATGAACCCATCACTCTTCAGGCAGACGTCAATGTGACTAAAAACTGACTTCAAGGTGGGGTTCCCGACAAGAGTAATTCAGTGAGTGTCTCAAAGTCAATGGAGGCCAGATACTCTAAGATCAGTGGCAAGCTCCACTTGGGGCACTGACTGTGTCTTACCATTCCTAACGACCCATCAGCTCTGAAAGGAAGGGACCATGGCTGATATCAAGGTCTCTGCCCATGAGTCTGAAGGTTTTGACAATGGCTGACCTGAACTGTATAAGGGTTCTTCTCTTTGTTCCTATGCTGTGTGAATCCTCCAAAAAATGATCTTCATCTTCAGTATTTGTTGGATGAAATATCGGTCTGATTACACGATTTGCGAAGACCCTCCACTTATTGTAAGACACCTTCAAGGTAGACAATCTTTGCCTTGACAGGATCTTTTCCACACAAGAAGCCCAGAAACGTCTCTCGCCAGAGAGGTATCGCCTGTTAATACACAGTTGACATGGATAGAGAGAGAGACACAGAGTCTGCGCGCCATCTCTTCCACCTGGGCTGAAGGAACAAGTCTGATCTCCTAGGCAGTGGCATAGGTGAAGAGTGATCAAGAAACTGATCACTCTCTTCATCCATTTTCATGGGCAAATGAGAATCAACTGACATTTTGCTCTGGCCACTTCGTTCAGAACTGCATGAAGACAACTGTTGCAACGAAGACACACTACAACGTAACCTTTGGGAATTATCAGCCCAAATTCCATCCTGAAGGCCAGACAATGAGAAGCTTTCCCTCCAAGGAGAAAACTAACTTAGATGGTCGTTTGTGGGACAAACAGAAACGAAGCTCTAAAAATTGCAGAGCAGAAACAGGCATGTTCTTCCACCACAGAAAAGGAGAAAACTGGGCTAGTTCTAATGTTGTGCAATGTTGTGAACTCACTTAAGAATGACCATTCTGGCTGACCTATCTAGGATTAAGGCAAAGTTAGCTCCCTGCTCTCCTAATTTGATATTTTGGAGGATCCTGATACAGTGTTGTTACATGCCAAGTGAGAATAAGGAATTTGCTGGACAGGTTAGAATAAAAATAAAAGACATATTTAGTGTATGGTTGTTGTTTATCTCAACAATGCAAGAATAATCGGCAACGGATAGTTTTCAATGGTCTATGAACTCAATTTTTTCTTTTTTTGTTGCTGTTACATACACGCACGCAAGAAGAACAGCATATCAAAAATGTTAACATGTCGCACATAATCCTGACCTGCTGTACTCTGAATACAGTAAGTTAAGCCACAAATCGACCCTGGCCTACCTATCTCAGCATAGGAACGGGAGATGGAGCCGTGTTCACTGGAGCTGTAGCGTGACCTGTCTGAACTCTCACTCAGGGAATAACTTGCATTCACGTCCCAAACCACTATGCAAGCATCGTTCCTGAATCTCTCCAGACCTTCTGCCAGCTGCAAAATGTTCAAACAAGTTGCATATTTCCATGCAATCTTCATGCCATGAAACCTATGAATACAAATACACATGTAAGCAAGTGTGTACTGACAAACTTACATCATTATTAACACGCACGCATAGTGGCATTTTGAATTAACAAAATGTAAAACACACACATATCTAAACATATCTACCTTTAGGCAATAAATATTACACCCAATTACCAAAAATACAGACCAAAATATTAAGAAATTATTCTTGCTTCTTTTTAGTTGAAAGCACATAATCTAATCCAACTTACCAAATGTGACTCTTCTGGATTCCAGGCAAGGTAGTTACAATGTCGAGAATGTCTTGGGACTGAATAAAAAAAAATACAGATCTAAAAGACATCGTACATAAAGTCAAAATGCACAACCTCAAATACACCATCATCGCAGTCAGTCAGAGGTAACTAACACACACACACACACACAGAAAAATAGAGACAGCAAGGTGGAATAAACACACAAACTCTCTGAGCACATGACACTTCTGATCATGGCCATTTCAAATCATTTTGCTTTTTCCCCCCTCTAATTTCTATTTAAAAAACTATCCGCTAATTCTTACAAGACTGTTCAGGCTGAAACTAGAAAACATAATGATGACAAAAAAAGACCAAAATCAGTCTGTTAACTTTTTTTTTTTCAAGTTTAAAGCCTCAAGAGCAGAAGAAAGACAAAACTGAAGACACAGTCAAACTCAATGGCATGGTTGGTATAAAAGAAGGCTGATCTAGAAATCTAAAAAAAAAAAAAAATCAGTGGCTAAAATCCAAGCTTCTATGAATGCTTACTGACGCAATTGTCCAAAACCCACAGAAGAAAACCACCTGCCAATGCCAGAGACAAACAAAACCAGTGTCCATACAGTTGCAGTCATGATGACAGACAGAGCAGAAAATGTTCCCACTGTCAGGTAAGAATAGAGACTGATTTCTATTTATTATTGATGCAAATATAATATATCATTCAAGGGGGAACGTTTACCTCATAGATGGTACACAAAAATGGTGTTATCTCCCACTGAATTTTGTAGGTGTCCCCGAGAATTTGAATATGTTCAAGCCAACTGAAGAATGTAAGGTATCAGTGTTCTTTGGTGTGTATAAGGAAAACAACATGCAGTGCAACCTCTTTTTTCTTTTACCTCTTTGAAATAGTACAAATTTCCATACGTCCATGTCACAGATCAATCACAAGGTATAAGAAAACATTTGTTTCACAAACTTACCAAACTCTTTGCCTATCAGTTCATCCTCACCAGGATCACCAAAACTGTCAACAAAAGAGTCAGAAAACAAATGCAATATATAGATAGATAGATAGATAGATAGATAGATAGATAGATAGATAGATAGATAGATAGATAGATAGGTAGGTAGGTATATGTATATATATATATATATATATATTGCACACCAGTGTGCAATGTGAAACAAGACAATACAATTGTACTGAATTCTGACGAAGCCTAAATAAAAGGCGAAAGCTTAAAAAAACATGAAGAGTGTGTGGTTGGTGTGCCTGCTTTTATTTTTGTACTCTGTGACTGGCCAGTTTCTGGATCAGCTGTGCACCCACACATCACTGAGTGGTGTCCAACATATTGTAGGGTTTTATCTTCATTTTATATATATATATATATATATATATATATATATATATACCAGTTTAAAATAGGATTTTAAAATGGAAAAAAATCCTATTTTAAACTGGTATGTCGCTCCCTACATAGTTGAGCACTTTTAACGTTCTGAGTGGCTTTTTAACTCTGATTTTATATATATATATATATATATATATATATATAATATATATATATATATATATATATATATATATTCATAACAAACAGCAATGTCAAGAAATTTTGGGCATACATCTTAGGTAAAAATGTACTGGACTGTAATTCTTGAATAACCCTGAATAACCCTGACCTATAAATTTCCTTACACAGTTCTACAATAACCTGACACAGAATGATGTGTCACAACAACAATTTAAAAAGTTTAATAAAGTAAACATTTCAAAGACACCACTGGTGTACAGAATAAATCTACCATGTGCAACAAAACGAGATGCATAGTCACGTTCAATACAGTAAACATTTTAAAGACACCACTGGTGTACAGAATAAATCTACCATGTGCAACAAAAAGAGATGCATAGTCACGTTCAATACAGTAAACATTTTAAAGACACCACTGGTGTACAGAATAAATCTACCATGTGCAACAAAAAGAGATGCATAGTCACGTTCAATACAGTAAACATTTCAAAGACACCACTGGTATACAGAATCAATGTTAGATAGGTTTTACCTCGTGAGTACAACACGGCCATTGGCTTGTCCCACTGCCAGCAAATTTCTGGGCTCTGGTTTAGGATACCATGCAGCACACTGCAATACCCCAAAACATGTTCAACACAGCACCACATCACATTTTCAACAAGAATCAATAATGCTTACCTTCACAAGCATCAGCAACATACTTAAGAGAAACATGCATTTCGTTTTTTAAAAAAATAAATAAAATAAATGCATTGACTTGTGTGTATTTGTAAAACTCTACGTGTGTGCATGTGTGCATGTGCGTGTGTGTGTGTGTGTGTGCGTGCGTGCGTGCATGTGCGTGTAAGTAGAGCATGTTATTCAGAAATTAAAATAAATTTAATTCCAAAACTACACTGAATGAAGGAAAAGAGTGCAATGTAACCAAAATTTCCCCGTCAATGCATTTGATCTCAAGTTCAAAGTAAACTCAACTTAACAGCTCAACACGTTTAGTGGTAAGCATGCCATTCATAGACTGGAGCCCTTCCGCTACCCGCATACCTCCAATAAATTAATACAGCCCTACTGCCGTTTACTGAATCTGCTGTTTTCAGTGTTAATACAGCCCATCTGATCACACTGGGCCATTTAAGGGATTTCAGCACATACAAAATGACACTCCAGTCCAGAAAAAGAAAACAAACTGCAGTATGACTAGAGACTATGATGACATCCTTGAGAATAAGACAGATAAAGAATAGACCATGCTCAGAATGACAGCCACTAATCTCGATTTATCACCACCACATAAAACAAGTTAAAAATCTGACATAAGCGTACCACCAAATAAAATCCTATGGTCTAACAGACACTACAGAAAGGACATCTAGCCACCAGATTAAAACAATAATGCTCAGATTAAATAAACAGTAAAGGAGAGTGGGGGAGGAGGGGGAGGATAGACTTTAAAGAACAAGCAACTGAAAAGGCTACAAAGTAAATAAAAGGGTGGAGTATAGTAAAGAAATATAAAATCAGAAAAAGCAAAATCAAAGCAGTGTCAAAGATCATAACAGAAGTGGGAAAATAAATGGCACAGAATTTCTAGAAGGCAGACATTCACTTTCTAATGAAAGAGATCCTGGCATCTGCACATGAGCAGATACCTTCAGTAAACATGGTGTCTCAAGCAATTACGTGGCCAGATTTCATCCTCCCAAGCTTTGGATTGGACGTAAACATACCCTTCAAAATTATGAACTAGATTATTATTACATCCTCTTAATTGAAAAAAAGTGACAGATTCTTAGATTGTAGGCACTTACATATGTGTTTAAAAGTTCTGTAAATGTCCATCCACTCCCTTTGACCAGTCTCTATCTCATTTACACACACTTACTTTCACTATACACACACACAAATAAAGACTTCTGAAATCAAAGTGACCTACTTATTTGTAGATGGCGATAACTTTGGGGCCAAAGTATGGACAAGAGGGGTGGAAAACGAGTGGTGGGACAAGAGATAGGTTAGGGGGAGATGGGTGTGGGAAAAACAGGATGTGGGGAAGAAATGCAAAAATCTGATCTAGTTGCAAAGTAAGGCAACTGCAGGTGGAAATATAAACAAATTTGAAAAATTATTCATAAGGCCCCGCTGAAAAACGTAGACATATGAATCACAAGACAAAACACGATGTGTTTTGACCTCTTAGGTCTTCTTCAGGCAAGATACACAGCACTCACAACAACGAAAATGAACGCGCAATTCCACGCAAGACGGGCGCTGAATCAATAGTTTTTCAAATCTAACTAAAAATCTGAATTTCACAAATGAAAAGTGTCACAATATGCAGACAACTTACCTTAATGAAATGAATCTCTGAGTTTGTAGCACAGTGTACAGCATATTTCTGGTCAGCTACCTTCACTGAAAATATGAATCAGTTTTATTTCTCCATTTCAAAATATCTGACTTGAAGAACACACATATCTATTGTCGATGTTCAGCTGTATAATCAACAAATCCAACAAAAGTTATGACAATCTTGGAGTCTCTAGGACCCGTGCGTTTCACTCTCAATGGTCTGCTTGGTTGTGTCCTCCAACAAAGGTTAATGAAGTATAATAAAGAAAGGGAAATTATTAAGTATTTTAAAAGAATATATTCAGAAAATACCTAAAATGCCCTTCAAACGCCATCTGGTTCTTTTCAAGTCATTTTGTTTATACTAAAGCCAATCAAAAGGTTGTTCTACTTATCACACATGACAGCTGAATAAAGGGGCTGTAAATGCCACTTGTACTGTTGAAGCCATATATAATTTTATCATCCAAAAAAAAACACACACTGCATTAAATGACACTTTAGGACACACCGTTCATGAAACAGCGCACACACATGCACACAGGTATCCCTCCCCCATATACTCACAGGAGCTTTCGGGATGTTTGGAGTAATGTGGGTTGTTTGGTCCATCCACCTGATACAGGTTGATAGCAGAGCCATAATAATGAATATGTTATCCTCTGGGGGTGACCACAGCACGTCCACTTTGTTACTCATCTTTCTTCTCTTTGTTGTTTGTTTCACATTCCTGAAAAGATGGCACACACCCCACACACAACGCCCATGCGCACACACCACACACATACATATATACACACGCACGCTCAAAACATGCAAGCACACACACACACACACAAACACACAAACAGCACACACAAAAATAAATACTGTACATGAACCCAATATAATTTTCTCTTTTCAAGAAAGAAGAAAACAAAAAATAAAGTTACTCAGTACGTCTAATCCTCTCTTTGACTCTGAGTGACTATGGTCAAAACATCCTTGAAATCCTACCAATAGCAGAGAAACAAATTGTAAGTGTGGTAGCATAATCAGCACCAAAAAAGTGTAAAATGGCGTACGGTTCCTTGGCGAGATGTACCCACGGGGCACATCTTATCTGCTAATGCTAGACCATTGTGATCAGTCAGTGTCACCATTAACAGCTCTACAGACAAAGGTTTAGCGACAGAAGAGAATGTTTTCCCATTGGGAAGTGCATTGTGCTGACTGTTTTGACATGTTAAATTTCATTCGCAAACGAAGAATCACTTAACTCATCAATGAACTTTATGTTGCTTTCTCATTAAAAAAGCTCATGTTCATATCTTTTTTTTCATTTATGCCCGTCGTCCCGTGGAGCATAGGCCTTTCAACGACCCTTCGCCATCGCACTCTGTTCTGGGCTGTTCGGTCATTCCAGTCCAGTTTGTCCCTTGTTGTTTCAACTCCGCCTCAGTGTCTCGTCTCAGCTGTTTCGAGGCCCGGGCCTCTCTTTCTCTTTCCCTGCGGGTTCCTAAGCCTATGAAAAAAAAACTAGCAAACTTGTTTCAAAAAAAACTCAAACAGTAGTACAGTTTAACGTGCACTTTTCTTTCTTTGTTTTGTTTCATTTTGTTATAAAGTTATTCCAATTAGCATGCGCTGGGGTCTTGCTTGATGCTGCTGACGCCTACAGCTAGTCAACAGGACTCAAGTTACTCCTACAAAACTTTCAAACTAAATCAGGACCCATGGGGAACAAAATAACTTTTTTCTTCAGACACCACTTTGGTGTATCAAACTTAGGTCGAATTACACTCTCCTCATCTCCCATGAGATTGTGTGTATGATAAGGCCTAGTTTCGTACAGTAAAGGTTTGCAATTTACCCCACCCTATCCCAAACCAAATTTATCTGAACTTGGCCCATAATTTTTCAAAACAGAAACCTAATGTTCACAATTTTATGGGTCATTTGACCCCTGATACCTTTTCCCCTACTCCCCCCCCCCCCCCCCCCCCCCCCCGAAAATTTTTTTCACTCTGAATGGCTGAAAAGACACTGTGTCATTTTTACCACTAGAACCTTTTTATCCATCCCTGTGTTGAATTGTATGGATAGATTTATAACAGCTATAACAAAAATAATGTTTATTTCCACAGCACATATTCTACAAAAAAGCTCAACAGCACTTTACATTTCAAGAAAAGCAAACGGTAAAAAAGAGGTGTTACAAAAGTCACGCACACTGAAAAAACACAAAGACTCCCAGATATTAAATACTGACCTGCACAATTCAAACAATATGTAAACATGCACCTTAGTATTGATACACATCAGTTTCAGTCAGATCCTACACTGTATGATACTGATGTATGCATGTGGGGTGTATTGGGGTGTGCGAGGAGGTGGTGTTTGTGTGCATGTGCCCCTGGTGCATGTGCGGTATGCGTATATCTGTGCGCTTTGTCCTACAAATGAAATATCCATATTATTCATATTATTAACATTAATAATTAAATAGATAAATGACAATGAGAACACATCACACAAAAATTCTCTTTTAACTAAGAAAACTTATCACAGAACATTACTAAAAACACATTCACTAAAATCCTTGATTAACACATTGTATTAAACAACACTAAAACAAATCACACTGCATTCACAATTACCACATCATATAATATAATGAAAATTCCATATGGAAAAAAAATCCTACATCATATAATAATAATGAAAATTCCACATGGAAAAAAAACTTAACATATATACCCAGAGGCTAAGACATGCGGATGTTATTTCATTAACTTGAACTGAGGTGTTTGAGGTCTCATTGGAGGCCTGTTCACCTTCGAGATTAGTAGATGTAAGTCCCACACCTTTGAACTTGCGTGCGTGGGGTTTTTAATAGTAAATGGCACTACCACCACCTATTCGTAGCATACTGGATTGAACTTTGAGGGAAGGCTATTCCAGTGGGCATCCAGTCTGGACTTGAAGGTGTTCAATGTTGGAGCTGTAACTATGTGAGCTGGGAGGCTATTCCAAGAGTTTATGACTCTCAGCAAAAAGTTGCTTCTAACTTGTAGCCTACAGCGTCCTTTGAGTAACTTCAGACTGTTGCCCCTTGTTTCTCTGCTGTCAAACAACTGAAACTGAAGGTTTTTCACCCTGTACATGCCATGAACATATTTGTACAAATCTATCATGTCACCTCGAGCCCGTCGATGTTCAAGACTGGGAAGCTGTAGTAAGGCCAAGCATTCTGGGCAAGGTTTATCTTTAAGCGATGAGAGAAGCTTTGTTGCTCTGCGTTGGACATCCTCCACCTCAGCACACAAAGTCTTGTGGTGAGGTTGCCAAGCCGAGTGTCCATACTCCAAGACTGGTCTTACAAGTGACTTGTACAGCTGGATAAAGGTCTCTTTCGTCAAGTGGTCGAAAGATAATCTAATTATCCCGACAATTCGATTTGCTTTGGATGTTGCCTGTGCCACATGTTCTTTGAAGGAAGTTTGTTGTCTATATGGACACCGAGGTCTTTCTCCACTTGGCTTTCAGACAAGTTAATGGTGCACGCCTCACCGGCCTCATTCTTCCCCCTCATCTGGTATACTTGTCCGACTTTATCCATCCCAATTTCAGGACATGGCATTTATCTGGGTGGAAACGAAGATGCCACCGGTCTGACCAGTCCTGTAGCCTGTTCAGATCCTCGTGTAGGTCATGTGTGGCATCTTTCAGGATCAGGATCAGGATCAGGATCAGGATCAGGGGCGTTGTATCAATACAACTTAGCCTATTTAGGCTTTTTACGCCCCTTCTGTATGTATATATCCTTTTTTTTTTTTCATAACCGTTGGTCCAGTCATAGGCTAGCTCAGACTTATTATCCATCAAATTCATATCTAATTTTTGTTAATAATTCATGTTTATCTATGAGGTTCTTGAACACATTAATACTGGGTGCACGTTTGATGTTAAGTGTTAGTTTATTCCAAAGTTGGTTACTCTATTAGTAAAAGTAAATTTTCTTAAATTCGTTCTAGAATATTGTTTAAATATCTTATCTTCACTGTTCCTTGTAACATTCTTCTGCGGAGTACAAAAAAAGCGTGCTTTATCAACATCATCAATTTCATTAAATACTTGTATGCCTGAATCAGTCACCTCTTATTCTTCTTGCCTTAAGTGTTGGAAGTTGCAAATATTTTAATCTTTCCTGTAGGAATCTTTTATATTATGAACTGTTCCTTGATGTTTAGACTCATCTCTTGCATTGACAGTGATTCAAGAAATCTATGTCTTAGTGCTTCATGTG
>CM031597.1:51469266-51483727 GCA_018398815.1 Conus ventricosus | reverse complement strand
ACAAATTGGTTAAGGATGTCCTTTGGGACAACATGTCAGATGGTTGCAGGAGCGAACGGCACCACAATTTTTTGGTGGTATCTTTGTGCCCACAACTTAATGTGATCTCCCTTCAAGGTTAAAAAATCTTCATGTAAGAACAACATCAAGCCATTTTGAGCTGAATGTCTGATGAAACAAACATAGAAAAATTACAGCTGATATTGATTAAATGTTACACATATACTTCAGAAATGGGAAGCAAAAGGAAACTTTCAGGATGCTGTTGCCACTTTGGAATGTGTTTATATAATGCTGCACATTGTTGAATATGTCAATGTGAAATCAGCAGTATGTACCTTTTTGACATGAAAGGAAACGTTTATTGAAAAACATGCTGTGATGAAAGTCAATATCATTATTGTGAAGCTTCTGATAAATATGCTTGTACAACTAAGACTGCCACATAAGAATTATTTCACATTCACATAACAGAATCGATTCTTGCAGGCATTCTTTGTACAATGCATATTCTATATATCTGTCTTTTATTCACACCTAAGTTTGCAAGCACACACACATTCACACACTGTAGAAAGACAGTGTTTTGCTTTGCCATTCCATTTGGCATAAGGAATCCTTAATCTCAAAAGACTTGTCAAATTTTCCTTTCAAAATCGAAAATAATTTGCCCACTGTCAATTTGGTTTCAGAACTGTGTCTGATTCTGATGTACCAAAATTCATCAAGAAACCATGCATTAATTGTACTAAGAACTTATGTCAATCATGTTCAGTTCTTTTTTTTTTTTTGAAAGACAAACACAACATGACTAATTGAGACCCAACAGCCGAATGAACTTGAGGCCTTTTATAACTCAAACATGATGCAAAAGAAAAATTGGGGAGGGAGAGGAGAGACAGTTGAAGGCTTCAACATTAAAAGCATGTTATCTTGATCCTATGGTTTGGATTCAATCCCTCATTGAGGCAGGGTTTGGGGAGATTTTAGGTCCAATATCGGTGCAAGATTCCAACTGCCTTCAAGTCCCTCAGACTAAAGCTATGGACCATGGGGAGGGCGTTAAAAATATGCACGGAATAACATTGTACTACATTTAGATGTTATGCACAGTTCAAAGTCTTAGCAGTCAATGAAAAAGTGCAGGTGGGATTGATTTATTTCTTAAGACCCCTGAAAAAAATTATCACTCTTTGTATGGCAGTTTGTCCTGATCTGTTTAAATTGTTATACATTTTCATTTTGTGCAAAACGCTAGTGCACAAAATCCACACAAGAAAAACAAAACACAAGATGTGTGCACATATATAAAGGCACTAAAGTTCCACCCAATAAATATTAACTATAAAAAAAAACTACCATGGTTATATCAAAATGATTCAAGGGATAAACTGTAGAAATGGATGGACTGTTTAGGGCAGAGTGGAATCGAATATCACAGTCTTAATATAAGATATATCTGAATAAAAGCATAATTATGTCCTCTTTAACAAAGGCATTCAAAGTATAATGCTGCTTTTGTTATTTGAAAGAGGTTGTTAACACAATTCGGATACTCCCCAAAAGTATGCTGGTAGTGTTTGCCATACACGGCAGCAAGGGTCTCTTTTCCCATTTGGCATAGAAAGTGGAAACTTTTACATCACTTCTGTAAAGGTCTACCCATAACTTTTGGCTCATGCTTTGTGGCAGCTGCCGCATTTCAACACAGACTTCCAAAATCTTAACAAAATGGTGTTCATATCATGCTAGATATGAAAACTAGTGTTATGGAACAATAAACAAAAGATCACTTTCTCTTGAAATTTCCCAGGATGAATTTTCCTGCTTGTAGATGTGTACAAAGCACCAAGCAGTAGCATGCATATCACCCCCAAGAAAAATAACAGTGATGGCATTTCAATGTTACCAACTAGTGTCTCAATCTCTCATTCGCTCCTTCTCTTGCTTCAGAAGATTGCCGAATGCTTCTTGTAGGCATGAACTCCTGAATGGAAAGAAAATTAATTATATGTAAAAGACTTTTTAAAGCTGTTCATGAGCATGCTTGCAGTAACACACACACACGCACACGCACACGCACACACACCACACGCATGCACACACACACAACACTCGCCAGTTGCAACATGTATCAGTTACACGTAAATGCACTCGCACAGACACAAGATCCATAACACAACCCAGAGCGTTAAAAAGGTTTAACAGGTTAAAAAGTATATAAATGTACAAAAAATGACTTCCATACACAAACACACAGTGTTCACACACACAACCAACAAAACACACACAACTTTGGTTTTAAAATATACAAAAACAAGTCCACACTTCGATATGCAATTAAACGCTGTTTACCACAACACACACTGCGGTGGAAATACCTTTTGAATTTCTGCATACTGTGCTTCAGACTCTGCCAGTATCCTCAGTTTGGAACTGGAGGTTTGCTTCACAGTAGCTGCATCTCGATGGAAACAAAAGTCCATTTTTTTTAAACTAGGTTAAAAGCAGAAGAAACAAATATTACATATTATTCAAACAGAATGTGCACACACACCAATTACTTCCCAAACAGAAGTTTTGGGGAACAGTCAAAAACGTTTTTTTAAACGAAGAAGAAGATGACCATTACAGTTGTTCAAAACAAGAAACTTTGTGATGTTAACAAACTTTCTGTACAACAAAAAGGGATGTTCATTACACACATTGTTACAAACAAGAACACTCTGTAACCTAAGAGTCTGTCAAAAACAAGAACTTTGGGGACCATTTTTCACTTCTGTTACAAACAAGAAAAAATGACAATTCCATTCCATCACAAACTGAATGAAAAGAGCTTGTGCATTTTCAAGTCTTAACATTTGATTTTTTACATGATTCAAAGGGAAAATGCATTTCTAGATCTTGCCATGTGCCCGTGTTTTGCCGTACCTGTTGATTCAATGATCTGTTTTGCCCCTTCGCTAGTCCTGATGGCATTCCTGGCAAGCTCTTAAACTTTTGTGCCAAGATTGAGTGAGGTATACCAATAATTTCCCAAGCTTCACTGGACCAGGGAGAAATTTCCCTGATGAGTGGCGAGATGCGAGTATTGTTCTTTATTCAAAAAGGGTGACAAAACAAAGCAGAGAACTATAGACCTGTATCTCTTGCATCATTTCAGCAAAACTACTTGAACACATAATATATAGTACATTAATGGACCATCTTGACAAATATGACTTCTTAAATAACGCCCCAGCATGGATTTTAGACAGCGAAGGAGTTGTGAGACTCGACTTATAAAAAATCTCAATGATTTTAATAACTGTCTTAACAACAGACAGCAATAGATGCAATTTTATTAGACTTTTCTAAAGCCTTTGATAAGGTTGACCATGAGGGCCTGCTGCTTAAATTAGAACACTCAGCATTGGCGGTTCTTTGTTTAAAATGGGCTAGATCATTCCTCGTTGGGAGAACGCAGAAAGTTGTTGTGGAAGGGTCGTTCATCCCATTGTAAACTAGTCTTGTCGGGTTTGTACCACAGGGAATGTTGGGGCCTTGTTTTTTTTAAATTTTTATATAAATGACATAAGTAGAAATCTCCCTCCTGGAACTACTGTAAGGCTTTTTTGCAGATGACAGCTTAGTATATAGACAATCGAAGCAAGAATGATTGCACACATTCTACAAGATCTAAACGCTTTACAAGGTGGGAAAAACTTGGGAAAAGGGAAATTTTTCCCCCAAAAGTCCCAAGTGTTGTGTTTATGTAATAACGTCCCCAACTAGATCAGAATATTCTATTAATACTATTCTTAAGAAACAATGCTGCAAATATTTAGGCGTGATTATAGTTAGTGTCCCCAATTGGTAAGAACATTACAATTTAGTATGTAAGAAAGCAAATAACATTTTTAGCTTTTTATACAGGAATATAAATGACTGCCCAAAAGGTGCTACAAAACATGGTTAGGACAGTATGGAATAGGGTTTTGCTCGTCTGGGATCCTTCCATCTAAGGGACATTGATAACCTCGAAAAGATTCGAAGAGAGCAGCACGGTTCGTAACAGGGAACCAACATCAGAGAAAAGGGGAATACTAGGAAGAAATGGGAAATTAGAATGGAAACCCTTGGAGAGAGAAGAGTTTTTGGGTCAAACTTAACATCTTCTTCAAAGGCAGAGCAAAAGTAATTGATATTCCAATGGAACACTAGTATTGTTTAAAAGTAGCACCAGGATTTGGCGGTAAAATGTTATACCATCCCTGCATCAAATATTGACAGCACTTGCATTCATTTTATCCTAGTTCTGTAGGCTGTGGAACTCGCTGCGGGTGCCATCAAGATTGCCACAAATGCAGTCTCATTTAAAAAGCAAATTGATAACGACAGTTTTGGATCTGCATATTGGGACAATTTTCTATTTTAATTTCCCCAGATATTTTATGGTTACTGGGCTGAATTGGCCATTGATTTCAACTTCTTGGAATATAAAGTGTGACCCTTGTTGCCAAATTTTGCTCCAGGGGCCAACAGACTGAGTCGCACTATTTTATGTTATTTTTTTTTTACTTTTTAACATGCGCGCTGGTGACCTACTCGTTTTTGAGTGAACCAGTTTTTTGGAAGAAGAAGAAACAACAAAAAGTCCAGTTCAATTTTTACCTCTGTAGTTGTTTAACACTTAAATTTCTAAACACCATCAAGACTCCGGTTAGCTGCAGGCTTTTTAGCATGGTAGATTTTACACAAACTGCATCAGCCCTGCTGTACAACAGTTTGTGTCATGATCCACTGAAGTGATATGTTCTTATGCAGTAGTTTCCCTACTGCTGATGATGTTACACCCAATCTACCGCAGGCTGTTTCACAGTTCATCCAGTCTCACTCAGCTGATGCACCAATACAACTAGGATGCCTTTCGCACCTGATCTTCCAGCGAATATGGAAGTCCTCTGCCCTACTTCTTTCCACACTCTGCCCCTATTGATTCCATGATAGAAAAAAAAGACTGCAGGAAAGTATAATGGTTCACCTATTGACAGAAAAATGACTGCAGGAAAGTATTCATGGTTCACCTATTGACAAAAAATAAATGACTCCCAGGGAAAGTATATGATGGTTCACCTATTGGACAGAAAATAATGACTCCCAGGAAAGTATATGATGGTTCACTATTGACGGAAAATAATGACTCCCAGGAAAGTATATGATGGTTCACCTATTGACAGAAATAATGACTACAGGAAAAAATATGATGGTTCACTATTGACGGAATAATGCTACCAGGGAAAGTATATGATGGTTCCCCTATTGACAGAAAATAATGACTCCAGGAAAAAATTTTGATGGTTCACCTATTGGCAGAAAAAAACAACCAACTGCAGGAAAGTATATTATGGTTCACCTACTGACAGAAAAAATTGACTCCCAGGAAAAGTATCTTTGGTTCACCTATTGACAGAAAAAAAGATCCCAGGAAAGTATATGATGGTTCACCTATTGACAGAAAAAAAAGGATGCAGGAAGTATGTTAGGGTTAAACCTATTTAACCCCCCCGTAGAAAAAAAGATCGGTGTAAAATCAACTGTATGATATGGTTCACCACTGACTCGATGGCAGAAAAACAATCCCTGCAAAATCAACATGATTGGTTCACCTACTGACTCGATGGTAAAAAAACAACTACAAATAAAATTGATGATATGGTTCACTTATTGACTCGGCATCAAAACTTATTGCCAGTAAATTGATCGTGTGGTATGGTTCACCTCTGACTCATGGTAGAAGCAATTACCTGTAAAAATTGACTATCGTATGTTTCCCCTCTGATCGGTAGTAAAATTTAGTCGCAAAGTGGGGAGACTGCAGTGGGAAATTGAACAAAAAAATTTGAAAAATTTTTTCAAATTCAGCATTTAGAAAGCATTTGCCTATAAAATTGATGTATATCCCCATTGACTAAATAGTAGACGCAAACTGTCATCCATTGACCACTTTGGAACAGGTTCACTTATGACTCAATGTTAGCATGTAGTTGCCTGCTAATTTCTTTGATATGGTTCACTACGATTAGGATAGAATGCAATTCCCTGTAAAACTGATTGAAAGTTATGAATCACCTATGAATGTTAGAAGCAATGTCTATAAGATTTACTGTCGGTTTTGGTTCACAATTGACTCGATGGTAGAAAGCACTGCTGTAAAATGACTGCATGACATGTTCACCTATGACTCAATGGTGATTGCCTTTGCCATTAAAATTGAGTATGATACTGTTCATTACTGAGTCAACAGTAGGACACAATTGTCAGTAACATTTACTCTATAATTGGTTCACCTATTGTCTCAAGTTGAAAAACAATTCCCTGCATTATTTGACTATGATATTGTTCACTCTGACTCATAGTACAAAACAAACTGCAGTAAAATTGATTGTTTTATGATACGGTTGACTACTGACTCGATGGTAGAAAAACGATTCCCTTTTAAAACTGACTTTATGATATAGTTCATCTTTCTGCTTAGAGATTCTCTACAGAAATTCAGGCTGCTCTGGTTGATGTAAAATGTATCATGAAAGTAAGTATGGAGTAAAGCTCTGCCAAGCAGTCTTAAGACCAGAATGGAAACCCCTAGATCAGCTTCATCATCCCATCGATCATTTAAAAACAAAGTCTCAAATTCTGGGGCCCCTTCACGCCTGCTTTCACGGTGACCTTGTTTTGATTATCTCTCCATGTCTATGCCTTTGCTTTGATTCTTTAGGGGTCAAGGGCATCAGCAAATTCATGGGGACTGACATTCTGACAGACATTGTGGCCCTTCGAGGGACATTTTGCTCAGCTCATTCCACAACAAAGAAATTAATGTTGTCAGTAGGGGGCCTAGCAGGTGGTTGTCTGAGTATGTTGGATCAGAACAGCAACCACTGACACCATTAAATTACTTGGCAGCAGTGCAAAATCTCCTCTGGGGGTTGCCTTATGACAGCTTAAACACGACTGCTCCCAGTTAAGATGGGTTAGTGCTGGGGTTGGGGCAGGACGGGCCTGCGGGGGCTGTGGAGGGGGAGGCAGAATGTGTGGTACGGACACAATGCCGCTAAAAAGGTTGGGAAAAATCAGTTAGACCCCCCCCCCCCCCCCCCCCCCCCCCCAAAAAAAGAAAAAAAAGAAGAAAAATAAATTCAGGCTGCTCTTCACAATAACACTTTTACTGCCATAATCAAATGTGATTTTTTTTCTCTTTATAAGCACTTACATCCCTGTAAAAAGTGAGTTTTTAAAACAATTTTCAAGGAACAACTTGTTTGTGCAGGTGGTAGTTGTTTATTGTTTTATCGGGAAAACTAGTCCCTGGAGACCCCAAAGTGTTATCAGAGAGGTGGGAAATGCTTCTTCTGGCCCATTTTGCCCCAAACCACAATCTGAAATCTCTTTTGTCAACTTGTACACTGGAGCAATTCTCTTACTTTAAAAGTTTGCCAGCAGAAAAAATTACATGTACTCTATTAGCTTTTCTTTCCGATGGAACTGCATGTCAAACTATCATGTAAAAGATTGATGTTTTAAATGGCATGGCAGATGACAGTAATGTACTATTTTTTAATACAACCACGCACAAAACACACAAACACACACACACACACAACACACACACAACACACACTCCCCACACACTCCACAGGCACAAAATATTTTCTTTGCAGATGATCATCGTCATATTGTGCAATTTGATAATCAGTGGATGATATAGTGACACACATTCTTTTAAATGTCAATAGACACAGAGTGTGCGTACAAGAAGTAAACAGCCAACTTACTCAAATTTTTCCTGCATTGTGTGCATCGTTTTTCATTTATCCCCCACTTTCTTTTGCAGCTTTTATTTTCTGTTGCTCTTTCGGAACCAATAAATATATTAATCCCCCTGTGCCAGTCTTAGATCTAGGCCATGATAACCAATCAATGTTATTTTCATTTTGAAGGATTTTCATAATACACAACCTTATCTGTGATTCTAATAAATGTGGAACATGTTACATGTCTATTAGATTACATGGTCTGAAGAGGATGCCCGCACACACAAAAAAACACCAACCGCTTTCCCTGCAAAAACAACAACAGAACAATACAGAAAAAGACATGGGGAAAAAGACCTTCCCGATTTTATCTTTGGCATACTTCTCTTCATATCTAAGTGGATAAGGAAAACTGTGACTGATTTATACATTGGATACTTTCTTATATCTAAGTGGATAAAGGAAAAAATGTGATGATTTTCATACATTGGCATACTTCTTTCATATCTAAGTGGATAAAGGAAAAAAATGTGACTGATTTCATATCATTGGCATACTTCTTTCATATCTAAGTGGAAAAAAGGAAAAAACTGTGATGATTTCTTACTTTGGCAATTTACTCTTGGACTGAGGAAAACGACTAAAAAGTTTGGCTAGTTTTTGGATGAGGTAAATAATTATGATTTCATACATCAACAAGTTTTTATCTGTATGAGGAAAACAGGTCACTGAATTGGAGGAGGGTCAGGGTTTTTTTTGTGGTTTCTAAAGGTTAAAACTTACAGCAGATATCTAAACAAATACATAAAATATTTTCGGTCATTATTAACCATGTGAAGGATATCATTTAAAAGTTTTCTATTTTTCTTGGTTTTTACTATCAACAACAAGCTCCACAACCAGCTCTGCTCAGGCGCTGAAATCTCATGCAAAATGAAAGCTTTGATTAAGATGTTAAGGAGGACAGCTTGCGTTCAGGTCAGGGAAATCCAGACAGGTGACTAAAACAGACAAGATTTCATGATCCCCCTTTAAAAGCTTTTTCTTAATGGTGCATTACACATACAAAACAAAAAACAACCCTGCGCACACATGCACAATTATTGAACCCGTGACCCGTTTTCACAGATATAGAAATTAAATAGCAAATAGATACTGAATGTGTGTGTGTTTTATTGTATGTGTGTGTGTGTGTGTGTGTGATGTGTGTGTGTGTGTATGCGTGTGTGTGTGTGGTGTGTGTGTGTGTGTGTGTGTGTGTGTGTTGTGTGCACGAAGACAGGGGTTCTCCCAGGCACCTGAAAAAGCTTTCCTCTCTGCATAGCGAGGTCAGCAATTCATCCCGTCTTTGGTGACGGAGGGAAAAGCTTAGCGCTGAACTCTTGCTCTGACTCTGCCGTCTGTCTTGTGGCTTTGCAGCTTGTGGGTAGCTCTACAAAGAGTTTAAACACACAGCAAGGATACACAAATCTTTTTTGGTCAGCACAGACTGGCTTGTCTGCAGCTGTGGAAACTCTGCAGTGTGCATTGTGCTGGATTGTAGTCAGAGAGGAAAAAGGGATGTTTGTGACAATGAAAGTTTGCAGTGTCCATTACAACAATTATGCATGCATAAGGTGAAACACAATACAGGTACATGCATGTAGCTGTGAACTGTGCAGAGGCCATTTCACTGCTGTGAACGCTTATGGCTGTCATGATTTACAATTTCAATCAATATTGCATTCTGAATATCAGACATTTGATTCAAACAGTAACAATGGATGATGGCAGATGTTACATGCAAGGACAACTGTCTCTTCTATGACATTTCTGTGCATTAAAATAAGCTTAATCAACTGTATCTGAAATGGATCTGAATACAGTACCTTTCAGCCCTTTTTTCTGCTTGTTGCACTTGATGCTGCAGATCACGAATTTTTTGCTGCACTGCTCTCTGTGACTTCTCGCAATGCTGTCTAAGGTATCCTCTTTCCCAAGCACCTCCTGCTGCATTGATCTGAGTGAAGCAATCCTTTATATTAACTGTTCGTCATATTAAACAACTGATGTATGCAGAACAAATATTTACACCTAAACATAATAAGAACACAAAATCAAGCAACTGTTTATGTTTCTACCTAGCTTGCATGAAGGTTAACGAAAAGGGCAAAGGACAAAAGTACAAATCCAAAAGAACAATTCAGAGAGAAAAGAGGAAGATGGGATGGGAAGGGGGGAAAGAGTGTGCATGTATGAAAGAAAAACAGAGAGAGAAGGGGGTGTGGAAGGGAAGGGGGGAGGTTAAGAGAGAGAGACAGAGACACAGATAGAGAGAGAGAGAGAGAGAAGAGAGAGATTAGATCGCGTAAAATTTTAAGCAATGACAGGTAACATCAACTGATCAACTTGACCCCGTGGCACAGTGTTGCCCGGTTACTTGCAATGCTCAGCCAACTTAGAGAAATTTGTATGAAGTAAACTTGTTTTCACTTGGTGACTGACGGTACCTGATATCACTGAGTTGGACTGTCGTTTTCTGAGCAGCACAAAGCTTCAACGATTTTATTTCCCGTGTGCATACCCCTCTGACCAACAGCGGGGAGCTGACTTCCCTTTTCAGACCTTCACTGTAATGACCGAGGAGGGGAACCATTGCCGCATGGTTCAGAGACCCCTTCCAGTAGGAATAGTGAGGAAACATCACACGCATTTTTGAGTTCTGAGAAAAAAATTTCCCCGGGTGAGGTGACTTTTCCCTACAGAAAGCATGGTGGAAATGTTTTCCCAAGTGAGAATTTCTCTTGGCACAAGCTCTTGACAATAGATGTGAGTGAGCTGTCATGCATGATGAGGCTTTGAAAGATTTATATACTGAATAGCGAAAAGTGAGAATACAAGAGAGGAAGGACTATCACAAAGAGTAGAAAAGGTAAGTGGTCAATGGAACTGTGTCTGTCTCAATCAATCTCATTTCCTCCAGACCACACACATACACATACACACAGACACAGGGCACCCCCATGTATGGAAAAAACCTGAATTTTGTTATTTGAGTGTTTTCCTGCTTAACAAACAGCAAACTTTTTCTCAAATTCTAAAATCCTTGCATCCTTTTCTGTATTGCCCTTTTAAACAAGCGAGCGTTTTTGGTTTTCAGCTGCATTTTCTTCCTCAGTCCTGGTTTTACTCGCTTGTATTCATCTTGATCTTAATCATTTCCTCTTGGTTAGTGGCAAGTAAATGTGAAATCTGTATTCTAAAATGGTTGAACTTCCTGACTTCATTTTTCAGATGTCATCAGCTGCTCTCTGAATTCTGTCAATTCCTTGTTAAAACTGTCAAGAGGTCTGTGCCGAACTATTTTTCATCTGCTCTTTGCTTCAGAATCATGATCAGCCTTGACTGTTCATCAATGCGAGAGAGGCAGCATTCCTGCCTCTGTTTTGTCTCTTCTTTTAACGCCTTGAGTTTGGCCAGGTTTCCTGCATTTTTGCATGTCTGAAACAGAGGGATACAATGCAAGGTAGAGTTTTTTGTTTCTGTTATGTAAAACACAACAACCACACACACCCAAAACACACACACACACACACACACACACACACACTCCACACACCCAACACACACACACACACACACACTCATACACACTCACACACACTTAAAAGGGAGATGTACGTTTAGCTGAGTTAACCCGAATGAAAACGCTTAAGCAACATACAACTACACATCCATTATACGTTATGATCCCACATGGCATCATTTACTTTATAGCAACTGGTTTAGATTATGTGTGTCTGACAATCTTAATATGGAAGCAATGTGCCAATGGCCTTGTTTACCATGTTCTGAGATAATATAAATATGACAGTTTCAATTTATCTTGGATTTTGTCAATGGGTCAAACTTTTTAAAAGAGAGACAGAGGAGAGAGAGGAAAGATGGAAGATCTGATAGCTTATTCATTAAGTTTATGTAGTCCAGACAGAGATAGGATCGCTCAGATGGCAAGTTGTTGATGCAGATGCCGCTTTAAGTGGTTGTCTCTAAACAATGAAGTCTTGTTAAACTGGATGCAGCCTGCTGAATATCCTGAATATTGTATTATTCATTTTTAGATCAGAATTTTGTTTTGTATCTTAATCCATGTTGTTTTTAAACACAGAAGTTTAATGGAGGCAGTGTTCTTAATTTACTTTTATCATGAAATGTTTACAAATTTAAGGCAATAACACGTCTGGATCTGGATTGGATCATCACCAATGTCAGTGGCACAGCAGCCATGGCTATAAAAGCGTTTGGGATTCAAAGAAAGTACAAACTTTGGGTTTAATTTATTGTGTTGATGGTGCATAAACAACAATGGGAAAAGGGAAGGGGGTAACCAAAGTGAGGTGGTTTGTTGAGTGATAGGGATGACTGCCTTAAGTCTGCCTCGCACCAAGGAGAAGGTGCTGCGTCCCGCTGATGTACCATCAATCAGATGGTTCCACTCAAAAAGGGATCCTTATGAAGAGTTCTTCAGGTCTGATTGCACAACAAAAACTCTTGCCTTTTGATAAATGTTGTCTTTGAACAGAGTTCTGATCAAATCATGTGAAAGTGGCTGGCTTCTCCCATTCTTGGACTAGATAATAGAGGTAGGAGGTCTTTGGATAGAATGGCAGAAATTGACCGTAGGCAATCTTTGTACGCACAGTGAGTCGAGCTGGGCTTCAGTGTCCCCCAAAGGTGATAATTGTCTGTCTGTTGTTTCTCTCTCTTGATGGCTTTCTGATTTATTCTATTCATTCTTATTATTTCCCCTTATTTGTTTCAGTTCACAAACAAGATGTAGACAAAGTTTTATTTTCAACAGGCTCACAAAAGCAGTCATCTCTAATTTATTTCATCAACAAAATTTATATGGTGATGAACCCTTTTCTTCCCTGACCATGGAAGAGGAAAGCACAGAACAAACAACCACGCCTTCAATAAAAGATGACAGCTGTTTTGGCATGCATAGGTTTGATCACAGGGGTTTTATCATACGAGTTGGACCAATACATATTCATGTTTGGATTTAATTTGGTATGTTTTGGGTCAATATGTGCACTGGCTATAACAAATACATTCCAAATCTGATAATAAAAAGCAGTAGCTGTGCAGCTTACTTGCACAGGATGAACAAACAAATGAAAATTTCTGTCTAAAAGAGTAAAAATGTATGTTGCCAAAATGTAAGTTCTTCATTGATTTTGATCAGTCCCCTCCTTTCTAGATTCTCCTCCCTCTTCTCTTTCACACCCCCACGCATGCACGCCACACACACCAAAAACACACACACACAACACACACCACACACACCACACACACACAGTGGAAAACCCTATGTCATACTTAGACTCAAATTTACATTTTAGAAATATATGTGTAACAATGCTTCCTTACTAAAGGGGAAAAGAAATAGCTATATCTTAATTAAGAATGAAAACAATGTTTTCCATCTGTTACACAGTGCATTTATCACAATCATCATGAGGGGCTGTGTTGGCTATGCCTCTGAATGATTGAATCAGTTTTTAGCAGTACCCCTTTTAAAAACAAGATGAGACAGTGCATACAAAGAACTACCCCGATAGTGCGACTGACAATATTGTAGACAGATCCACCTCCACAACACACAGCAGAGATTTCCTACAGCACTGAAAAAGAACAAACATTAAATGTTTGTGCACACATTTGGTGATCAGAAATACTTGGGAAAAAAACACGGGGCAACAGCTTCAACCGAAAGGATTCACCAGTGCGATAAATTTAAAACTTTACTTTGTTTAAACAGATCTGAATCTGATCATGCACATCCTTCTTCTTCTTTTGTTGAGTGTCCCCCTTCATCAAGCTGAAGATTTGACACTACCAAAAAGGGGGTTTCAGATTTAACATTTAGTTGAAGTGCTGCCTGGATCAGTATCAGCTTATAGTGGGTTGGATAGGAAAAAGGGGGTTAGGGCCACCCACTATTTTTTTAGGCCTCTAGGGGGAGTGGGTGGGGTAGGTAAGGAAAAGGGATGGGTGGGGGGGGGGGGGGGGGGGGCAGGAGAGGGAGCAGGGAGGGGAGGGGAGTGGGGAGGGGGGGAGGTTAAATCCAGGATTTGAAGTCCCCCAGTGAGGCTGATGCCATGCCTCTGCTGGAAAGGGTTGTGTTCCATTCTCTCCCAGAGTGTGGAAAGAAACTGTTCTTTCTGTAGTTCCTGTGGTAGGATTCTATTTGGTACTGCAGATCATGGGAGTTTCTGGTGTTGTACTGGTAGGTGTAATGCAGAGGGGTGTGTGCAGAGTCGATCTTGATGTCGCCATGGTGGAACTTGTAGGAGGTGGCTGACCTGATTTGCTGACGTCGCTGTTCTAAAGGGGCCCAGTGCAGCTGATTGTACATGGCACTTACGCTGGATGTCTGGAGGCAGCGATTAACAACCCAGCACGCCACCCTTCATTGGACCTTTTCAAGTGCCATCTTGTCCCCTTCTTGATGGTGATCCACACTGGCAGGCATACTCCAGGGTCGGATGCACAAGGGCATTGTAGGCTTTCTCTTTGGTTTTAATTGAGCCTATCTTCCGGTTTCTCTTCACAAAGCTGAGGGTCTTAGAAGCTTTGTTGACAAGGTTGTTGATGTGGGGTTCCCATTTCAGGTCCATGGACAG
>CM031597.1:51466071-51469166 GCA_018398815.1 Conus ventricosus | reverse complement strand
GGCTATTTAAACCCCAAAGGGGTCCTTTTGGGCCCCAAAACTGTGGGTTTTGTTCCCCAAGTTTGGGAAAATCTGTTCCCCCGGGCGGGCCCACGTTCCCCCCAGGGAGTCAAGGACTCCAACCCTTGCTTATCGAGCAAAAACTCACTGACGCCGAGATAGAACCACACAATTGAGCAGATTTTTTAGCAGCGTGTGGGGCTCGGGAAGTTTCCCCCACTTGTACGGCCGTGATTTGTGCGGAGAGCGATCATCATCCTCTCCAGAAACCGACCGATCCGGCCAGTCAGTCGCGACTCAGGGGTTGGGCATGGAACTGCAGAGTCATCTTTTCACTTTCCGTCATATAAAGGGTTTTTCCTGTAATACGATGCTGACTATCTTACCGACCCGTAGTCGCACTTTTGGAAACTCAGCCCAAGGGACACTTCCCCTCAACCAGGGCCCATACCCCCTTTTTTTGGTCCGTATCGGGTGTAGTGACATTTTTTTCATTTCATATGTTAACGGTAGTGAATCCCCAAAAGGTTCCTTTTGTTACTTTTTTGGTTGGAAGGTTCGCTTATTTTTTGATAAATGTAGTATTATGTATTTCCGGGGGTTTTTCTTCGAGAATGTTTGTTTTGGGTTTTATCGTACTCTTCGATCACAGAGATTGGGGGTTGGTCCCTTTTGTTGTGAATTTGCACATGCGTCAAGGTTCAAAGGAGCATGTATCTCAAAAAACAATGTTTTTAAAGGGGGGGTTTGTCACGATTTTGTCACGAGGCCTCGACTTTTTGCCCAAACGGGGGTGGGGGAATTATTCTTTTTTATATCGTTTTTTTTGTCACTTCCCCCTTATGTGGCTTTGGGGGGTTTGCACCTTGGTGTTTTTCAGCTCAGTTCGTTTTCATTCTTTTCTCTCTCTCTCCTAATTCCATGCCCGGCATTCATCCGCAGGTTCACGGTCTGGTCCCTTTCCTCGAACTTGCTCTATCGGCCTCTCGCCTGTCTTTTACCGTCGCCGTCTTCATTTTTTTTTTAGTTTGAATATGCTCACTCTGGACAGCGGGGCATGTTGGGCCCCCACGCTGGGGGAGTTACTCTTCACTCGACGAAATGTCTCTGGCGCCTGCCCCGGGTTTTGGGTTTTTTCACCCTATCGTCGAAGGACAGTCGATTTCAATTCCTACAGTGGGGGCCTGTAGGAGAGGACACACTTCTTCTTTTTCCGCATCTCGCCTCTGTCCTCCGAGGGGACAAGGGCGAGAGTCTTTTGACCCCCCTTGGGGGTCACCCACGGTAGCTGGAAGCATCAGTTCGTGGTTGTTTTTTTTTGGTTTGTTGTTGTTAGCCGCAAATTCTTCCTTTTGCGAATTTTCTTTTTTTTCAAAATTGTAAAGAAATATTGTTTGAACCTTTTCCTCTGGTTAATTCAATCTTTTAACCCGGGCCCTTCTAAATTATATCCAAATTCTTTCTCCGTTTAGCTCTGGGGATGCGATAGTCGGGGGGGATGGGGAGAACCTGGTGATTTTAGGGTTGGTACTTCTTTCTCGCTCGTTTTCCCCCTTTTCACATTCGCCGGGCCTTATCCTTCGCCACCGTCTGTTTGGGGGCAAGGAAACGATTTTATGTCCGAGCGGGGTACGCATGATTTTCTTCGATGCGTGGTTAGAGATTTGTGTTATTTTGAAAGTGGCTATAAAAAGTACAATTATGCCATTTAATTTTATTTTCAAATTTGGGGGCGTTATAAAACGATGGGCGCTGTGTTGGTTTTTTTTCCTAAAAAGGAAAATTTTTTAAATGTAGGGAAAGGTGAAGATAATTCATATTTGGTTTTTTACCTGTTTATTTTTAAAGCAGTCTTTTTCCCGCTTCGTGGGAAACTTTAACGAACGCCCCATTTTTTTTGGGTTTACTGTGTTATGCTCAGGGCTGGGTTTTAGCTGGTTTAGTGTATTTGTAGCCTCCCCTCGCCTCATGCGAGGGCGTTAGGATTTAACAGCATGGGTCAGATTGTAATGACGGCGGGGTTCCGTACCCTTCCTTTCCCCCCCTTTTCCTTCTCTCCTCCCAGCACGTTTTTCCCCCCCTCCCCGGGGGCTTCCCCGGGCCCGGGCTGGTTGGGGCCCTGGCTGTTGGGGCCACGCCTGATTGGGGCCACGCTCTGGTTGGGACCGCAGACTGGGTTTCCACGCCTGGCTGGGGCCACGTCTGGTCGGGGGCCCCCCGGACTGGTTGGTGCCACGCCGGTTGGGGCCACGCTCTGGTGGACCCGCGCCCCTGGTGGATCACCACGGCGGGCCACTTGGTAGAAAACCCGTGGTTTTTTTACTGGCCGGCCCTGATCCCCGTCCAGGACCCCCCATAACAACGCCACGTTTCCCCCCCCCGGACGCGCCTTCACTGTCTGCTTGTGCGGTTTAAGGGTTCGGCCGAACCCCTTTTTAAGAAACCCACCCGGTTTGGAGCACCTAGTGCGACGGGGGCTCCCATAGACTTTTGGGGACCCGGGGGGTGGGGCACTCCATGGTGGGAAGGGAGGATGGGGGGAAATGTTTATTTTTAAATGTGTATATTCACATGGTTTTAAATCTGGGGATTTTTGATTTTGTACTCGTAGGTAAATGTTATTTATAATTGGGCTGTTTTGTGTGTTGGAATGCTTGATTGTATTGTGCAGTTGTGTGTTTGGAATCTTTTTATACTGGTATGTTGGTGGAATAAATGGGTGTTGTATCGTAATCTTTATGTGGGTCTCTTGCGGGGGGGTGTGAGGTCGTCACTCCTTCACTCCACCTAACCGATCCTGTCAGGGCAGACCTCCAGGGGTCGGTCGTGACAATGGCATACCTTCATTTGAGGCCAAGAGGAATACTACAGAACTGTAGATGGCATACCTTCATTTGATGCTAAGAGGAATACTACAGAACTGTAAATGGCATACCTTCATTTGAGGCTAAGAGGAATACTACAGAACTGTAGATGGCATATCTTCATTTGATCCCAAGAGAGGACTGACACAATCAGCCAGGTTCCACTGATGGGCTGCAATCAGTGGACGAAAGTTGACTCTGGAGAGGCGATGTTATCGGTTCTGTTTTCGA
>CM031597.1:51456071-51458571 GCA_018398815.1 Conus ventricosus | reverse complement strand
GAAAGAGACCTCTGTTTCTTGCTGTTCGTTTTGTTGATGTTGTTGTTGTTGCTGCTGTTGTTTGTTGTTGTTGTTGTTGTTGTTGTTTGTTGGTTGTTTTTGTAACGTTGTGGATTTGTTGTGGATTTGTTGTCATTGCTGGTTGCTGGTTGTGGTGGATGGGGGTAATAGTGACCCTCTTCTTCTTTTTGTTATCATCATCAACATCTTTCATGGGTCGTCGGTCGTCTTTGTCGTCGTCGTCGTCATCATCATATCATCATCATCATCATTATCACATTATCATCGTTATCATCATCGTTATCATGGTCATTAATATTATCATCTTTAAATTTACTGTGAATATGATCATTACTGGGTTTTTTTTTAAGAAAACATGGAGATGACGATTACAATAAAAATGACTAATGCGGTTATCATATCATGATTAGAAATAAAACTGAAAATAATAATAAAAAATTTGATGCAATGATAAACATTAAAACGCAATTGATAACAATGTTTATGTTATGCTGAAAATGTCCTTTTGACAGAAGTACTCGTACTATTTGGCTATGACAATACGATTGTGGGCGACACCGTCTTTTACTTTATTATACTATTTGCGAAGCATTACATCTACGTTTGTAAAATAAACAACACCCTGCCACAAATACAAGTATTCATAAACAAATTAAAATTTAGATACAAAATTGAGGAACATATTGCATATTTGAAATTAAACCATGCAGATTTTTTGACCAGATGGCTGGCATACAGACCATTGATGGATACTGTTTAACATTTATACCCTTTTTCCTTTCTTTCCTTTTCAAAAACAAGTTGCACTAATAGATTTAGAAGTGTAAGATGAAGTGTGTAAATGAACACTTTTTTGTGCCTTATTAGAGGCCTGATTTCAATATTTTGCCAAACATAATGATGTGAAAACATCCCTGTCAGCATGATTTTTCTTTATACATCCACCGCTCTCTCTCTCTCTCCTCTCTCTCTCTCTCTCTCTCTCTCTCTCTCTCTCTCTCGTATTAGATTATGTTTGCATGAATTTGTGAATTCACATTGTTTGGGGTGATTTATTTATTTATTTATTTATGTACATACTTGCCTTCCCTGTATATATACATGTTGGAATGCAAATTAAAAAAAGGTGAAAAAAAATGTTTATAATTATAATAGACAATTATAAAACTTCATCGGCAAATACGCCTTAGCACGCGCGCACGCACACACACTCACACACACACACACACACACACACACACACACACACACACACACACACACACACACACAACACACTCACTCACTCACTCACTCACTCACACAGACACATACACACTGGACACTGGATAGTATTTCAAACTAAAAAGATTACGGGTCAGCAATGGGTCAGCTATTAGTGTGATCTTAAATAAGAGATGACGTAAATGAAGAGGGAGACTTAGACTATCGCCATCTTCATTTCTCGCTCTAAACATCGCCTCATTGCCTCTCTGCTCTGAATTCCCTTTAGTCCGGGTAGTGCTGCTCTTCACCTTGTTTCTGGCACCCATTTATCACGGCAGGAGTCTCACACCTGTGTGAGCTGGAATCTACAGGCCAGCTGGCGGTGGATAAATCCTCCGCTTGCTCTTCTTGTCTCCCCTGGCATTTGAACTTCATGTACCTTGGAGGACTCTCTGTCTCTATCCCTCTCCCTCTCTGTCTCGGTCTCTGTCTGTCTGTCTGTCTGTCTGTCTGTCTGTCTGTCTGTCTGTCTGTCTCTGTCTGTCTGTCTGTCTGTCTGTCTGTCTGTCTCTCTCTCTCTCTCTCTCCTCTCTCTCTCTCTCTCTCTCTCTCTCTCTCTTCGCGTATGTGTGAGAGAGAAAGAGACAGAAAGACAACAGAGAAGGACAGAGACAGAGAGAGATATATGATGCTGTGTGTGTGTGTGTGTGTGTGTGTGTGTGTGTGTGTGTGTGTGTGTGTGTGTGTGTGTGTTGTGTGTGTGTGTGTGTGTGTGTGTGTGTGTGTGTGTGTGTGTGTATGTGTGTGTGTGTGTGTGTGTGTGTGTGTGTGTGTATGTGTGTGTGTGTGTGTGTGTGTGTGTGTGTGTGTGTGTGTCTTCGTATCTGAGACAGAGTGTAAATAACCAAGACCCTGCAAAATAGAACAAATGAGAAAGATGTTTGTTTCACAACGTAGTAAGGATGGTGTCAGTCATGGCATGGTTTAGAAAATGAGTCTTTTACAGCACACCAAAAGAGAATGCCTCTCATAGCATGTTAAAGATGATGTTTATCAAAGAATTATGAAGATGATGTTTGGCACGGCATAGTAATGATGGTGTCTATCACAGCATGATAAAGATGGTGTCTATCACAGCATGGTAAAGATGGTGTCTATCACACCATGGTAAAGATGGTGTCTATCACAGCATGGTAAAGATGGTGTCTATTACACCATGGTAAAGATAGTGTCTATCACAGCATGGTAAAGAAGGTGTCTATCACAGCATGGT
>CM031597.1:51429117-51439117 GCA_018398815.1 Conus ventricosus | reverse complement strand
TGGCTTCCCTCTCAACTGCAAGTGCATCCATTCATCAGCACGTGAAGTACCTTTACTTTACCACGCAACATCTCTCTCTCTTCTCTCTCTCTCTCTCTCTCTCTCCTCTCTCTCTCTCTCTCTCTCTCTCTCTCTCTCCAATACCAAGTCCAATATTTAATCATCTCTTTTAAAGTCCATCATCTCGGATCCCAAAACTAAGAAGAGAAACATTGAACAGCATTTTGCTCTGCAGTACAAATACGAAAATCAATGTCCTTCTCCGTCTGTCACAGTCTGTCGTCGTTCTCATCTTTGACATCTTTTCATTTTCTCTACAAATTCATATTTCTGTTGTTTCCCTTCCCAACCCCCACCCCACCCCACCCTAACCACTCCCCCCCCCACCCCTCCCAGTTGTTTCTGTCACACGTGAGTGTGTGCCTTGTGTGAGGGTTGGGGTTTATTTGTATGACAGATGGAGACGGGTAAGAGGGGGATAAGGAAGCAGAGGGGGAAAGGGGCGCATCCATAGAATTGTGTAGGGGGCAGAGAGGGGATGGGGAGGATGGAATGGTAAAGGATGAGGGGAGAAAGGTCAGGGGAGCAGGGGGGGTGCACATGCCAGCGTCTGTGGAGTCTGCGTGATGTGTTAGAGTTTTGTTTGTTAGTGTAAAGAGCTTTTAAGGCCTTGGAACGCAGTGTAAAAAAAAAACAATCTCTTGTATTTGTTGTTGCTGCTGCTGCTGCTGTTTTTGTTGTTATTGGTGATGGGTTTCTGCTTCTTCTTCTTCTTCTTCTTCTTCTTCTTCTTCTTCTTCTTCTTCTCCCCCCTCCTCCTCCTCCTCCTCCTCCTCCTCCTCCTCCTCCTCCTTCTTCTTCTTCTTCTTCTTCTTCTTCTTCTTTTTCCCTTCCTCTTCCTTTTCTTCTTCTTCTTCTCCTCATGAAAATCATAAAATCATATTTGTTCTTATAATAATGATGATGATAATGATGATAGTGATAGAATGATAATAATACTAATAACAACAATAATAATGATCATGATGACGTGTAATAATAAAAATATTAATATAAGTAATCATCATCATCATCGCCATCATTCCACTATCATCATCATTCTTATCATCTTCATTATCATAAACTACTACTACTACTACTACGACGACGACGACGACGCCCGATGACTACTGCTGCTGCTACTACTACTACTACTACAACTACTACTACCGTAAAAGTGATGATTATGATAGTGAACATAAATTTACCTTTATCAGTAAATAGCCCTGAGCACATAAAAATAAAAACGAACGTGCGCACGCGCGCGCGCACCCCCCCCCCCCCCCCCCCCCCCCCCCCCCTGTAAACGTTCAAGGTTGGTCACACTTTCTGAGCTCTCTGGAAATGTGAAGATTTCGGCAGTTTATAGTCTGTGGATTGTTGTCATTCTTTGCAAGAAGGTGTATCAGTGACCAGTAAGTCCAGTGACATTATTATTTTTCATCGATCGAAAGTGGCATTGTGTTAATTATAAAAATTGTTATCATATTTGATTAAGGAAGACAGCAAAATTGAGAACAGTTCTACCTTCTGCCTTCTAGCCCAGTTTAAAAAAGCCGATGCACGTGCGTTCACCACAGTTGGACAGCTCGATGGCGTTCTCCCCTGAATGATGACCGAGGGTGTTTGAATGACCTGAGTACGGCACTGCTGGCACACGTGCGAATGTGTAGAATGACTCAGCTTTTAAAATTTGTTCCGCAATGATTGACCAGCAGCGGAATGATCACCACAGGCGCAGGAAGCGAATCAATCATTGATTGACAAGAAATTGATACACACTGCCGACAAGATTCAGAAACGTTTTTGGTGTGAAGAAGGCGAATTGATAGCATGGCGGAACGCGCTTCTGTTCCGCTACTCTGCCATCTCAGACTGTGCTGTTGAAGCGCAAGTGACGGACTACGATGAAAATGACGAAATCCCGCCATTCCCAGCATTACAATGGATCGCTGACCTCCCACCTGAGCTGGCGAAAACGACTATACGCCTGTACTGGAATCATCAAAAGAATAACCGTCACTCTCTATTTCAAGACGGCCCAGAAGTCCGGCTGTCTCCTCTGTCAGGGAAGAGACTGCCACCTCTGGACCTGGAGGAGTGTTGAGCAACTCAAACATTCAGTGTCAACGTTCCTCACCGACAGAAACATCAGCAACTTCACCTCAACATTGCTGCAAGTGCCACTGACTTTCATCAGCCCTCTAGGCCCTATATCCATGACAACACCCATGGTAGACCCACACGCCGTATCAGCAGGTACAGAGGAGGAATGTGAATCACTCCCACAGGATCCTATTCAAGCCACCCCAGTGTCTTTTACAGCAAATGACAGCCAAGACATTCTGTCCTGTGTTTACCCTGGTGTTGTCCTGCATCCCCCCACTCCCTCCACAACAGACGCACCTCCATCCCCAGCTGAGTGCAAATTCACGTCAGTCGTCACCACTCCCGCAGTGAGAAACAAAAAACTCCGTAGACGAACCCTCTGTGTCACCCCGGAAACACCTGAAGGTTTCTCCGATCCACCTAAAGACATATAGACTGAAATTCTTTGAGTTAAAAGAAACTGTTGACGATTTAATAACATCACCAGCAAGAGATGAAGGACTCGCTAATGTCAATTATTGAAGATACAAAAACTGTGATTAAAAATGAACTAAAAATTGCCATGAACACAAAAAATCATTCTTTTGTCTTCTAGAATTGAAGATCTGGAAACAAAATTGTCTCAGACCACAGTATCTGTGGAATCTTTAAAGAGTGACAACCAGTCTCTCCGATCTCAGCTTGGAAATCTACGATCTGAATTGAAATACTTGAAAGCAAGGCCTACTGTAGTCAGTACCGGCACGCAGTTTCAGAATGACGAACCAGCTTTGGCGCAAACTTCAGCTGAAGTGACCGGACCTTTGAAGTGTGAAGAGTCAGCCTCGCCGACCTCTGAAACTGAACATCATTCATCTCCGTCAGGTCCTGACATTACTGAGGAAAACACAGAAGCGTCAGAGTCAGCCCAAAGGTCCAGAGCTGTGACACAGCCCTTGACGTGGCCAGTCTGTCATCAAGCTCCGCTGTAAGATCCGCCACCATCAGCGCCCAGCCTGCAGGCAGCAGCCCCACAGAAGCCCCTGGCGCTGATCCTCCGTCCTCTGGTCTGAAAGAATCGCTTATGCAGTCTGTCAGCTGCGAGGACAAGTTCTCTTCAGAGGACCTGCCTATCAACGTCTCCATCCCTGTCCAAAATAGGTTTGCTCCTCTCAGGGGTGTGGCCTTGTGCGAGCAGAATACAGCTAATGATTATCATCGACTCACTGAAAGTATTGGGCACGACAGGAAATCTACCAGCTCTCACGATAACAAGTCAAAAACGTTCTCCCTCCGAAGTGTTAAGTACTGTGTCTGTGAATGACCGAGCGACGGCACTGCTGATTGGTGACTCTACTATCAAACACGTGGAGCCCAAAAGACTAGCTCTTCGCTCCTACAACCTTTTTAAACTATGTATTCCTGGCATGGGCACTCCGGATTTAGAACGCTGGCTTTCACAGCAATCGCCAAACAACAAAATCGAAGCGCTAGTTGTACATGTAGGGGTCAACAACTGCCCCTCAGGACAAGTTCTTACTGAACAATGGGAGAGAATGATTCAGTTATGTTGTAAGGTTTTCCCTTTTGCAAAGATTGCATTTAGTTCGATTATACCAGCCAAGGGCAGACACAACTTAAATAATTCCATTCTTTCCTTCGAACCGTAATCTCAAAACTGCATGCAGCTCTAGTGGTATAACTTTCATCGATAATACTGATTCTTTTGTGGCTACGTCTGGTGCTCCCAGGCTGGCTATGTATCAGGACTTTATTCATCCTAGTTTTAAAGGGACTGCTCAACTGGCTGCCAACGTCAAACGCACTTCATTAACTGGCTCGTAGACACCTTCCCACCCCAGAAAAACTTCCAAGAAGCAGAACATGGTTTAACCAGTGGTCTGCAGCCGGTCGCACGTGACCATCGTACCATGGTACAAACCGGCAAACGTCAGGTGCCTATAGACCTGAACATGGCAGTGCAGAGTCTGTTTATGCTGTGCCTACGACTCGGGTTGAATCAGGTGGTTATGATCCCCGAAATACGAACGCACACAATCCCAGTATCCGTAATTCCTATGACCCCCACTTTGATAGTGGATGCTGGCTGGCAACACAATTTCAGGCAAGCCCCTGCTCAGTACAGCGGTACGGGTACAGGGCGCCAACACAAAGCATTGCCTTCACTCAGCGACAACACAGCTCCGGTCGTGGTCCTGATTATGGACCCTTTCCTCCCACTGCGGTCCATTGCTCACTATCCTTCCTTGATCAACCCCCGTATCCAGCACTCTGACGTCCCCACCCTCTTATCCACCCCACCCTCTTCACGAAGAACAGTTCATCCCAACCTGGAGGGGGAATCCAGTTCCCCACATTATGTCAAAGAAAACCCAGTGTTTTCCTATTTACCCCCAGAATCAAACACAGTTACTGAATACAGGGGCAGTTACTCCTCAAAATAATATCAATCAATACCTTACTTATTAAACATGATGACGTCTCACATGTTAAATCTGCAGCAGAACATTCAAAGATAGAATCATGCATAATTCAGGCTTCTAACCCTTATGTCAGAGCATAATATACGTCTATGTTTGCATGTTGGTATATATGCGTGGATATGTATGAGTGAGAACATTAGTGTGTTTATGCTGCAGATTTGCCGTACTCGTTGACATAATGCATTACATTTGCAACTGTAACTTGAAGGCGGCTATTTTGATCTCGGTGTATACCTAAACACGTGGGTTTAGATTTGTAGATATTTTCAGAATATTTGATAGCATACTTTGTATCATTCCTTTTTCTTGATCTGTTTACGTGCTCTATGCATGATTGCTTGTTTTGTGGTTTAAATTTGTGAGGTTGCTATCTGATAATTTGATTTTCATTTAAGGTTTTTTGTTATTGGATTTTTTTTTCTCTTCATCTTCTTTTGTCTGTGAGTCTAATTGTGTCTTGCAACTGTGCTACCCAGTTTTTGTGTTACATTGCTATCTTCCTTTTCGCGCATTCCTATCAAGATTCTCGGGTTAGTTTTCATACATTGCACGTGTTTCCATTAAACGTTTATAGACAAAATATTTCCTATTCGCACTTTGATTGTGATTTTCGCTTATTTTCGCTTTTCGATTGTGATTAATATAAATTATATTAGTCTTTTCTTTGTATATTATTTAACTTTGTTAGACTGACTATAAGACTGCTCGAGGCCTCGGTATCTTGCTCAGGGCTCGAGCGAGTGTGTGTAAAGTGTGATATATATGTGTATGTATATGTATGTATATATATATATATATATATATATATAATATATATATATATATATATATATATATATATTCTTAAAAATTCCATTTCACTTTTTGTTCTATATATTGAAAAATTTAAGAAAACTGTTCTTCACTAAGTCCAAAACAACTGCAACATGTCTTTAACTTTGGACACATGGCCTTCTAAACAGGGACCTCCGAATAGGCTATTTGAATATCAACAACTCAAGAAATAAAAAAGACGATGTCGCAACTATTCTCCATAACAGTGGTAACAGCTTTCATTTATTTTGTTTTGCGGAATCCCGTTTGTCCTCAGAAATAACAGATGCTGATATGAGCATACCGGGATATGAAATAATTAGACTTGATCCGTGTAAACCTAAAAGTACAGGCCTACTTGTGTACCTAGCATCTTCATTAAACTGTAAAAAACTAAACAGCCTTGAAAACTATGGATTGAATCTGTATGGATTGAAATCAGTATGAAAAACAATAAACCACTTATTATAGGATATTTATACAGAAATCCATCTGAAACTCTGGACTGGCAAGATAAATTTCATGTTCTCATGGATGAAGTAACAATGCTAAGCTTTCAAACTATTATTTTTGGAGACTTTAATATAGATTAAATGAAACCTAAACCCAAGTGGCATCAAAACTACACCTTACAAAGGTCTTGAACAACTTACTGACATACCAACCCGTATAACTGAGCAGTCAAGTACCTTAATAGATCACATTTATACAAACACAAAACAGTCCATCATTGAAGTATGCTGTCCGCCATGTGGATGTAGCGATCATAATCCCGTTTGTCTGACGTGTTCAAAACCGTATAAAAATTCAAAAGTAGGGCACAAGATTATATACTATAGGAGCTTTAGAAATTTTAAGGAAGAAGATTACCTTTCAGATCTTGCCACAGCACAATTGGAATATATATAACCAAATAAGAGATCCTGATGAAGCAACTGAATTTTGGATTAACACATTTATTCTGTGTATAACAAACATGCTCCATTCATCAAAAAAAGAGTCAGACAAGAAGCAAAACCACCGTGGGTAACAAAAGAAATAGATATCGAAATTAACATAATAAACAAGTCTCAAGAAATCAGAAATTATCACAGATGTAACTGCAGATCAATTAAACAACCATTTTGCTAGTATCAAAGAAAAAATTATATCACATGATAGGTCCAATGAAAATGACCTGAGCATTTAAAACACTACCTTAATTTAAAAGATATTAGCTTTTCCTGTACCCTCCAACCAATGACTGTTATGGACGTTAGTAAAAGTATTTCATCTTTAAAACAATCGGTACACGCGATTTAGATGGTTTAGATGCAAAAATACTAAAGATTTCGTGTCCAATAATTACTGAACACTAACGTATTTGTACAATTTATGTATAGAGAAACAAACCTTTCCCTTGAAATTTAAGGAAGCTAAAGTAATTCCACTTTATAAATCTGGTGATAAGTCAATTCCATCAAACTATAGACCAATTTCTATTTTATCTGCTTATCTAAACCTATTGAAAAACACTTGCAAAATTTACTATATTCTTACCTTACTAAAAACAATTTACTCCACGAAAGATCAATCTGGTTTCCGTAAAAATCATTCCTGCCATGCAACCCTTGTACAGCTTATTGATAGCCTCTTATGCAGTATAAATGAAAATAAATTTACTGGGATTCTTTTTATAGACTTTGAAAAAGCTTTTGATGTAATAAATCATTCACTCCTGTTGCGTAAACTGGAACTCTACAAATTAACTCCGAATTCATAAATCTCATGTCCTCATTCCTATGTAATAGGAAACAATCAGTAACAGTCACAAATAAAACGTCAAATTTAATGTCTATCAAATATGGAGTACCACAAGGCTCTGTACTGGGCCCTCTACTGTTTACTGTCTACGTCAATGATTTACCTTATTTTCTTGAAAGTAAATGCGAAATGTTTGCTGATGACACATCTCTTCATTCCAGTGATTCAGATCCATATAGATTAGCTAGTAACCTCCAAAATGATGTTAAAAAAACTTATCGAATGGACTCAGTTGAACCATATGTCCTTAAATGCAAGTAAAACCAAGTGCATGTTTGTATGTGCCCGACAAAAAAGACAAAAGATGAAGTCAAAATTTCCACCATTGTTTATATCTGACCAAAAAATAGAAGAAGTCGACTCACATAAAATACTAGGAGTAATAATAGATAAAGATTTAACATGGACCGATCACATAACGTCAATGGGGAAACGTCTCTCAAAATTATTACTTCAATTAGCCAAGATTAAGAACTTCCTGGACACCCATTCTCGAAAGCTCTTTTTCTGTGCTCATATTCTATCAATCATTGATTATGCATCAACCCTATGGGGTAACTGCAGTGAAACCAACTGAAAATTATTCATCGAATGTATAAAAGAGCATTAAAATTAGTATTACTAAAATCAAGCACCCTAACAACAGAAGACTATAAACAACTTAATATGTTAACCTTCTACAACAGACTTTTGTTCAACAAGGCAGTATGCATGCATAATGTTACAAACGGATATGCTCCTAAAAGATAAGAGATTCATTTACAACTAACACTTATAGACATAGTCATTTATTATCCTTTCCTAGACCAAGAAATAATCTTTATAAATCTAGTCTTTGTACTCCGGGGGAAATGTATGGAACAAGCTCCAATCACTTTGAAAAACATAAAGAACAAAAATCAGTTTAAGAAAATCTGAAAAAAACATCTCATGGATGGTTTAGCAATCAATATTTTTTCAAATTCCTTTGAAATAACTTTTCAGTGATTTTACATGATGTATCCTTGTGTATATGTTTATGCCTATGTACATGTCTGTTTATGCGTGTGTATGCTTTGTAGACAATGTATTAATGTTGTACATAACTTAACTCTCTCCCCCTCTCTCTCTCTCTCTCTCTCTCTTTTCTCTCTCTCTCTCTCTCTCTCTTGTTATTTCCTTGATATGATAATTATAACAGGCTTGAATTCTTTTTTGTACTCCTTCTCCCTCCACCCCCACGCCTCCATCCTACCCCCTCCCTCCCCCAATTTCCTCTCCCTTCCTCATCCCCCTCAGATTTCACCCCACCACCTCCCTCGCCCTTTTCCGCTGGTTTTCACTCTTTGTATTTCTTCGTTTTCATTATTTTATTATTCAAGTTTCTTGTTTTGTTATGATGGCTTGATGTAAAAAAGCAGTTTCTCTGCTTATTCAATGTTCCATCTGGAAATAAAATTTTGACTTGACTTGACTTGACACACATGCGCGCGCGCGCGCGCACACGCACGCATACACACACGTACGCACGCTAGCCCGCGTACACACACACACACACACACACACACACACACACACACACACACACACACACACACACACACCCCACACACACACACACACACAAGTATGGCGTTAAGAGATGACTTGAAGCAAAAGAGACTTAGATTCATGTCATCTTTATTTTCACCCAGTTATGTTACTGTGCCTATCTGCTTTAAATCCCCGTAGCTCTGAGTAATGTTGTTCTTCTTGTTCCTGACACATATGACTGCAGAAGCCTCACCCCTTTGTGATCTGGAATCTACAGGCCAGCGGGGTGTGGGCACAGCCACCCGTTTTCGCATTTTCTCTCTTCTGCATTTCAACTTCATGTGCCTTGGAGGACTCTCTCTGTCTGTCTCTCTCTCTCTCTCTCTGTCTGTCTCTCTCTCTCTCTCTCTCTCTCTCTCTCTCTCTCTCTCTCTCTCTCTCTCTCTCTCTCTCTCTCCCCCCACCTCTCTGAGTGTCAGAATGCGTCAGCGTGCGTGCTTTGCGTGCGAGCGAGCGAGCGAGCGTGCGTGCGTGCGTGCGTGTGTGTGTGTGTGTGTGTGTGTGTGTGTGTGTGTGTGTGTGTGTGTGTAGGGTGAAGGGTGACGGTAAATGTGGTGTCAATCTACATGTGAGAAGGCATACTAGAAATCTCAAACCTATCATTAAAAACTATTGTAAAGATTGTGTCTATCAAAAACACGGTAAAGATGGTGTCTATCTTTGTATTGTAAAGATGGCGTCTACTACAGCATGGTGACGATGCTGTCTATCACGTTATGGTAAAAATGGGGTCTATCCCAGCATGGTAAAGCCGTGACTATCACAGCATGGTAAGGATGTTCTCTATCACAGCATGATGAAAATGGTGTCTATCAAGGTATAGTGAAGATGATGTCTGTCACAGGATGATGAAAATGGTGTCTATCAAGGTATAGTGAAGATGTTGTCTATAACAGTATGATGAAAATGGTGTCTATCAAGGTATAGTGAAGATGGTGTCTATAACAGTATGATGAAAATGGTGTCTATCAAGGTATAGTGAAGATGGTGTCTGTCACAGCATGATGAAAATGGTGTCTATCAAGGTATAGTGAAGATGTCTGTCACAGCATGATGAAAATGGTGTCTATCAAGGTATAGTGAATATGGTGTCTATAACAGCATGATGAAAATGGTGTCTATCAAGGTATAGTGAAGATGATGTCTGTACAGAATGATGAAAATGGTGTCTATCAAGATAT
>CM031597.1:51399117-51424117 GCA_018398815.1 Conus ventricosus | reverse complement strand
TTCTCTCTCTCTCTCTCTCTCTCTCTCTCTCTATCTCTCTCTCTCTCTCTCTCTCTCTCTCTCTCTCTCTCTCTCTCTCTTCTCTGAGGACCGTATAGGAGAGAAAGAACAGTGGAGACGTGTGTCTGATTGAGCGTGTGTTCATCTGAAATATGAGCTTTTCGTATTGGTGAATACGACTGTTCTCCCCTTTGTAGGACTCAAGTGCTGAATGGACAATAACAAATGTCAGTTTCAGTTCCAGTTTTCAGTTTCAGTTTCCCTCTCTCTCTGTCTCTCTCTGTCTCTCTCTCTCTCTCTCTCTCCTCTCTCTCTCTCTCTCTCTCTCTCCTCTCTCTCTCTCTCTCTCTCTCTGCGTTTTGCTCGTAGCTGTTTTTATGTGTGCGTGAGTGTAGAGCAAAAAGATGTCTATCACAGCATGCAAAGATGGTGTCTATCACAGCATGGTAAAGATGGTGTTTATCACAGCATGGTAAAGATGGTGTTTATCACAGCATGGTAAAGATGTGTTTATCAAAGCATGGTAAAGATGGTGTCTATCACACCATGGTAAAGATGTGTTTATCAAAGAATGGTAAAGATGGTGTTTATCACAGCATGGCAAAAATGGTGTTTATCACACCATGGTAAAGATGGTGTCTCTCACAGCATGGTAAAGATGTGTTTATCACACCATGGTAAAGATGGTGTCTATCACACCATGGTAAAGATGGTGTTTATCACAGCATGGTAAAGATGGTTTTATCACAGCATGGTAAAGATGGTGTTTATCACAACATGATAAAGATGGTGTTTATCACAGCATGGTAAAGATCTGTTTATCACAGCGTGGTAAAGATGGTGTCTATCACAGCGTAGTAAAGATGGTGTTTATCACACCATGGTAAAGATGGTGTCTATCACACCATGATAAAGATGGTGTCTATCACACCATGGTAAAGATGGTGTTTATCACAGCATGGTAAAGATGGTGTCTATCACACCATGGTAAAGATGGTGTCTATCACAGCATGGTAAAGATGGTGTTTATCACAGCATGGTAAAGATGGTGTTTATCACACCATGGTAAAGATGGTGTTTATCACACCATGGTAAAGATGGTGTCTATCACAGCATGGTAAAGATGGTGTCTATCACAGCATGGTAAAGATGGTGTCTATCACAGCATGGTAAAGATGGTGTCTATCACACCATGGTAAAGATTGTGTCTATCACAGCATGGTAAAGATGGTGTTTATCACAGCGTGGTAAAGATGGTGTTTATCACAGCATGGTAAAGATGGTGTCTATCACAGCATGGTAAAGATGGTGTTTATCACAGCATGGTAAAGATGGTGTCTATCACAGCATGGTAAAGATGGTGTTTATCACAGCATGGTAAAGATGGTGTCTATCACACCATGGTAAAGATGGTGTTTATCACAGCATGGTAAAGATGGTGTTTATCACAGCATGGTAAAGATGGTGTCTATCACAGCATGGTAAAGATGGTGTCTATCACAGCATGGTAAAGATGGTGTCTATCACAGCATGGTAAAGATGTGTTTATCAAAAGCATGGTAAAAATTGTGTTTATCACAGCATGGTAAAGGTGGTGTCTATCACAGCATTGTAAAGATGGTGTTTATCACAGCATGGTAAAGGTGGTGTCTATCACACCATGGTAAAGATGGTGTCTATCACAGCATGGTAAAGATGGTGTTTATCACACCATGGTAAAGATGGTGTCTATCACACCATGGTAAAGATGGTGTCTATCACACCATGGTAAAGATGTGTTTATCACAGCATGGTAAAAATGGTGTTTATCACAGCATGGTAAAGATGGTGTTTATCACAGCGTGGTAAAGATGGTGTAAAAGTGGTGTCTATCACAGTGTGATAAAGCTGTGTCTATCAGAGTATGATAAAGATAGTGTCTATCAGAGTATGGTAAAGATGTTTCTCTTACAGCATGGTAAAAAATGGTGTCCACCACAGCATGATAAATGATGTGTCTAGCACAGCATGATAAAAGATGGTGTCTATCACAACATGGAAAAGATGGTGTCTATCACAGCATGATAAAGGTGGTATCTGTCACAACCTCTCATCAAACCACTTAACAACAGATTGGGAGGGACAGAAAGACATAATCATGTGTATGAGAACTGAAGAGAACCGTAAATCTGAAGTGTTTGGCAGAGAAGTCAGCCAATTATCTCATGACATGCATCAGTTTGGTCTGCGTGCAGCCGTTTCACAATTTACAGGTCAAACCAGACATAAGAGGCTTAGTTTCAACGCCTACCTTGCGTTGAAGAGATCAAAGCTAAGTGACAAACTCGTTCATTTTCATTGTCCTATTTGTTTGTGTGTCTTGCCTGAAGAAGACCTGAGAGGTCGAAACGCGTCGTGTCTTTGTCCACGTTTCTCTTGGCGGTTCGCTAACATTTATTTAAGATTTATAAGAGGCTTAATTAACAATCAGACGAAGATACAGACAGACACACAGACAGACAGGGAGCTGGGGCAGGGGAGGAAGAGGTGGGGGGAGAGGGGGGGGAAAGAAGTGAGCGATGGAACTCCGCCTTGGAAAACAGATGGCTGTTTACCTAATTGCGTTGATGCTTTGCAGACCTCCCACCCCTCCCACACCCCAACCCATCTCTCCACCCTTCCCAGGCCCAATGGCATGCCATTTGACAGACAGTAAAGTAGCTGTGTAACAGGTCTCATCGCATTATATCACCTTTTCGTTTCAGCGGGTCTGGCTCTCAGAAAAAGTCCTTGACTTTAAGGTACTCATACCTGCCAGGCCATGACTTGTTTAGCTAAGTTCAGGAGTCATTTGTTTTGTTTTGTTTAGTTTTCATCACTTCAAGACTACAGAGGGTGAATTTTAACTTCAACAATTCATCAACGTGTTGGATCAGTTGTGAATTAATGTATAATATACAATATATGTTGGTTAGACATGAAAATGATGATTCTAAAAAAAATCATAACATTCACGAACATTTTTAGCACTCCTCACCAACATTTATCAACATTTCTAATGGTATTACAGCTTGGGAAAAGCCGGTGAACAGCTCTTCAGTGCGACACCCCAAAGACTCTTCACGGAGTAAAAGAAGAAGAAGAAGAAGAAGAAGAAGAAGAAGAATAAGAAGAAGAAGAAGAAGCAGAAGAAGCAGAAGAAGAAGAAGAAAAAGAAGAAGAAGAAGAAGAAGAAGAAGAAAGAAGAAGAAGAAAAAGAAGAAGCAGAAGAAGCAGTGGAAGAAGAAGCAGAGAAAGAAGAAGAAGAAGCAGAAGAAGCAGAAGAAGAAGCAGAAGAAGAAGCAGAAGAAGAAGAAGGGCGAGAAGAAGAAGAAGGGCGAGAGAGAAGAAGAAGGGCGAGAAGAAGAAGAAGAAGGCGAGAAGAAAGAAGAAGAAGAAGAAGAAAGAAGAAGACGAAGAAGAAGAAGAAGAAAGAAGAAGAAGAAGGGCGAGAAGAAGAGAAGAAGGGCGAGAAGAAGAAGAAGGGCGAGAAGGGCGAGAAGAAGAAGAAGAAAAAAAGAAGAAGAAGAAGAAGAAGAAAGAAGAAGAAGAAGAAGAAGGGCGAGAAGAAGAAGAAGAAGAAAGAAGAAGAAGAAAGAAGAAGAAGAAGGAAGAAGAAGAAGAAGAAGAAGAAGGAAGAAGGCGAGAAGAAGAAGAAGAAGAAGAAGAAGAAGAAGAAGAAGAAGAAGAAGAAGAAGAAGGAGAAGAAGAAGAAGGGCGAGAAGAAGAAGAAGAAGAAGGGCGAGAAGAAGAAGAAGGGCGAGAAGAAGAAGGGCGAGAAGAAGAAGGGCGAGAAGAAGAAGGGCGAGAAGAAGAAGAAGAAGAAGAAGAAGAAGAAGAAGAAGAAGAAGAAGAAGAAGAAGGGCGAGAAGAAGAAGAAGAAGGGCGAGAAGAAGAAGAAGGGCGAGAAGAAGAAGAAGAAGAAGAAGAAGAAGAGAAGAAGAAGAAGAAGAAGGGCGAGAAGAAGAAGAAGAAGAAGAAGAAGAAGAAGAAGAAGAAGAAGAAGAAGAAGAAGAGGAAGAGGAAGAAGAAGAAGGGCGAGAAGAAGAAGAAGAAGAAGAAGGGTGAGAAGAGAAGAAGAAGAAGAAGAAGAAAGAAGAAGAAGAAGAAAGAAGAAGAAGAAGAAGAAGAAGGGCAAGAAGAAGAAGAAGAAGAAGAAGAAGAAGAAGCAGAAGAAGAAGCAGAAGCAGAAGAAGAAGAAGAAGTCATTACTTTGCTGAAAAACTGGATCGCGATGATGTAAGCCAGCAAACTAAGGTAGGTCTTGTTAAGATTTTCTTGATAGGGCATGGACAGAGATGGGTAGGGTGGGGTAGAGGTGGGGTGGGGGTGCAGGGGGTAGGAAAGAGGCATCTGTGTTTGGTCTTTACTGGGACTCACAATTAACACGCTTTATTTTTTTTTTTGAGTCAAACCTGTGACGAACGTGAACCTACGGTTTAAGGTAAAAATTGTAAGATTACTTTTTATGTGAATTAAACAGCTAAGACAATAACAGGCAGCAACAGACACAGAGGATTGGATATTTAGCGTATTCATCTTAATCGTTCAATCATCTGTCGTCATTTCTTTACCCTAATGAAATTAAATGTACTACCTTTCAGCTAAAGAGGAATCTGTACAAGTCTCATTCATTGAGCGAGACGTTACCATTGCACCTTTTCCTGAAAACGGTTTCTACAAGTCTAAGACAACACAGAGCGCCGTGTTGTGGCAGCAGAATGGCTTTCCAGACATGCTTGTCTATGTGGGCGACCAGGTTTGTCAGAGCCCAGATCAAGCTGATGTGACATGCGGTATCTGCGGTGAAACTGAGGGTGGATACAATGACGCTCCTTGATTTCAGTATCTTGCCATGGCTTTGGCTCTGTATGTACTGTACGTCTGTCAGAGACGTGACGGAATTTGACATACACATATAAAATGCTCAACTTCACGTGCACGCACATGCACACGCACGCACATACGCACGCACGCACACACGCACGCACACACACACACACACACACACACACACACACACACACACACACACACATAAATAAACGCGCGCGCGAGCACACACACACACACACACACACACACACACACACACACACACACACACACACACACACACGCACGCGCGCGCGCGCGCGCGCACGCACACACACACACACACACACACACACTCCACTTCCGAGCACGCACGTACACTCATGCACGCATGTATACATGCACACCTGAATACACTAGCACAAACAAATATACATTCAAGCACGCACACATACACATTCACATTCACATTCACATTCTCCTCTCTCTCTCTCTCTCTCTCTCTCTCTCTCTCTCTCTCTCTCTCTCTCTCTCTCCACACCCCCTTTTTCGTGTGTATGTTGTCTTTCCGATGAGATCATAAACATAATATCCCGTGTACAGCATCCACTTTGCGCATGTAAAAGAAGCCACGGCAACAAGGAATCTATCTCTGGCAAAATCCAATAGGACAATCCACTGCGACAGGTCAGAGAAAACACACAGACAAGAAGAACGAAGCATACAAGTGGTGCTGCATCGTGGAGACTAGCTCTCCTCAGAAATAGCAGCATGAATTTCTCACAGAGAAATCTGTTGTGAAGTAGAGATTCCAGATGGCATGAACATGTCTCCCCACTCACAAAGTATACAGAGCCAGTCATCACAGAGAACATCAACTGGCTAGCTGCAGGTGTGTCATGTGACCAATTTGGAGAGATTTATAGCGAGGCTCTATCCTTTTACTGCTTCTCCTATTCTGTCGTCGTCAGCGTAACAAAACCGTTGTTTTTGTGTCTTTTGTCTCTTGCCTTGGCGGCTCAGACGGCACATGGGCCGTAAGTCAGAAGCATAAACGTTAATAGTGTCTGTAAAGTTTGGTTGTGTCTGATTTAAATACCAAATAAGAAAGATAACTCTCGCTCCCATGGTGAGAGAATCACACGCCCATTTTTGAGACTTTTATTTGTTCAGTCCGTTTAATGCCTGCGTGTTTTGTTTTTTTTAGTCAGGCAAATCGCTGCTGTAAGCTGCATTCGTTTGAAGGTATGGGCGTGTAATTGTCTTACCATAGCAGCAAATGTTACCCTTCTTGTTTGGTATTTAATGCTCACTATTTTCTTCTTCATGTAAGATTTCCTTTGGCTGTGTCTGAGACCTTCGATGTCTCTGTACACTTTGATTGTTCTATGACTCTTGGGCTGGCCCCGTGGACAGAAAAGCATTGATGTTTTGATCCAAGGGTTCTGGGTTCCATTCCAGCATAATATGGCATGATCAGAGGAGAGTTTCTGGTCAGGATCAGCATCTGTGTGGATTCAAGTCCCCTCTAGGTTCTCCAGATGAGACTTCAAACCAAGTTCTGCTGTGTGAAAGTATGTGGGGAAAAAATTTTGCACGTGTATTAAATTCCATACATTTACTCTTTGAAGAGTAGGTAACTATGTTCCTATGGGATGCAACAGAGAGAGAGAGAGAGAGAGAGAGAGAGAGAGAGAGAGAGAGAGAGAGAGAGAGAGAGAGAGAGAGATAGAGAGAGAGAGAGAGAGAGGGGAGAGAGAGAGAGAGAGAAAGAGAGAGAGAGAGACAGAAGAAGAAGAAAAAGAAGACCACCACCATCACCACTACCACCCCACCACCACCACCATCACCGACAACAACAACAAGACTATAAAAAAAAAAGAAGAAGAAGAGTAAGTGCAAACACAGGAAAAAGTACAGGAACACCAAAAAGACCTCGAAGTTTAAGAAGAAGAAAAAAAACTAGGATTCTGTCGCAGAAACTGATCTCTCAGCACAGCTGAGGCCCGAAGACATTCATTAACTTAGAAATTAGAATATCTCAAGATCAAATTACTTAATGATGAACAACAACAGAGACAGAGAGAGGAGGGAAGAGACAGACAGACAGACAGACAGACAGACTGCAAGGCACACAGACAGACATACAGTCTAACAGCCATCAGCCAGACAGACAGACAGAGACAAACAGCGACAAACAGACGACAGACAAACAAAAACTAGAGCAGTTTTTTTTTTTATGGTTCGTTTAAAATTTTTTCCCTTTTCCCCTTTTTTTTTAGAAAAGCCCAAAAATTTTGGTTTCCCTTCTCTTGTTTTGGTTTTTATTTTTAAAAAAATTTTTTCTTCATTTTTTTAGTTTTCTATTTTTTCCCAAAAATTTTTAAGATTTCCTTTTGGGGGGGGGGGGGGGGGGGGGGGGGGGGGGGGGGGGGGGGGGGGGTTTGGGGAAAAATTTTGAGGGGTTTGGGAAAACTTTAAAATTTTCCAAAAATTTGGGGGGGGTGGGGGGTACAGAAAAGGGGAAAGGGGGAGGAAAGGGTTTTGGGATTAGATAAAGGAGGATAGAGGAAGGGGGGGGAGGGGAAAGATCGTGGGGGAAAATTTTGGGGGGGGGGGAATCCAGAGAGAAAAAAATTTTTTGGGTGAAAGAAGGGGAAAAAAGATTGAAAACCATCCCCTTTTTACCAAAAAAACCCCCACCTAGGGACCAACAAAAAAAGAAAAAAAAAAAAAAAAGAAGAAAAGAAGAGTAAGGAAAAAGGAAAGAAGGAAAAAAAAAAAAGGAAGAAGAAGAAGAAAAAAAAAAAACCCCCTAATTTCCCCAAAACCCCCACCTCAGAAAACAACTAAAGGCCCGAAAAAAAATTAAAAAAGGGGGAAAAAAAGGGAAAAGAAAAATTAACAAAAAAATGGAAAAACCAAAAAGCCCCAAAAGGGGGGGGGGGAAAAAAAAAAAACCAGACGGCCAGAAACAAAATTTTAAAGGCCCCACGGGGGGGCCCCAAACATTCTTAAACAGAAAAGTTCCAAGCCAAAGAACAACAACAGAGACAAAAGGGGAGGGAAAACAGCCCGACAGACAGACAAAGGGACTGAAGAACAGGGGGAAAAAAGGGCAACGCCAGAACAGACAGAAAGAAAACAGACCAAACGAGACGGGGAAGACAAAGAGACAGAGAAAACGAGAGACAAAGGGAACAGACAGAAGACAAAAAGAGGAAAGAAGAAGGGGAAGAGAAAAACAAAAACGAAAAACCCAGGCGACCAGGGGAAAGACGGGGAAAGGAGAATGAGGAGAAAAGGGAAAGAGAGACAGAAAAAGGAAAAGGCAGGGAGAACAGAGAGGGGAGAGAGAGAGAAGGGAGGGAAGAAAAGAAAGAGAGCAAAAAAAAAGGGAAAATTCTTTTATTGGGCAAAGGCCCACCGGTTTTCCGAAATAAACAAAAAAATTAAAATTTTTGGAAAAAATTTGGGAGTATAGTAGGTTGGCATAGCTCTGTTTTTTTTCCAAAAACTGTTTATTTTTTTTAAAATTCGGGGCAAAAGGTGTTTCAAAATGTGGCCGGGGGTGTTGTTTTGTTTAAGGTTTTTTTTGGGTTTGTTGGTGAAAAGGGTGCCTGGTGTGTGTTGTTGTGTGTTGTGTGGGTGTGTGTGTGTGGGGGTTTTGTGTGTGTTGTGAAACGTGCGTGGGGTGGTGGGTGGGGGGTTTTTTGGGGGAGGTTGGTGGTGGTGTGGGGTTGCGTGGTGGTTTTTCTGGGTGGGGGGTGTGGGGGTGTGGGGTTGTGTGTGTGTGTGTGTTTTTTGTGTGTGTGGTTTGTGTGGGGGGTGGGTCGGGCGTTTTTGGTGCGTGTTGGTGGTGTGGGGTGTGTGTGTGTGGTGTGAGTGGTTTTTGTGTGGGTGTTTTTTGGGGGCAGAAGTACACAGATACAGAAAAAAAAATTTATATATCAAAACAGTAAACCGAAACAGAGCAGGGGAAAGACGAACAAAGAGAAGACAGACAAACAACAGAAATGCACAGAATTAGAGAAACAACAGAAACAAGTTGAAACAGAGACAGAAGAGAAATGGCAAAGGCTGAAAAGGGAAAATTCCTCCCCCAAATAGCATATTTTCCCAAAAACAAAACTAAATTTTTGGTCGTTGCCATCTGTACAAAACTTTTCCCCCCCTTCAGAATCACTGCCCTCTCGGACGCCACGGCGGGGGTTCCGACTGACTTACTGCCTTATCTTAAACACAGAACCCCACATCAAAAAGGCCACCCGCCACCACGTTTTCCGGCCTCTTTGAGGCGTTTGCCTTCGCTGGAAGAGAAGAGAGAGCTAAAAATCAACCCCCCTAAAAACCACTGATGACAAAACCAAAAACCCTTCATACAGTTTTTGGGTAAGACCCGAACATTTGGGGAGCGTGGACTTTGAGGGGGTTGAAAGGGCATTTGTGGCAGAACAATTTCCCCCTTCTCCTCTCTCCCCTTTTCCCTCTCTTTTCCCTCTCTCTCTTCTTTTATTCGGGCTGTTAGTTCTGTCACTCCTTCTCTTTCCCCTCTCTCCCCCCTATCCCCTATCTCCCCTCCCCCCCCCCCCCCCTCTCCTCTCCTCTCTTTTAAAGGGTTTTGTCTTTTTTAAGGGTCATCTAAAATAAAAGCATTGAAAAATTCCCATTTTGCAGTTTTTAAAAAAATTTTTTCCCAAAAAAGGGCCAAAGCGTTTGTGCGTTGAATTATTGCTTGTTTTTTGGGTGGCCCCGACTTTATTAATTTTGTTTCTTGTTTAATCCGCCTTCTAAAGGGGCCCAAAGGGCCCTTTTAAAAGAATAAAAAAAAACCTGAATAAAATTTCTCCCCTCTCTTTTCCTCCTCCCCTCCCCTCTCTCTCTCTCTCTCCCCAAAAACACAACACACCCACATAAAAACCCCACAAACACACACCACAACACAAAACCACATCATGAAAAAAATTAATTTTTGTTTATGATTTTTGTTTGTTTTTTTTAAAAAAGGCAATAACTCCTCTCTTCTCTTCCCATCTCTCTCTTCTTCTCTCTCCTCTCTCTTTTCCCCAATAAAAAGATCGTTTGTTGTGAGTGATGGGGTTTTTTTTTCTTTGAAATTCGATTTCTTTTTTTTGTTTTTTGCTTAAATTTTTTTTTCCCAAAACCCTTAAATTAATCTACCCCCAAAATTTTTAATGGGGAAACCCCTCATCAACTTTTTAATGTATTTGTAAGGATTTGCGTTCTTAAAAAATTTTTGGGTAATTTTTTAGTCGCTATTTATGCCTTAATTTTAGCCCCTTAGCGGGGAAAAGGGCTGGAAAAAAAAAAAAGCAAATTTTTGTTTATCGGGTTACCCTTTGAAAATAAAGGGGGATTTTCGCATCATAAACCACTTCATATCATCATCATATCTTCCTCTCTTCTTTCTTTTCCTCCTCTCTCCTCTTCTTTTTCCTCTGTGGGTTCGGGGTTTTCTTTTTTAAGGTGTCAAAGAATAAAATTTTTTTGAAAAATGTTTTCCCATTTTTATTAATACAAAGTTTTCACAAAAGACCAAAAGCTTTTGGGTGCGATGCGATTTATTGTCATAAATTTTGGTGGCGCGACTTTTTTAAATTTATTTTCTTGTTTTATATCCCCTTCTAAAGGGGCCAAAGGCCTAAAAGTTTAAAACATCTTAATCTGAATCTCTCCTCTTCTCTCCCTCTCCTCTCTCTCAAAACCACACACACACAAACACACACACACAACACACACACACACCCCCACACAAAAGGAAACCCCAAAAGCACACGCACACATACCAATCTTGTTTTAAAAGATGTTATGATTTTTTATGTTAATATTTTAAAAAAGGGACATAACTCTCCTCTCTCTCCCCTTCTCTCTCTTCTCTCTCTCTCTCCCTCTCTCTCTCTCCCAATAACAAAGGATCGCTGTCTGTGAGGATGAGGTTTTTTTTTTTTTTAATCAAATTCTTTATTCTTGTTTTTGCTTCAATTTTTTTTTTTTAAACCCTTAAAATTAAATTTCTACTCCTCAATGTTAATGGGGGAAACCACCCCCCTCAACTTTTTAATGTTTTTGGTGAAGGTTGTGCTTCGAAAAAGTTTTTTTTAAGTTTTAGCCCGGCTATTTTATGCTTAAGTTGGGCCCCTTAAAGGCGGGGAAAGGGGCTGGATAAAAAAAAAGCATATTTTGTTTATCGGTTACCCTTTGGGAAAAAAAAGATCATCGCATCATCATAAAATCTCACAAAAACAATTTTTCTCTTTTTCCTCTTCTCTCTCTCTCTCTCTCCCCCTCTTCTCTCTCTCCCCCCCCTTTCTCCTCTTCCCCTGTCCCTCTCTCTCCCCCTCTTCTCTCTCTCTCTCTCTCTCTCTCTCTCTCTGCAAAAAAAACCGGGAAAAAGGGCCATGCCGCTTTTTTTCCCAAAAGGGGGTTTGGATAGGGTGCAAGGCAGGAGGGGCGGGAGGGGGGGCCTTTGGGTCGGGCTCGCAAAAAACTAAACCCAACTAGGGGGGGGACAGAAGCCCTTACAGCCCCCCCCTACAATACCTACCCCCCAACCCCAAAAAAGGCAGTCCAAAAAACGATAAACCCTTTCACACATGTATAATTTCTTTTCCCAAACCCACAAACCCCGGGGTTCATAACACTAAATTTTCCCACTTACTACCCACACAATCATTTTCCCTCTAAAAACCCCCAAACACCCAAACCCCTTTTAAAACCCAATTCGCACACAAAATTCTAGTCCACCCCCCCCCTTTCACAACCAAACAAAACACAAGGTAAGAAATTAATTAAGGGGAACAAACCCTTTAAATTTGGGGTCAAACCCCAAAGTCCCCAAAGCCTGGGCGATGCATCGTTTCCCATGCAAAAAAAACCCCACAACCGATAAACACCTTGGCTTTTGGGCCCAACAGGAACTGGAATCTGAGACTTATTCAACAAATTCCTTCCCGGCTCATACAAAAGCCCCCAAACCGGGAATAAATTTCCCAACACAAGGGACAGACCAAACCCCAAATATGGGAATGCCCAACTACAATTTTTTTAACACAGTGACAGACCAACCCACTGTATAAAACCCGCACAAAATTTCAACAATTGGCAATGTTCACCCCCTTTTTCTTTTTAATTTAAAACCGGGTAAATTCCAACAAGGGGGCCCCTTAAACACGCATCCCAATTTTAAAAACCCAGTAACTGGGTTGCAAAGGAAAAACTCGCAGGGAAGGGCCCCAAACCCAAAGTTGCCCAAACCCGTAAAAATGTTGTTTTTGTTTTTGGGCCACCAAAACAAAAAAAAATTTTGTCTTGAACACATTTTGCAGCCTGCACACACACAATTAAAAATGATTAAATTTTAGCCAACAACAAACCCAGCTATGCAATAATATTACAAAAAAAAACTTTAAAGTCACTAAGGTTTTTCCCAAAGGTCTTTCACCACTGGGAAATTCCCCCTCCACGACGATAAACGACGGTTTCACTTCCCTGACCCTGGAAAAAATTTTCCCCAATGCTTTTTGCCTCAAAACACCCCCCTTTTTTGTCACAACATTCAAATGTCCACTGGGCCCTTTTTGTCACAGAAAAGGGAAGTTTAAGCCCACGCTCTGTCACTCCTGCCGGGGTTTCCCGTCACCAGCTAAGGCAGGTTTAAGGGAAGTATCTTGAACCAACACTGGTCCGGCCCCAACCCCCGAGAGGGGTTTTCCCAAGGCCCCAAGGCCACCCCCCAGCCCAAACCCTACAGCCCCCCAAAACCAACAAAAAACCCAAATTTTTCCCACCCCCAAGGTTTTGGAAAAAAGGGTTAAATTTTCAAAAAGGAACAGAAACCAAGTTTCCCCCCCAAAACGGGTCTGGGGAACCCCGGTTACGGTTTCAACCAAATGCAGCAACCACGTCTTAAACCCCCACCGGGGTTCGGGAACACCGGTTACAGTTCAACACAAATGCACCCAACCCGCCCTTCCCCCCACCGGGGGGTTTTCGGCAACACCGGTTCCCGTTAAACCAAATGCAGAAACCCAACGTCTTCACAAATTACCGTAACGACATTTCCATCACTGTACCCCCAAACGCGAAAAAATTTACTTTTAACAGGGAAACACAAAATCAGCCCCCCAAAAATCAAGGCGCCCCGCTAACCCTCAAGCCCAACCCTCAACAAAAGGGTTCCTAAAAGGATTCACCAGGACTTTAAATTTTTAAAAACACACAAGTAAAGGGGGACTTCCACTCTGAAACACTGCAAAAAAAACAGAGGGACGTTCAAAAAAACCCCCCCTGTTTTAAAACAGTCAACTTGGCTGTGATTGGACAATTAACTTTAAAGGTAAACTATGTTTGGGGCAACTCACAGTGAGGATGATGCATGACCCAATTTCCCCATTTCCAAGGCCCAAAAACATTTAAAAAGTTCAAGATACCCCAACCCCCCCCCCAAGCTGTGCGGGTTCACACAAAAATTCCCGCGCAAACCCATGCATCGACGTGAGGGGAAATTTTCGAGGGCTCATCTAGAAAATTATAGGGGAAAAATTATTGACTTTAAAATGCAAAACCACGCAGATACGCGACATGGAAAAACGGGTCCCATGAGAATTTCAAGCATGAGTCACCTCCACTAGATCTATTTTGAAACATCCCTTTCCCGGGCTCAAGTGAAAATGTAAATTGACCCTGACATACCCCCCTTTCCAAGATTGAACTTACGTTAAATTTAACGACAGGGTAGCCCAAAGTTTTCCAACCCCCAAGTATGCTAGAAAAACAAACTTCAGAAACCCCCTTCCCAAACCCACCTACGAGGTAGCCCAGTTTCCCCCAATTCTGATCACCGGGAAGCCTCAACCTTAACGGTGGGGCTCCCAGCTGTAGGGGCCCACCTTTTGAAACCCCCCCATAGTCGACAAAACCCCGTTTCGAGATACGGGAAAGGGGGAGATATCCCCCCCTGTTCAAAAAATTTTTTGTCCCGTACAGGTACTCCCAAAAACTTTTTCATTTCCCCACCCCAGTGCTGGGCCCACCCCTTCTCGATGAAGGGTAGTTTCTTCAGCGGGAAGGAGTTCTTGCAAGCACATGCCAGTGGGTTTTGCCCCCCTTTCCTGTTCCGGGAGAAGAATGGCTCCGATCCCTGTCTAAAGGACGCCCCGTTCGCAAAAACGAACTTGCGTCAGGCACTGGTACCGACACAGGGGGGTGCACAAAAATTCCCCTTTGAGACTTCAAACGCTTCCGGGTTTCCGGGGGCCACGAAACCCCCCTTTGGTTCTAAACCCCCCTTGGTAAGGTTGGTCAGAGGAAAGGCAATATCGGGAAAAACGAGGGATGTTTCAGCGGTAGTAGCCCCGGGCCCAAAAAACTAGGGACCTGCTTCTTTTTTTAGGTCTGGATGTTTTCCCCGGATCTTGGGCCATCTTTCCTCCTGGGGAAAAATTTTCCCCTCCGCCAACCTTGTGCCCAAGGGTTTACTCGACCTAGGGAAACCGACCCTCCCCACTTTTTTTGGCCCCTTTGCGGGTCGGGTTTGCAATCCGAAGCCCCCGGGAAAAAAACGCCCAAAAGCACTGGGTTGTGGCCCTTCCCATGATTCCGGGGGCCCCCGGGAAAGTCGTCATAAAAATTATCAAATCTTCTCGTATCAAGGGGCAGCATCAGTTTCCTCATAAACCGATGAATAAAGCCCCTGATGTACACCACCGAATGGAAACCACCCCCCCCGGGAAAACCCCCCCTTTGAAGTGATGAACGCTTTTTTTGGGTCGGCCCTTTTTTCACCCACAGGGATCTCCCAAATTAGCCCTTACCAAAATCGATTTGCTGAGGAACCTCTTTCCCCCAAGCTTTTCAAAAAAAAAATCTACCTCTGGCATTGGCTCACAGTCAAACTCCACGATCTTTTTTAAACCCCTTTGTAATCCATGAGAAGCGGATCTTCCCGTCCTTTTTTTAAACAAGGATTTAAGGGCGATGAAAAGGCGCCCGGGGGAACGGTTCTATGCCCCCAAAACCTTCAGCATCGCCCCCATTTCCCATCTTTCACTGTTTTCCCTCTGTGCGTATGGTACGGGTTTAAGGGCTTGCAACGCACGGAGTGGGTCTCAAAAAACCCGGTTTTGGGAAACCCCAAGTTGTCGCGCGGTAGGCCGTAAACCCAGGGCCGGGGTACGCCTTGGTCACCCCCTAAAGAGCCTGAGCAAAACGCTGGGTCGCCCCCGTTCCAATTACCACATCATCGGGCTGTCGCGGTTGCCCCCAAAGGGGTATCACGGTTTATGTCCTTGGTTGTAAGGGGGGGGTCACTTCCTCTTTTCTTTCCCCAATCCCCAACCCAGCCCCAGGCCGCCGTCACCGGGGTTTTCCCTTTCTTCCCCCCTCCTTGAATGCTGTGGGGGAACCCCATGGTCCCGTCTACATGCCCAACCCTTCTTTTTTCCTACGGGTTTGGTGGGGAGGGCCCTCGGATGGTGCCGGGGAGGTGGTGCCTTCCCCTCTTTTTAAACTTTTTCGGGAGATTCGTAGGGAAATCCCTTTGGGCCCCCCCTTTCCCTTTTGGGATTTTGAAATCCATTTCTCCTAATCGTTTTTCTACCCAAAAGGCCCTTTCCATGTCAGTTCCATCTTGTTGCCCTTTCTGGGGGCCAGCACTAAGACTCCCCTCCCGGGGCCTGAACCCCTGATTTTGGGCCTTGCTCAAACGGGCCCGCTTCTGGGTCTCCCAGCCTTGTTCTGCTTCCTTCACGATTTCGAAAGTTTCCCGATTTTTGGAAACCCCAGCTCTAGGGCCCTTATTGGGCTGCAGTTTGATCTCGGGTTCTTCTGGGTGAAAGCCATTTTTCCTTGAGGATCTTCTTCGGCCCTCTCCCCCGCCTCCCATAGGCAGTTAAAATTGGCAAAAAGCCTGTGCTTCCCTGTGGGGCCCCCCACGATATCCCAAACAGTTCAGCCGAAATCCAGCGGCCCCAATTTTTTTGGGCTTTCCATGGCAAGGCGTTTCAGCATCTTTTTTCAGTGTTGCTTTGAAAACTTTCCCAACCAGCCCATTACTTTGGGGGCGTGATGGGGGCGTTGACGTACCCCTTTTGGCCCCAGGAACCCGGGTGGCCCTCCGCATAGTTTCGCTGGTGAATTGGGGACCCTCTGTCAGAGTCCCATGCGGGAATCCTGGTCCTTGACCACATGGTGAACAAAGCCCTGTACTTTTTCAGTATGATGTTAGGGAAAGTGCTGGGGTTTCCCGGGGTACCTAGTGGCATAGTCTACTTGGCCCAAGATAAATCGGTTTTCCCCGACTGGGCGCTGGCACGACAGGCCCCCCAATCCACCCCACTTTGCAAAGGGGTTCCCTGTGACAGGGGGAAACCCAACAAAGGGGGCCCCGGGGGGCACTCCCACCTTTGTCAAAAGTCTTTTTACCATTTTGGGGGAGATCTGCAGTAAATGACCACTTCCTTAAAACCCTTCCAGGGCCAGTAAAGTCCTCAGCAAATCCCCCCTTTTGGGGTTTGTTTTTGTCCCCATGGGTCCTGCCATGGGGTACTAAAGAAACCCTCTTCAGGGCCTCAACCTGAAACGCTTGGGAACACAAAACTTGGGTTTTAGTCTCTTTTGGGGGGGGGTTCGTTTCCCCCCAAGAGCCATCCTGGTCTGCAAAAGCCCCCCAGCCTGACCCACCCATCGTACAGCTTTCTCTGTGACACCTTTGGGGTCCAAACCAACGTTGGGTCTTCCCCTCATCTTCTTGAGCTCTTGAAGTCCCACCCAATGACTTTCTTTGTGACAGGCAAACCCTTTTGGGTTGGGTTTTCGTGCCCCTTGGGGCCCGAGCCGTTTCAAGACAGCCATCAAAATGCTGTAGGGTTTTCGTAAACTGGTACTTTCGTGGTTTAATTTCCCCCTCATTAGCGCCCAATTCCCCATTAGGGTTGCTTTACAGGGTTTTTTTTAAAACTAGACGGGCAAATTTTTTGCCCTCCCCGAACGGGGGGGACATACATGCACCTTGGGGCCCCAGGTTAAACCCTTTTACGGAAAAATGCACTCCAGCCATTTCCCCCCCACCACCTTTCCCCAAAGTAGTCTCCCGGGGGCAACCCGTGCTTCACCCCAAAAGAAAATTTTAACTCCGGGGTCTCTTAACCTCTCACACTTCGGGCCCTTCACGGTAAACCCGCACCGTGGGGTTTTAAGGGTTCGAGCAACGTCATGCGGGGGGATGGTGGGCTTCTGCCTTGAGGCTCTCCCAACTCGGCCCCCGCCCGTACTCTAGCCCCCCGATGGTTTTTTTGCCCCTTTCCCCCCTGGCTCCCTTTGGGCCCAAGCCTCTTTGGGGACACGACGCATCAGGTGCCCCCCCGTCAACCCCAAACCCAACACTTTTTAAACCCCCCTTGACTTTGTTAATTTACTGTGGTGTTACACCGCCCCTTTCCTGGACAGGCCCACTATCCCTTTTGGGGGCTGTCCCCTGTTTGGGTTTTTTCTGGGCATTTCCTTGCCCCCACCCATTGCCCGAGGCTGACCTCGCTGAGCTCGTTCTCCCCTGCACCTCCCCCAACCCCTCTCTTGGCCCCTGCCCGGCGAGTACACGTGCAGCCACTTTTTTCTGCATCCTTCGGGGAGATTCCTTCACCCTTTTTTTAAAAAATCGCAGAGAGCTGGTCGAAAAGACCCCTCCCCCGAAGGAATAAATCTAAAACATCCCTTAGGCTTTTCTTTTTGGGCCTTGTTTAGGGAGAAACAAAACCCCCTGGGAGAAACAGCCCTAAGCCTTCCGCATAGCTCAAATGTTTTCAAACCCCCTTCTTTTCCATCCTTCCCGAAATTTTGACGGTAGGCCGGGCTCGTCAAGGCCAAAAATTCCTGAGCAAAAGGGGCTTTCTTCTGCGTAGACCCCCAAAAAAATCTGCAGATAAAATTTAGGACTGCATCCCCGCCTTCCCCTTTTGGGGCAGAGCCACTAAAATTAATGCCCATGCAGTTGGATGCCAAAACCCCACAGCTGGGGTCCTGCTCAAATGCTGTTGGTTTTTCTTTTAAAATCTTCATCATTCCTTTATTGGCTGCAGCTGGGCATGCTTCCTATCGGCCCTTTTTTCTCTTCTCTTGCCCCCTCCCTTTTCCCCCGTTTTTCTCTCCTCTTTAGTTGCATCTCTTCTTCCCCCCGGGCCTGTCCTTCTGGCCCAGGTTCCCCTTAATAGCCCCGTCGCGCTCTCTTCCAGCTGCTGCCCTCCACCCCCGCTTGTAAATTTAAATTCCTTTCCCCCCGCTTGGCCGCAAATCTTCCCCTTTGGGGGCGCGCTCTCTAAACCCGCCGCTGTGCTTACCTCACGTTTGTTAAATTTAAATTCCTCGCGCTTGAGCCGCAAAAATCTTCCTCCTTGGCCCCCGCTTTTAAACCGCAACTCTTCCTCCTTGCGGGGGCCCCCTCTTTCCCCCGCGCCTTTTCCCCTTGAGGGCGTAACTCCCCTTTTCCCCTTTCCCCCTCTCTCTTTCCCGCCCGGGGCCAAAATCTTTCCCGGCGTTTGCCCCACAAAATCCGCTTTAAAAACCCCTCCCCCTTTAACCCCTGCTTTAAACCCAACCGAACCTATTTGTCGGCCCAAAGGGGTCCGCTGTTCTTCCGCCAAAAACCCCCTTCACAAAATACCTTCATGCCCTTTAAATACCGGGGACGTTGCCCCAGGATTTTGATTCCCGAGCCCCTTTGGGCCCGTTGTTTAACGCAAAATTAAAAGGTCACCGGGGTGGCGACCCTACTGAAAATGACAAAAACAAACTTTAACCCTTCCTGCGTGCTTTAAACCCGACACACAAAGTTGGATAATTTCACTATATTAGGGGGGTTTTGGGTCGCAACCCCGGTACCTTTAGAAATGGTGCTGAACCAAAAAGAAATAACAACACCAAAAAATACCAACACAGGCCCCTTCTTTAACCCCCTCATATATTTTTGGGGGTTACAATACATCAAAAGTCCACCTTCCAGAGGGAAAAAACTTTGCAAGAACCCCCCAAAACCCAGAAAAAAACCGCACCCAAAGCTGGAAATTTTTTTAAAATAAAAATAAGACTGGCCCCCCTTGCCAACGCTGACAACAATGGCCCAAAAAACCCAAAAACTGATAACCCCCAAATACCCCCTTTGGGCCCGCCACCCCCTCGGTCGACACCAATTAAAACAACGAATTGGCATAAAATTAAAAAAGCTGTAGTTTTTTTTTTTTTTTTTTTGGTTTTTTTTTAATTTTGGTTTTTCCCTTTTTTTTTTTTGTTTTTTTTTTTTTTTGGGTTTTTTTTTTATTCCCTTTTTTTCTTTGGGTTTTTTTTTTTTTAAATTTTTTTTTTTTTTTTTTTTTTTTTTTTTAATTTTTTTTTTAAATTTTTTTTTTTAAATTTTTTTTTCCCCCTTTTTTTTTTTAAAGTTTTTTTTTTTTCCCTTTTTTTTATTTTTTTTTTTTTCTTTTATTTTTTTTAAAATTTTTTTTTTTTTTAAATTTTTTTTTTTTTCCTTTTCCCCCAAAAATTTCAGCAAAAAAATCCCCTTTTTTACAAAAAAACATAAAACAAAAAATTTTAATTAACAAATAACCCTTAAAAAAATTGGGCAAATTCCACCCCAAGGGTTGGTTGCCGATGGGTCCTTCATGCCTCCCCCCCACACGGACCCTTAACCCCCCTTTCTATTGGCCCAAAGGAAAACTGTGAATCTGAGTTTTCCAACCAAACAAATTCCCGGGTAATCAACCCCACAAAAAATTAATTCCAAACCCCAATTTTACCCCCCGCAAACCCCAATATGAAGGGCCCCCTAAACCAGAACAAAATGGGAAAGACCAATTACGAATTTAAAACAAAACGCCCCAAAAATTTTGCAGTTCCAAAAAAAAACTTTCACAAAATTAAATCAATTCCCCCAAAAACCCGGGTTAAAACCCCGAAAATTTTCCCCAATTTTAACCAATAAATTTCTTAAATAAAAATCCAAAAAAATTGGCCCACCAGATTTTCCCAACCCCCTTGGAAAAAAAAAAATTGAAATTTTTTCACAAACCAACCAAAAAAATTTTTTTGCCCCCCTGGGGCAGATCGAACCCAAGAAACAAACCCCCAAAAATAAACCTTTGGGAAATTTAAAAAATAAAATTTAACTTTTACAAAAACCCAGGTCTTTCCCCACAACCTGGGGGTTACTTTCCAAAACTATGAAAAGGCCCACCCTGATCCCGGGAAATAAATTTTTTATTTTTTTTAAACCCCAAAAAAGCCCCTGTTTGCGCAAAAAAACCAAAAATTTTGGGTGTTTTACAAACCCAAAAAGGGGAAAAAAACCCCGGGGCCTTCCAAAAATTAAAAGGGGTTTTCCCGTCCAAAAAAGTAAAGGGGCAGGAAAAAAAAGGAGAAAGGCCCCAACCCCGTTTGGCCCAAATTTAAAAAGGGTGGTTTTTTCCACCCAAAAAAAAATTTCCCCGAAAAGGGGAAACCCACGCACCCCCAAAACCCAGAAAAAAAGCCCAAAAAACCCCCCAAAATTTCAAATAAATTAAAGTTTAAAAAGGAAACAGGCCAAAACCCCGGGGTTTCCCCCCCAAAAGGGTATCCCCCCGGGTTTAAGTTCCCAACACCAAAACAAAAAAAACCCCCTTTACCCAACCCTCTTGGGGGAAAACCCGGCCCGTTTAAAACAAAGGAAAAAACCCAGTCTTTCCCCACCCTCGGGAAAAGGGGTTTTTGTTTACCACAAAAACAGGAACCAAAATTTTTAACCCAAATTCCCCCCAAATGAATTTTGTACCTCCACCAAGGCCCCCCAAGGAATCAACAGGAAACCCCAGAACCAATTTCCCCCCAAAGGTTTTAAAGGGAACCCGGTTTAATTCCCAAGGCCCCAACCCAAAACCCAAAGGTTCCCCCCCCAAAAGGTTCTCCGGACTTTTAAAAAAAAAACACAACCAAAGTTTTAAAACCCCCCTCCCCGAAACCGGCTTCAAAAAAATGAGCAACCACCTAATTTCCCCCACCTGGGGTTTCGGCAACCCGGTTGTTTGGAACCCCTTCACTTTAAGGGAACTAAGTTTGAAACTCAAAAGGAGGAAAAAATCAAAAAAACCCAAAAATTTTTCCCCCCTCAGGGGCTAACACAAAAATTCAAGCCCCCAAACCCCCCCCCAAGGCTGGTTCACCAGGATTTCAAAAAGAAACCCCACACAACGCAGGACCCTGAAAACGGAAAAAAAGTGCGACCGGTTTACCCTTAGGGAATAAAGGTTATTGGGCCAATTTAAACGGAAATAAAATTTATTGGGGCAACTTCCCAATGAGGGGTTGCATGACCCTCCCCCCTTAGGAAAAAAAACCCAAAAACAATACCTTACCCCCCCCCAAATTGTTGTCCCCGTACCCGACCACACAAAAACACGGGAGGGGGCCCTTGTTAGGGGTTAAATTTTGGGGGGGGGGGGCAAAAAGGACTGGGCCGGGGTTATAATTTCTTTAAAAACAAAAAGGGTTAAAAGAGGAAGGGAAAAGGAGGAAAAAGGGGGGAAAGGGGGAAGTGGTTATTGGGGGGGGGGGGGTTGGGGGGGGGGGTGTGGGGGGGGTGGGGGGGGGGGGGGGGGTGGGAAAGAGGGGAAAAGAACCAAAAAGAGGGAGGGGGGAAAAGGGGAAAAAGAAGGGGGGGGAAGGGAAAACAAAGGGAAAAAGGAAACAGGGGGAAAAGAAAAGGGCGGGGAGACAGGGAGGAAGGGGGGGAAAGAAGAGAAGGGGAGGAAGAGAGAGAGGGAGGGAGAGGACAGGAAGACAGACGAAGGAGAGGAGGAGGAACAGACGAAAAAGGGGAAAAGGAAGGGTGGAGAAAAAAGAGATGAGAAAAAAAGAGAGGAGGGGGAAAAGGAAAAAAGGGGGGGAAAAAGAGAAGGAAGAATTGAAGAAAAGGAAAAGAGAGAAAAGGGGGGGAGAGAAAACAGAAGACAGAAAAAAGGAAAAAGAGAAAAAAGGGGGAAAAGGCAGAGACAAAAGGGGGAAGGGGGCCCACCGAAAAAAGAAAAAGAGGCCGGGAGGGGGGGGGGTTTGGGGGGGAAGGGGAGAGAATGAGAAAAAAGAAAAGAGAGGGGGGGGGGGGAGGAGAGGGGCAGAGACCCACAGAACCAAAACCCACAAAAAAAAACCCCACAGAAACAGAGGGCCCAAAAAAAAGGAACAAAAACAGACAGGGGAGAATTTTTTAAGAAAAAGAGAATGACAGAGGCAAAATAGGAAAAAGAGAAATTGCTTAATTTAGCACCTGCTCCCGCTCAACGGTTAAAACCCACTTGCGGTTTGGGGGGCACACTGACTGGGGAAAACACCCCCCCACCACCCCCAAACCCCTTTTCAAGAATGGCCCTTTTTGGTTTGGGGGGGGAAGAGCAAGCACACACATCCAAAGCACGCACGCACCAAGCAAGGGACGCAGCACACCCACACACCACACCCCCAACATTTTACACACAAAAGAAATGGGAGTACAAAAAAAGAGAAAAGCTGGGTTATAGACGGCGACGGAAGAGCAGTTTTTCTGTAAATTTGGGTGTAGTAGTGTAGTAGTAGTAGTAGTAGTAGTAGTATTTGAAATATAGTTCAGTTTTACGTCTGTTCACAAAAGTGATATTAGACCCAAGAGAGAGAGGGGAGAGAGAGAGAGGGGGAAAGAGAGAGAGAGAGAGAGGGAGAGAGAGAGAGAGAAAAGAGAGAAAAAAATAAATGTCTGGGACAAATAAAATGGGATTATAATGTGGTTTTTAAGGCACATAAATGTCCTTAATCATCCCCACAACCTACCCGCAAAAAATCTTAAAGCAAAAGCTTAACTTTACTACAAAATTTAAAGGGGAAAAAAAATATTTAAAAAAAACTTTAAAAACTGGGTGTTTTGGGGTGTGTTTGTGTTGTGTTTTGTGTGTTTTGTGTGTGTGTACGTGCTGCGGGCGTGCGTGCGTGCCCTGCTTTTTTGCGTTTCGTCGCGCGCGTTTCGGCGTGCGGGGCGTGCGTGCGTGCGTGCGTGCTTTTGTTTGTGTGCCGCGCGTGGCCCTTTTTTGTGAGTGTGTGAAATTAGAGTGTTTTTGTTCGTACGGGGCGTTCGTGCGTGGTGTCTGTTTGTTGTGGGTGGCTGTGTGGCCAAAATGTGTTTGAGTGGGAACTTTTGCACATGGGCATGCCCCTTCCCTCTGTTCCCCACCATACGGCAGATTTACGACTTTTTTCACGCCACCTTTTGTCTCGCTCTACTTTCCCCCGCACAACCCGGGTGGGAACCCTTTAACCCTTTTGCGAAGGAGTTAGGGCCCGACAAATGTTTTCAAACCCCATGCGTCGGACTTTTTTACTACAATTTTTTTTCTTGATCAAAAAGCTTTCAAAAAAAAAAACAGCTCTGACTCCCGAGACTTTTCTAAAATTTCTGGGATGTGTGAATGCCCCCACACTTTTAAAGGTGAATTTTTTTTACGTCAAGTTTTGCGCTGGTGCGTGGTGTACGCGTACCCGCAAGCCGCCCAGCGGTTAGAGTGGAGATAAAGTAATTTGGGTTAAATTTCCTAAAGAAGAACACAGTGGTGGAGAACAAGATTGGGGGAACCGCTTTTTATTCGCACAGCATAAAAACCGGGGGCCATTTTAGAAAACTTTAGGAAATACTTTTTTAATTTCACAACCACAAAACCCCACACAACATTACAACACCACAAACCCTACACACACACACCCCCACACACCTTACATTTCACACACACACACCACCCCCACACACACAACACACACACAACACACACACAACAACCACACACCCCAGTGAAGAGGGGGAGGGGAAGGGGAGAGGAAAAAAGAAAGAGAGAGAGAAAAGAGAGAGAGGAGAGAGAGAGGAAAAAGAGAGAGAGAGAGAGAGAGAGAGAGAGAGAGAGAGAATGTGGGTTCAATCAAGCACCTGAAAGCGTTACAGCATTAGCGAACACACAAACATTTTTAAGCCAAGTTAAACGAAAACATCCAGTTTCAAACAACAAGAGTATTTGCGGCCTTTTGAAAATAAATGCTTTCACCTGTTTGAACGGGACATGCGGCGTTATGAAACACATCGTACGGGCTGTTTACGGCGGAAATTGAATGCGCTCATTTCTGAGCAAGGTTACAACTTTATGGCCACCCACCAATATAAAATAACTCGTGTTATAACGTTAGTTACTGGGATAACACCATGGAAACAGGAAAGCCAAAAGCGTTTTCCGTGTTGAGTGTTATCTCTCTAAGTGGAGGAGGAGTGGAGCTGAAAGTGAAAATATTAGACTCTTCCGTGGCAGCACATGGGACACACTGAATGATTGGTGCATCCACGAAGCAGCAGCTGAAGTTCCCTTTCTTCACAACTCGTTGAAGTTCTCTCTCTCTCTCTCTCTCTCTCTCTCTCTCTCTCTCTCTCTCTCTCCCCACACACACACACACACACACACACACGCACACACACACACACACACGCGCGCACACGCAGGCACACACACACACACACACACACACACACACACACACACACACACACACACACACACACACACACACACCCCACGCACCGCACACACACACACACTCACAAACACACACATACTCACAAAACACACACACACACACACACACACACACACACACACACACACACACACACACACACACACACACACACACACAATCTTTCGAAGCAAATCTCTAAACACACGTTTTTCAAGTAGTTTCTTGTTCACCAATTCATATTTCTGTTGTTATTGTTGTTTATCCTATCCGCTTTGTCTCAGACGTGAATGAGTGCTTGTGAGAGGATTTAGGGTTGATATGTTTGGTGGAGTTAGGGAAATGGAGGAGAGGGAAGAAGGGGTAGAGTATGGTGTACGTATCAATGTGACTGTGTGTGGAATGTAGAAGAGTGGAGGGGGAGGAGGAGGTTGTGGGGCGGGGGGTGAGGGTAAGGCATGCAGTGCCAGTGTCTTTTTGTGTCTGAGTGGAAAGGTGCCAGTGTGTGTTCTTTGTCAGAAAACGCTTTGAGGCATTGGAAAGCACTATACCAACATACTGTTGTTGTTAACCTTAGTGTTGTGGCGGTGGTTATCATTATTTGATC
>CM031597.1:51376726-51394226 GCA_018398815.1 Conus ventricosus | reverse complement strand
TTTTCTCAGTCTTTACATGCAGATTGAAAGACATGTTTCGTCAAGAGTGGCACGCCTCTATGTCTTCGTACCCAGAATACTGTAATTATCATCCGGAGTTACTGAAAGCTGATTACATTGGGGACCTCACAGCTTATGAACACAGACGAGCTTTATGTCTTTTGAGATGTAACAGACTGCCTTAAAGGAATCTCCCTGTATGGCAAACCTAGTATAGACCCTATATGCAAACAATGTGATACAAACAGTGTAGAAGATGTGTGTCATTTTTTATTCATTTGCTGTAAGTATAAAACAGTACGGAAGAAGTACATCCCACAGTTCTATAGCAGCTACCCATCAGTTCTCAAACTTAACTTACTCTGTTCAAAGTTAAAAAAAAACCATTAGCTTTCAGAATTGCTCAATATATTTGCATCTGCCTTGAAATAAGGCGGCGGGCTTAATCTTACCTCAGTTAAAAAGAAAAGGTTGTACATTTATTCGCCTTGTGCATTGTATATCTTCATGCATCTTTTTTGAACTCCTTTTGAATTGTCTTTCTTTTTTATCTCAACTCCTGTGAATGTCCTGACTTTGGAAACGAACATTTTTCTTGTTTATGATGGGTCAAACGGCCTGTAAAAACTGAATAAACTATATTATTATTATTATATTATTATTATTATTATTATTATTATTATTATTATTATTACACAACACAACACAACGCTACAGACATGAACGCTGGCAGGACCAGCGTAATTGAGTCATTTGGTAGAACTATTTTGGTTTTACCTGTGTTTAAAAAGAACGAGAACAAGAAGAGCAATGTGGCTTTTCTCTCCAATGCTAGAGGCTTACCTTTGAGAGTCCCCGCCCCCTTCTTCTTTCCATGTGTGTGTGTATGCATCCATGCGCAATGTTGGGACGGATGGGAGCTCTACAACGGCTTGGGGGTGGGAAAAAGGTTAAAGTCCTCTCGCCTAATGGCCGAAGGAGCAGTGAACTGCTAGAGCTTCACCGTGTCTCAGGCATGGCATAAATGACAGAAGGGGACTGACCCTCTCCTTCTACCACCTTAACCTTTCCTGAGTTGAATCAGATAGCCGTTTCCTGCTCGAGAGAAAGAGACGTTTTTTTTTTCTTTTTCTTTTTTTTTTTTCTTTTTTTTTTCTTTTTTTTTTTCTTTTTCTTTTTTCTGCTTGCTTGTTTGCTTCTAGCTTCAAAAAAATCCAACCCAACAGTGAGTGGTTCAAAAATAACGTCGTTGGCTTTGAAGCTGAATGTTTTCACCATTCAAAGCATTTTAATTTTCAAGCCCCTCTAATGCCTTTGTGACATTCATTCATAAGCTCAGCTCATTTTCATTCAGAAAATGACGCAATCGATACATGACGTCTATTCGCTCTGCGCTGCTTAATATTTCTATGTCCAAACGACAAAACTAATTGTTAGTTTTGCTTTACGGCGGTACGTTTATAATTTCAAGCGTCATGCAGACTTGTATTTGTATTAATAATAAAATAATTTACTATTGTAGGGCATAGAAAACCGTCGTACTGACCAATCGCAATTGTCCAAGTGTCAGTGGGTTCTCCGTCCGCGCATGTGCAGTAAGTAGTAACCGTTGCATCTTACGATCTTGATCAACCCGGACGGACAAATTGCTCCGCAGGAAAGGTCAAAGTTATCGAAAGCAAGAAACCTTGTGAAGGTAACATCGAAGCCAACTGAAGGGGCACAACAGAGCATTCGACAACTCCACAACCTTTACGGGGAAGGCGTACACCAGTGCTCGTCGTTCCGTGGCGTGTCGATAACTGTGGCGACTAAAAAACTGTGTTGAGGTAAAAAGGTCCTAAATCATATTTTTCGTATAGCGCAACAAAATTTATTTCAATAATAAATCACATTAAGCACATCTACCGGTTTTTAATAATATTTTTGTGCGCGCGATCATTTACTAATGCTCTGAACTAAATATTTTTCGGGTTTAACCGGTCATCACGTAGATTGATCGTAGAGCTTACATTTTCATCTGTTTGCCTCTCATCATATCGTGTTGCCATGTACTAATCCATATTAATGAAATTCTATTTCACTCACAGAAATGAAATGTGGATAAAGAGCTTTCTCAAATTCGAACACAAAATATAGTGGGGTGTGTTGGGGGGGGAAGGGGGGGGGGTCGTTGTATGCAACCAGATTTAAAGATTGATAATTTGTGGAATGGCCGGTTTTATTATTTAAAAGAATCGTAAACGAGTTCAAGTTATGAACAAACAGTTTCTCAGATCTAAGCGATCTGTATAATATGCAGATTGACGCCATTTGATTAAGCGTTCAAGGATTAAATATAATTGTAATGTCCATCAAGCATTAAGTCCTTGGCGAATAACTCAGTCAAGGCAGATTGGAAATTCATTTACACTTTCCTTTCTTTGTTAACAGTTATATCGTAAAGCAATGTTGAAGGAAATCTATTGTAAATGATTGAGCAAGCTAGTGCAATTGTATATGTTTTAGACGTGTAAATGGGTGGAATAGTGATGTGCCACTATATGCAAGATCTAGACAATTGGTATCTTGCAGTCCTTTTCGTACTTTTCCTTTTACTCGATCTGATACCTAGCTCCGACCTATCTTCATCTTTGTGTCACACATCTCTATCCTGCTGCATTCTTCGTTAGAGGAACGTGCAGGTGTGTCAAACCTTACCGAATCCGAGGAGGACCTAAGCGTCAACGGTACTCCGAACACCACAGTATTCCGTGAAGCTGAAGTGCAAATTATTCAAACACACCCTCCACATTCAAGCACGCTTCAACACACTCAGACAATTTTCTGTAATAATTTTTTCAGCTAATATTACTGAAATTCTGCGTATATACTCTCTCACGGAAGAATATTTGGGTACACGAGCGGACAGTCACGATTGTGCTACTGCAAAAGCGAAGAGGTGAAGACAGTGACTTGGTGTTATTAGGATATGTGCATGATTAATGTCGTTTGTGTGTATTCATTTCATAGAAACAAACGGACATCAACATTCAAAGCAACCATACGACATAATCACTGCAGATCAATCATCATCTTTATTCATATCTTTTATTGAAATACAGTTGTTATATCAAAATCAAAACCTCATAGTCCATCTGTAGAAAAGGAAGTGAGGGGTGGGACGAAAGCTTGACTTCCTACTCGTCTAATCGTTCTTGCCTGAGCATATCAACCATCATTTATGAATGGGGTTCTATAAAAACGTCACATATTATTTGGAGGGCTCGTCCCGGGATCTTTTCGATCGAAAGTACCATGGAAGGTTAAAGTGCGTGCAGCAAAAATTGTAGACCGCAACCTTACCTCTTTCTTAGTGGGAGATTTTTGGCGGGCGCTCTGTGATCTATTATATGTGTTGACCATCTAAACATATAATTAGAAAAATTTAAATTCACCTTTTTTTTTTTTTGTTTTTCATAACTCATTTATACTTATTTCGTTAGTCGCGACGACGCTATTTGTTTCATTTATTTCCCTAATCCTAGAAAAGGCCTCACACAGTACAGAGAAAGTAACACCTTAGCCAATTCACGTCATATTTACCAGAACATGTTTAAACTTAATAAGCTATTCACTAGAATCTGTTGTGAAGAAGATTTTTATAATTCAGTTGCCAAGTTAGTGCAATCTTGACGTTACTGCATTGGAGGTTGCAGTGGTATTGTTTGTGTCGGATAGGACACAACGATTAGAGTGAAGTATTGATACTCTAAAAGTATAACGTGGGCGACGTGGCACCACGGCTATTTTGCGGGCGCCGTATTATATTTTTTGTGAATCGACTACGATATCAAGAAATATTTTTCCAGCACTCCGTTCGTCAGTTAGTAACGTTTTTGTTCGGTAGCTGTGTGTACAAACCATGGGTGTGTTTGTTTGTTTGAAGTGTTTTGAATACACATGTTTTGAGGTTTTCTGAGTGTGTTATTCCATTTTTTTACTACACGAGTTGTGTAGTGTGTTTTTCCCAGTCGTGGTGGGAAAGTTGTTTTCTTTACACTCTGTTGTCTTTGAAACGTTGTCAATATAAGTTGGTATTAACGCGGAACGGTGTACAGTTTTCCTTCCCTTATGTTTATATAATTAAATTTTAAAGACACAGGAGCTTGCAGTGTAGGCACAAGCCGACAAGATAAGTCCCGACGTCAGGCATCTGCACGGACGAAAGTCAGTCTTCATCAAATTCAAACTAGTGCGCAATTCCAACAATGAAAGCCGAGTGCACTAGAGCTAAGGCCCTAAAATGAGCAGAACTCCGCTCTTTACATCAAGGAAAAAGGAAGAACGAGAACAGAGGAAGGAAAGAGATCAAAAGAAAGAAAGGCCGAAGACAAATACAGCTAGAGTTAGCAAAGAGTAAAAGCAGGAAGAAGTGGGTTGAGCTCAACCAAGTGCAAGCCCCAACCAATCAACAGACTGTAGAGTCGGCTAAGTCAAGTTACCTACTTAGAAGAGCAGACGACCTTGAAGTCATATTTTAACTCAATTGAAAAGGTGGCATCAATACCGGAATGGAAACGAGGAGGAATGGGGTGCCAGTTAGCTCTACCATTCACTCAAGGCAGAGCAAGGAAGCGTATGTAAAACTACCCGCGGCCAGAGTCAGGCGGACTTATAAACCTCATCAAAACAGGCACTTTTGGCATATATCAAATCACCTGAGTGCTGGTCATTACAGACAGAAATTAGTCGTACAGCACGCAAAGAGAGCACTGACACTCAATGACACTACGGATCGTTTGTCATGTGGCTAGAGAGGTGGTTGAATTTGTCAACATGACAGAAAAGAATAAAAGAAATGTTTGATCCTGGAGAATTTCGTGGAAGCATTAGCCTTTTATCAGTGCAAAATTAGTCAAGAGAGAGATCCACAGACCTGGAAAGGAAGCGTTGCGGCAGCAAGATCTATTTGAACAGACGAAGACTGTGGAGAGGAGTTTACTCGTGAAAGGCCAAACGCTGATCATCGTAGGATAAGGACATGGAATGATAACAGAGGTCCACACAAGAAGCTCGAAAGAGATAATCCAAGGGGATCTGTACTGACAAGGAGGCAACTACGGAGAAATTAATCGGCTTCCAGATAAAGTGGTTAAACCGATGTGGAGGACCACATCCCCAGAGGGATTGGCACACACAAGAGAAATGACACAGCGAAGTGTACTAACAACGGCTGCAACAATGTTCAACTGAAGGATGACCAACAGTTGTGTGATAATTGTAAGGGGATCGAATTCAATCCTTAATGCACGGTAGAATCGAAGAAAAAACGGTGGATGCTGTGAGAGATACAGGCTCTACCATGACGACGTGAGGAATGAACTTAGTTCCTGAGCATGTAATACAGGTCATAAAAAAAGAGGTATCACTGGCAATCGTCATCAGTCAAACAAAATCTGCCTGTGCGAAGGTACACATGGAGACTCCCTACTTTCTCGACAAAATGAATTACACGTTATGGAAAAACCCGTTTGCCCAGTATTGATTTGAAATAACACGCAGCAAAAAGAGAGGGATCATTAATGTACCTGACTATCCCATCCAACACACAGGTACCCGGCAAACAGATGAAAACCGCTCAGATTAAAGAAGCGACCATCAGCATTGTACACCTGCAGAGTTAAAGAAGAACAGGCAAAAGAACCCACTCGCTCAAGAAGCTGATTGATTGGACCCGTCAACCCAGACAACGCACGTACCACAAAACAGGTTTTGAAACATCATTCTTGATCAAGAAAGGAATACTGTAACAGAAGTGCGTACTCCGACGACGCAACATACCCAAGTTGTGGTACCCGAGAAACTTAGATCTAATGTACTACAAGTAGCTCATGAACATACCTATGTCTACACCTTGGTGTGAGACGGACCAAAGAGCGTCCTGCTACATGATTTCTTTTGGCCAGGAGTGGAAGGTGACGTCAAAAGATAGTGTGCTCAATGCGACACGGTCAAGATGTATCGGCAGAAATAAGTATTAGGAAACACCAATTCAGAGGATGCCACTGAATGAGATACCATTCCATCGTGTTGCAGTGGACATCATTGGACCCATCAACCCCATGTCATCATCAGAAAGGATACATTCTCACCGTCATCGATTAGCTACCGCTACCAGAAGCACAGCACTCCGTACCATCAACACCAGAAGCAGTGCTGAAGCTAGTGAGGGGGGAAGGGGGGGGGAAAAATCCTGGACGCGAGTGGAATACCAACACATATTCTCACGGACAGAGTATCTATTTCTTTCTGGGACAATGCAAGAGGTCAACAGACTCTTGAACATCAAAGGTATCACCACAACCCATACCACGCTCAGACCAACGGACTCGTGGAAAATTCAATTTGTGTCATGTTAAGAAACTTTGTTGTAATCAACCCTAAAGAATGACAGATTTCTTCCCAGCAGTATTATTTGCTTTACAGGAAGCACCACAAGAATCACTCAAGTTCTCACCATTTGAACTACTCTATTGGGAGACATGGTGCGTGACCAATGCAGGTCTTAAAACAAATTGACAACGAGAGCTAGAAACAGACGTCAGAACAACAGCGGAATATGTCAATGATCTAAGGATAGGATCGAAAACAACAAAAACAAAACTCTCGAAAATGTTGCAAGAATAGCTCGTGAACAATCTAGACAAGCTCCGGACGTCACGCGAAGTACACAACAGGAAAACGAAAATGAAGACATCTCATTCCTGGAAACAGAGTACTAGTGCTAAACTTTCCACAGAAACAAACAAGCTCCATTAACCTTGGGAAAGGACAGTCACACCATTCCCAGAAGGGTGAATCCATCGATTACAAGTTTGAGTCAACGGCAAGAGAAGACATACACAATCAAGTCTTCCTCACAGAATACTTCGAAGAGAAGGATTGAAACAACAGGAGTACGTCGCAGTTTGTTATGCAGAGGAGGATCATGAAGAGTATCTGACTGAACCAAATACCACTCGATACCTTTGAAGAGAACAGAGACCCAGTCATGTGTATATGACACAGCTTTCCAGGGAACAGAAGACAGAAGCTGGCAACAGATCGCGTCATGACAAAATCATCACTCGAATTTGCCAGGTTAAACCAATCCTGTTACCGTGGTTGGACAGGCATCACAACAACCTGCAAGTACATCATACCCATGCTCACATGCTCAGAGAAGAAACTATTAAAAGGAAGTTGATCAAATGCTAGCCATGGAGTGATAGAACCAGCCATATCACCATACAATGCGCCCATTGTATTAGTTACGAAGAAAGACTCAACAGTCAGTTCGTACGACTACAGGAGACTGAAAACTCATGAACAGAAATCGATGCAGGCCACTACCATACATCGAAACTATCTTTGCAAAGAACGAAAAGCGAAATACTTTTCCAAACTTGATCTGTCAAAGGGATTTTGGCAGATTCAAATGAACGAGCAAAGACAAGCCAAAGACTACTTTCAGTACCCCCAAGGGACAGTATCAGTGAGACGTTATGCCTTTGGCATGAGAAACGCAAGTGCCGTGTTCCAAGATAATTGAGAAATATTGAGTGGACATAACATCAAAAGATGTTCACGAAATTTATTGATATATTATTAATCGCTTCTGAGATTTGGGAGGAACAATGGTTTGAGGCTAATCAAAGCCGTACGTTAAGAGACTGCAATGGGCAGGCCTCACTGCGAAAGACACCAAATGCTTTTTTGGATTTCAAGAAATACCATTCCTAGACATAGGTTGGACGAGGTCAGTCAGGCCGAGAGGCGGACAGCTAGAAAAGCTTGAAAAACCGAAAGACCAGAAACCAAGAAAGAGCTCAGGGCCTTCCTGGGATTGGCAGGATAATATCGGAAAATTTGTTCCGACTTCGCCTGATTGCGTACCATTGACAGATCTGACAAAGAAAGACAGCCGGAGAAGATTGTATGGGCAGAGGCATGTGGAAAAGCCTGAGTACGCTAAGAACAGACTCGTCAGTGCCCTATCATGCGTTGCCAGACAGGAAAAGCCCTAAGTGCTACCACAGACGCAGCGATCTGGGACTTGGACAGCCTTCTACTTCAAGAGCAGAACGAAATGCTACAGCCAGTGGCGTATACGCCAGTAAAAGCTCAACAACGCCTGAAAGAACAACCCACAGTGGAGAAAAATTCTGGCAGTTGTGTGGGCATCAAAAAGTTTGAACCATATCTTCTACTTACGTGAACTTTATACTGGAAACAGACCACCAACCTTTTTGCAATTCTAAAAAAAGAACAAGACTGTGCAAACGCTCGCCTGTTAGTTGGTTGGCCAATAACTCCCAGCAAAGATCATATTCACAATCAGAGTCATCGCAGGGAAAAGATAATGTTTGTTGTGCAGACTACATGAGCAGAAGTACAGTTGTTGAAGATGCAGCACTCAGGAATCCTGCAAATGTAAAATATTGAAAATGCAGAATATTGGTGTATAATTTTATTATTTGATCCTACATCGTGTTATTCAATAGGTTTGATAGCACATTACTGTATTCGACTATTAGGGACTATCACTTTCTTAGTGTTTGCTTAAATAGGTATTTTTCGCTAAGAAGGGGAATTGTGACCTTCATCTCATAAGCTCGCTCATTTTCCATTCAGAAAATGACGCAATCGATACATGACGTCTATTCGCTTGCCCTGCTTAATAATTCTATGACCCAACGACATAACTAGTTGGTTAGTTTTTGCTTTACGTTACGGCGGTACGGTTATAATTTCAAGCGTCCAGCAGACCTTTGTATTTTGTATTAATAATAAAATAATTAGTTACAATTGTAGGCATAAAAACCGACGTACTGAACAATGCAATTGTCCCAAAGTGTCAGTGTTTCTCCGTCCGCGCCATTTTAGTAAGTAGTTAACCGTTGCATCTTACGAGGTTGTAGATGATTTTCCATAGTTTGATCTTGATCAACCCGGTCGACGAGAAATTGGCTCCGCAGAAGGTCAAAATTATTGAAGAGCAAAAACCTTTTGAAGGTATCATCGAGGCCCGATGGAAGGGGCACTACAGAGCATTCGACACCAACCACAACCCTTTACGGAAGGCGTAAACCAGTCTCATCGTTCCGTGGGCGATCCGATAACTGTGGCGACTAAAAGACTGTGTTGAGGTACATAGGTCTAAATCAATTTTTTCGTATAGCGCACAAAATTGATTTCAATATAATCGCATAAGGCACATCTACCTACCGTTCAATAATATTATGGTGCCGCGTCATTTTAATATGCTCTGAACAACATATTTCGAGTTACCGACCAACACGTATGATTGATCGTAGAGCTTGTCCTTTTCATCTGTTTGCTCTCATCATATCGGTTTGGCCATGTACTAATCCATAGTATTAAAATCTATTTCAGCTCACCGTGAATGCAACCATATTTAGAAATGTGATATTAGTGTTGAAGGCATTTTATTATTTAAAGAATCGTAGAACGAGTTTCAAGGTATGAACGAAACTTTTTTCTCAATCTAAGCGATCAGTATATAGAAGATTACGCCATTTGATTTAATCTGTTCAGATTAAATATAATGTAAATTCATCAATCATTAAGTCTGGCGAATAACTCAGTCAAGGCAGATGGAATATTCATGTACCACTTTCCTTCTTTGTTAACGAGTTATATCGTAAAAGCAATTTTGAAGCAATCAATTGTAAATGATAGTAGCAAGCTAGTCAATTTAAAGTGTGTTTAGGAGCGTGTAATGGGTGGAATAGTGATGTGCCACTATAGTGCAAGAATCTAAAACAATTGTTTATCTTGCAGGTCCTTTCGTACTTTTACCTTTTAACGTCGATCCTGTACATATCTCCTGCATCCTTATCTTCATCTCGTCACACATCTCTAATCCTGCTGCATTCTTCGTTGAGAGGAAAACTGCTGGTGTGTCCAACCTTACCGAATCCGAGAGGACCTAAGCTTTCAAAGGAACTCCGGAACACCACAGGATTCCGTGAAGCAGAGTGCAAATTATTCAAACTCATCCCTCCACAAATTCAAGCACGCTACAACAACTCAGACATTTTTCTTGTATATTTTTTTCTTGCGTATAACAATATCTGCCGACATTCTCCTGAAGATAATTAATTGTAGCACGAGCGGACAGTCAATATTGTGCTACTGCAAGAAGCGAAGAGGAGAAGGACAAGTGCCTTTTTGTTGTTATTAGTAATAGTAGCATATTAATTTCTTTTGTGTGTAATTCATGTCATAGGGAACAAACGGACATCAACATTCAAGCAACCACATACTACGACATATTCACACTGCAGATCATCATCAACTTTATTCATACTTTATTAATTCCAGTTGTTGTATATCAAAATCAAACCTCTTAATCATCTGTAGAAAGGAAGTGAAGGGGTGTGGACAAAGCTTGGACTTTTCCTACACGGTCTATCGTTTCTTGCCTGAGCATTCAAACATCATTTATGAATGGGGTCTTATAAAAACGTCCACAAATTATTTGGGGGCTTCGTCCGCGGGGATCTTTCGATCTGAAAGTACCTGAAGGTTCAGTGACGCAGGCAAGAATGTAGACCGCAAACTTCACCTTCTTTCTAGTGTGAGTGTTTGCGGTTGCGCTCTGTGATCTATTATAATGTGTTGAACCCATCTAAACATAAAATTAGAAAAATTTAAATTTCACTTTTTTTTTTGTTTGTTTTCATATATCATTTATACTATTTCGTTAGTCGCGACGCTATGTTGTTCATTATTTCCCTAATCCTAGATAAGGCCTCAACGACAGTACAGAGAAAAGTAACAACCTAGCCAATTCTACGTCATATTTACCACGACCATGTTATTTATAACTTATTAGATCTATTCACTAGATCTGTTGTAAGAAGATTTTTATTCAAGGGCCAGTTTGTGCAATCTTGACGTTACCTGCATTTGGAGTTGTGCAGTTGTATTGTGTTTGTGGGTCGGGATTGGACACAACGATAGAGTGAAGTATTGATACTCCTAAAAGTATAACGTGGGTGCTACGTGGCACCACGGGCTATTTTCGGGGCGCCGTATATTTATGTGAATCGTACGTACATATCAGAGATATATTTTTCCAGCACTCGCAACCGTTCGTCAGTGTAGGTACGTTTGTTCCGTGAGCGGGTGTGTACAAACCGGTGGGGTTTGGTTTGTTGACGTGTTTGAATACACATGTTTGGGGTTTCGAGTGTGGATATTCCCAAATTTTACTACACGAGGTTGTGTAGTGTGGTTTCCCATCTGGTGGGAAAGAGTTTTCTTTACACACTGGTGATTTGAAACGTAGTGTCCAATTTATTTGTATTAACCGTGACGGTGTAAACAGTTTTCCCGCGTATTTGTATTATTAAATTTGTTAAGACAACAGGACTTGCAGTGGTAGGCGACTTGCCGACAAGAAAGTCCCGACGTCAGCATCCTGCCACTTACAAATGTCAGTGCTCAGCTAATTCAAAAACTATGCGCAAATCCAACAATGGAAAGCCGAGCACTAGAGCTAGCCTACAAGAGCAGACCTCGCTCTTTAACATCCAGGAAAAGGAAGAAACGAGAACGAGTGGAGGAGAAAAGAGATCAGAGAAGATAGAAAGGCCGAGAGCAATACACTGAGTTAGCAAGAGTAAAAGCAGAGCAGTGTGATGCTCAACCAATGCTAGCGCCCAAATCCTTGCTACAGACTGTATTGTCCGGCTAAGTCAAGTTTACCTTACTTAGAAGACAAGGACGACCTTGATCATATTTATCTCAAATTTAAAAAGGTCAGTCATAACGGATGGACGAGGAGGAAGGGTTGCCAGGTGTAGGCTCCATTACTCAAGGGCAGAGCTAATGGAAGCGATATGTAAAACTACCCGCGGCAGAGTCACGGACATAACCTCATCAAAACAGCAATTTTGCATAAGTTATCAACTGAGTGCTGGTCATTACAGAACAGGAAATTACGTACAGTACGCCAATGAGACACTGACACGTCATATTTGTCCCCCCCACCCCCCCCCCCACTAGGGGATCGTTTTGTCTATGTGGCTAGAGAGGTGGTTGAATTTGTCCAACAGGTCAGTAAAGGTTTATATCAAAAGAAATGTTAATCTGAGAAATATCTGAAGCAGTGCCATTTGATCTGGCAAGATTGTCAGAATAGAGATCCACAGACTGTAAAGGAAGCCTGTCGGCAGCAGATCTAATTGAACAGACGAGACTTGTGGAGAGGAGTTACCGGGGAATGGCAAACCTGATCATCGTAGGTTATGGTCATGGGAATGATAACAAGGTCCACACAAGGATGCTCGAAAGAGGCTAAGCCCAAGGGAGCTGTACCTGACAAGGTAGGCAACGACAGGAAGAATTATCGCTTCCAAGATATATGTTACCGATGTGAAGGACCACTCACACCAGAGGGATTGCACACAAAAGAAAAATGACACAGCGAATGTGTGCAACGACAACGCTGCACAATGTTCACTGAAGGATGAACAACATTGTGTGATAATTTAAGGGGGATCGAATTCAATCCTTATTGGCACGTAGAAAGTCGAAGAAAAAATCGTGGATGCTGTGAGAGAATACAGGCTCTACCATGCGATCGGGAGAAGGACTTAGTTTCCTGAGCATTGTTTATACAGGCATAAAAACAGAGTACACTGGCATCGTCATCAGTCAAACAAATCTTCCTGTGCGAAGGGACACATGGAGACTCCCTGCCCAACATCCTCGGACAAAACTGAAGTACTCGTTTATGGAAAACCCGTTTGCCCCGAGATTGATTGGAAATACACGCAAGCAAGAAGAGAGGGATCAGTAATGTACCTGTCATCCCATCCAAGCAGCACATTACCGCAAACAGAGGAAACCGCTCAAGATTAAAGAAGCGACATGCAGCATTGTATCTCCTGCAGAGTTTGTAAAGAAGAACAGCAAAAGAACCCATCGCTCAGGAATCTGATTGAGTTGGCCCGTAAACCACAACGCACGACCACAAACCAGTGTTGAAACATCATTTCCGTTGATCAAGAAGGAATACTGTACAGGAAGGTGCTACTCCGACAACCTCAACATACCCAACGTTGGTGGTACCCATGAAACTAGATCTAATGTAATCCAAGTAGCTCATGACATACTTATGCTGACACCTTTGTGTGAGACGGAACAAAAGATCGTCTGCAACATGATTTTTCTTTTGCCAGAGGAATGACGTCCCAAAAGATATTGTGCGCATCGACACGTGTCAGAGATGTATCGGCAGAAAATAGTAAATTAGGAAAGCACCAGTTCCGAGATCCCACTGATTGAGAGATACCATTCCATCGTGTAGCATGGACATCTTGGACCCATCAACCCCTTGTCTCATCAGGGAAAGATACCATTCTCACCGTCATCGATTATCCTACGGGCGCTACGGCAGAAGCAACAGCACTCCTAACAACACACAGAAGCAGTGGCTGACGCTTATGTGGGATATCTGACGCGAGTGGGAATACCAACACAAATTCCTCACGACAGATGTTGTCAAATTAATTTCTGGGACAATGCAGAAGGTCAACAGACTCTTGAACATCAAAGGTATCACCACGAACGCCATACCACACGCTCAGACCAACGGACTCGTGGAAAAGATTCAATTGTGTCAGTGAAGAAACTTTGTTGTATCAACACCTAAAGAATGGACAGAATTTCTTCCAGCAGTATTATTTCTTACAGGGAAGCACCACAAGAATCACTCAATTCTCACCATTTGAACTACTCTATGGAGACATGTGGCGTGGACCAATAGGACTTAAACAAATATGGACAGGACCATGAGCTAGAAACAACGTCAGAAACAACACGGACATGTCATTGATCGAAGAGAAACGAATAAAACATGCAAGATAGCTCGGTGACAATCTAGACAAGGGCTGCCGGTCGTCAAGCGAATTACTACACAGGAAAACGAAAATGAGACATCTCATTCCTGGAAACAGACAGTACTAGTGCTACTTCCACAAAACACACCAAGCTCCAATTAACCTGGAAAGGACCGCGTACAACCATTTCCAGACGGTGAATCCAGTCGATTACAAGATTAGATCAAGCAAGTGAGAAGACAACCACACAATCTCCTCAAAATACTTCGAAAGAGAAGGATTAAACAACAGGAAGTACGTCGCAGTTGTTATCAGAGGAGGAATCATGAGAGGATCTGACTGAACCCTATACCACTCATACCTTTGAAGAGAACAGAGGACTCCAGCATGTTGTATAGGGGACCACAGCTAACCAGGGGAACAAAGACAGAGCTGAAAACATTGTTTCGTCGTCATGAACAAAAAATCATCACCGATTTTGCAGTGAAACCAATCTGGTTTACCTGTGAGATGAGACTGGCATCACCAACAACCGTGAAATTACATCAGTACCCAGTGCTCAAGGTTTTTTCCAATAGAAACTATTGAAAAAGGTAGTTGAATCAAATGCAGCCATGGGAGTGATAGAACCAGCCATATCACCACAATGCCCCCATAGATATTAGTTAAGAAGAAGACTCAACAGTCCCAGTTCTGTATCGACTACAGGAGACTGAATCTCATGACAGAATCGATGCAGAGCCACTTACAGACATCGAAACTATCTTTGCGAAAATCGGAAAAAGCGAATACTTTTCCAAAATGATCTGTCAAGGCTTTTGGCAGATTCAAATGAACGAGAAAAGTCAAGCCAAAGACTGCGTTCATACCCCCAAGGACAGTATCAGTGGAGACGTATCCCTTTGGCATGAGAAACGCAAGTGCCTGTTTCCAACGCTATAATTAGGAAATTATTGAGTGACATTAAAATCAACAAGATGGTCCACGAACTTTATTGAAGATATTTTAATCGCTTCTGAATTTGGAGGAACATGTAGAGGCATCAAGCCGTACTTAAGACTGCAGGGAGGCCTCACTGCTAACCATTCCAAATGCTTTTTGATTTCATGAAACTACCAATCCAAGGACATCGGTTTGGAACGAGGTCAGGTCAGCCACGCGGACAGAGCTAGTAAAGCTTGAGAAAAGAAAACCAAAGACCAAGAAAGAGCCGAGGTCATTCCAGGTTAGGCAGATATTATCGAAATTTGTTTCCGAAACTTCGCCCTGATGCTGTACCATTGGACAGCTCTGACAAAAGAAAGAACCACCGGAGAAGGATTGTAGGTCATAGGCATGTGGAAAAGCCTGAGAACGCTGAAGAACAACTCGTCAGCTGGGGGCTCCTATCATGCCGTTGCCAGACAGGGAAAACCCTATGTGCTACGCACCGACGCCAGCGAACTGGGACAGGAGCATTCGACTTCAAGATCAAGACGAGATCCTACAGGCCAGTGGCGTACGCCAGTAAAAAGCTCAACCCCAAATCCTGAAAGGAACTAACCACCAGGGCGACAAGAATGCTTGGCATTATGTTGGGCATCAAAAAGTTTGGAACCATATCCTCACGGTACGAACATATACTGGAAAACAGAACCACCAACGTTTTGCAATGTCGTAAAAAAGAACAACATACTGCAACGCCTCGCCTGTTACGTGGCAAACACCTGCAAAGATCATGAATTTCAACAATCAGAGGTCATCGCTGGAAAGATAAATGTTTGGGGCAGACTACATGAGTCAAAGTACAGTTTTGTTGAAGAGTGAAGCTCTCTGGAATCCTGCGAATGGAAATATATATTGAGAAATGCAGACAGCGTGTGTATAATTTAATTATTGATCCCTACATCGTGTTATTCATGAGGTTAGATACACATTACCTGTAGTCGACTTAGTCATGGACTATCACTTTTCTTAGTTGTTTTTGCTAAATGGATTTTTCGCTTAAGACGAAGGGGGTATTTGTGACATTCATTCATAGCTCGGGCACATATTCATTCAGAAAATGACGCAAATCGATACATGACGTCAATTCGCGTCTGCCCTGCTTAATATTACTATTTCCACAACGACAAAACTAATTGTTAGTTTTTTTGCTTTAACGGCGGTACGATTATAATATCAACGTCATGCAGACGTGTAATTGATTAATCATATAATAATTTACAATTGAAGGGCATAGAAAATCCGGCGGTACTGGAACCATCGCAATTGTCCAAAGTGTCAGTGGGTTTCTTCTCCGTCCGCGCATGTGCAGCTAAGTAGAACCGTTGCATCTACGATCTGATCAACGCCGGTCGACGAGAAATTGCTCCGCAGGAAAGGACAAATTATTTGAAGAGCAAGAAACCCTTTTTGAAGTATTTCCCCCAGTCGAGGCCGGAGCTGAAGGGGACACTACGCAGAGCATTCGGACAACATCCACAACCTGTACGGGGAAGGCGAAAACCAGTCTCATCGTTCCGTGGGCGAGTCGATACTGTGGCGACTAAAAGACTGTGTGAGGTAAATAGGTCTAAAAAATCATTTTTTCGTATACGCCACAAAATTTATTTCAATATAATCGCATTAAGGCCCATCTACCGGTTCAATAATATTGTAGTGCGCGCGATCATTTTAATATGCTCTGAACAAAATATTTCGATTTACCCGGACCAAACACGTATGATTGATCGTAAGCTGTCATTTTCATCTTTTGCTCATCATCATATCGGAGTTGCCGTACTAACCATAATATGAAAATTCTAATTCAGCTCACCGTTGTATGCCACCATATTTAGAAATTGTGATATTTGTGTGAAGCATTTTTATTATTTAAAGAGCGTAAACAGTCAGTTTATGAACGAAACATTTTCTCAGATCTAAGCGATCTGTATATATGAAGATTGACGCCAATTTGATTTAATCTGCTCAAGGATAAATATAATTTAATTCATCAAGCATTAAGTCTTTGGCGAATCACTCACAAGGCAGATTGGAATATTCATGTACACTTTCCTTCTTGTTAACAGTATATCGTAAAGCAATTTTGGGGAAAAATCATTGTAAATGATAGAGCAAGCTAGGCAATTGTAAAGTGTGTTTAGAGCGTGGTAATGGGGTGGAATAGTGAGTGCCCACTATAGTGCAAGATTCTAAAACAATTGTTATCTTGCAGGTCCTTTCGTACTTTTTCCTTTAACGTCGATCCTGTACTATCTCCGCATCCTTATCTACACTCTTCGTCACACATCTCAATATCCTGCTAAGCATTCTTCGTTGAGGGAACGTGCAGGTGTGTCAACCTTACAGAATCCGGAGGAGGACTCTTCTAAAGCGTCCAACGACTCCGGAACACCACAGGATTCCGTGAAGCTGAGTGCAAATTATTCAAACACATCCCTCCACATTCAAGCACGCTACAACACACTCAGACATTTTTTTTGTATATTTTTTTCTTGCGTATAACTATATTCTGCGTCTATTCTCCGGAAGATATTTTTGTAGCACGAGCGGACAGTCAATATTTGTGCTACTGCAAGAAGCGAAGAGGAGAAGGACAGAGACTTTGTTGTTATTAGTATATG
>CM031597.1:51355854-51360726 GCA_018398815.1 Conus ventricosus | reverse complement strand
ACGCCAGCAGCAATGACTACAATACAAGAGCGTTTCGGAGCGCCGTGCCATACACACGGACGCCACACGTACGAACAGAATGGAGTCATAAAACCCGCACGTTACGCTCTGTGCTGTCGCTCCTGTCAGGCTGCCAATCTCCCGCATTAGTCCTGGTTTAAGTGATACGTAGTCTCTCCGACAGTCTGTCCATCCGTCTGTCTCTCTGAGGACGTCAGGCTGGCTGTCCACGCGGACAGTCGTTCCTTCCAAAACAACGGTAGTATTACTACTATCTCAGTGTCCAGCTTTGACCAATAGCTCTGGGGATGATTATTCTCTCTCTCTCTCTCTCTCTCTCTCTCTCTCTCTCTCTCTCTCTCTCTCTCTCTCTCTCTCTCTCTCTCTCTCTCTCTCTCTCTCGGAGGCTGACTCTCACTTCATTCCTTTCATTGGGAAGTTGTGGCCGAGCCGACCTCGGGGTTCGCGGATTTCGTTGGGAAGCTACTCTGGCCTCTGAGTCAACAGATCTCCTTGGGATGTTGTGGCGACCTCTTGGTCCACGGATCTCTTTGGGATGTAGTGGCCGACCTCTTCGTCCACGGATCTCCTTGGGATGTAGTGGCCGACCTCTGGGTCCACGGATCTCCTTGGGATGTAGTGGCCGACCTCTGGGTCAACAGATCTCTTTGGGATGTAGTGGCCGACCTCTGGGTCCACGGATGTAGTGGCCGACCTCTGGGTCAACAGATCTCTTTGGGATGTAGTGGCCGACCTCTGGGTCCGGATGTAGTGGCCGACCTCTGGGTCCACGAATCTCTTGGGAGGTAGTGGCCGACTTCTGGGTCCACGGACCTATGGATGTAGTGGCCGACCTCTGGTTCCACGGATGAAGTGGCGACCTCTGGGTCCACGGATGTAGTGGCCGACCTCTGGGTCCACGGATGTAGTGGCCGACCTCTGGATCCACGGATCTCTTGGGATGTAGTGGCCGACCTCTGGGTCCACGGATCTCTTGGGATGTAGTGGCCGACCTCTGGGTCCATAGATATCATTAGGATGCTGTGACCGCTTACGAGACTTCGGATCTCGTTCAGTGGCTGATCAACGAGTCTCACTGGGATGCAATGAATAAGATCTGGGGTCTTAACTGTTGGGATGCATAGATGTGATCGGCCTCCGATCTTAATCGTTGACGAACAGTAGATGACGTCTTGATCCGTGGACGTCTTGCCTCCGTCCTGTTCAACAACTCTAAGAGATAACGCCTTTCTTATCGGGCACTGTCTGTCATGGCAAGATTCCACATCGTGTAGAAAAGCAACTCCCATCAGTCGTCCATTAAAAAAAATCATGAAAAAGAAGAAAAGCATTCTGTAAGTTACTAGCAGTAATGTCCGTCCTACTTTGTAACCTGTTGTGAGAACTGGACAGGCTGCGCACCCAAAAATTAATGCGCCGAGATGAGTATTTATAGACTAGCGCAATTAGATTTTTTGAGAATTTTTTTTACTGTGTTTGAAAGTTTGATTTTCACATGGCCATCGAGGTACAAGCCAGGTGGTTCCAAGCAGACAGATTAAAATCAAAGGAATGGGAATATTTGGAGGCTTCCACCTGGCGTAAAGATAGGGTCATGGGTGAGTGCAAGCCCTGAAATGTGGCCTCTACTGTCAACTGTAAACGTCGTGTGTTTGAAAATGGTATGTGATGTCATCGGTGGAGATCTCCCAAAACAAAGGAAATAACTGGTGGGGGGTTGTTCTTTTGATCAATTATCAGTTTAACATTAAATGCTGGCTAAACCTTATGGTAGACCTTAAGACGCTCACATCCATTAGTGATCTAGTGCAAAATTCTAATTGTGGCGTGTGGCCACATGCTATGGCGGAAGAATTCGAGCGCTGGCACACGACGCAAACGCCAACATTTCCGAATGCCGCTTCGGACACCCAAGATGAATGACTGTGTCAGACGACAAATCAGCTGACGCCACAGACACACAGGGTGTCAGGAACCCTTTCCCGTGCCTGTCCATCGTCTGAAACTCACCTAGCACGGACATAAATCGTTCCGCTCCTCTGTCCAGCTATGCGAAACGAAGTGACCAACGTATGTCGCTGACAGCTGCCATTGCTGAGACCTATATTAAACGTTAGGCCTGCGTTACATGATGCTATTACCAGGTGAAATAGTCATTCCTAAGCGGCCCACGAAAGTTGGAGCAGTGAGTATTTCAAAGCTGCATAATTTTCACGTTTTCCGCACGATGATATATTCACGGGGGCAAAAAAACCGTTCAAGCCTATGGACTGCACTACCAGCTGCTGGACCAGACAAATGGGAGATAGTCCATCTCTATGTCTCATTTCTCTGTGCTGGACCGAGGCACAAAATCGTCAGCGAGAATAACCTCTTGACTTTTGGTCCTTGTCCGTTTTGTCCGTCTTTAAAACTGCTCCCCGATTTAAAAAAAAAAAAGAAGAAGAAGAAGAAAACAAAGTTTTATCAACTCGAGAATTTGAAACTGGCCAGTTCTGTTCTTGCCTATTATTTGAATGTCAAATGAGACATAGTCACGAGTCTGCAGGCAGCGCTGTTCATTGGCTCATAATGCGTAATGCGAGAAACGTGTTCCGCCAGGATACAGCATGTCTGAAATAAGTTCACGCCCGAAACACCTTCACAACTTATTTCTCAAAACATTATGTCAGACAGGAAACACAGGAAACACCGTGTTGCACGCTTTACTTTAGCATGAAATACTGTTTCCCAACGTCAACCCCTTGTTAAAAAAAACTGTGGCATGTGATGTTCTCTGTGTAGGAGAGAGATTTCAAAGCTGTATCGTGCATGCTTTCATGAGGTTAGTGTCTTGACCAGTGAAGGTCAGCGGTGGATGAGATGTGCCCAGGTCTTGCTTGAAAATCAAACAGCAAATGAGAACTGGACAGTGAACCACATTTTGCCCTGTCACGTTGCACCCGGTAACGATTTGCCTAACGCCTTTCACCAGTGCCTCTTAGTCCCTCACTTTTATTCCGTTTCGCCACAACCAGGCGGAATCAAGTTGTCAAAATGATCATTGGTTGTATAGTGCACACAATAGGTGAATATAGATCCTAAAAAGCATTATTCTCGAGGAATTTTATCAGTCCGGCGAATCGCCTACACGACATATTATGTTAATAGATGTAAACAACTAAGAGAACGTTTGATTAAACAGCCCAGTCACTGATTCAGTTTCGTTCCGTTTAAATCCACTACATCTTTATTTCAAACATGATAAATGAAGAGATCAGAAAAAGATTTTTTTTCCATATTATATTCGGACAGTTCCCCCACCCCCACCCCCACATGACCAATAATGACGTGTTCTGGTCGCCACCACAAATATTATTTAGGTAAACAGTGCCTGGATATTTGGTGACATTGCACTTCAGATTGATCGAGTCTGGAGACTGAACCACTCGCAGCTAGGCTGGAGAACAAAGGGTCTGGGCGAAAGGTGGTGGTGTGTTCCATTGAATAGGTCCATCCATTCTTCTTCACCTGGTGAAAGCATCGTTTTGGATTGACTGATACCAATACCACATCAGAGACCGTGGGACATGATATAGAAGACTGGGAAAAAAAAAAAACCCAGGCGGTTGACACCGCTTTTATGAGTCATTTCGGTACCAGGCGAAGAGTGCAAGTTTTCGAATCTGAGAAATTTTGCCGTGTGTGTGTGTGTGTGTGTGTGTGTGTGTGTGTGTGTGTGTGTGTGTGTGTGTGTGTGACAAATCCTAAAGCGAAACAGTTTGAACTACTTACTGCCCTGAACTATTTGCCTTGCTTCGGAATGTGTGTATCACCAGGGAGAAGACCCATCAATTCGCCTCGTGCCATCTAAAGATTGGGGGCCCGTCAGAACGCAAACACCTTTTGATCTGATGTTAGAGGAAGCCAGCAAATGGTCGGCGAGCTAGCTTTTGAACCAAATTACAGGAATGTGCGAGTGTGTATTACCCTCCCACGCCTATTGCCCGAATCATTCTGCCGTGTGTATACTCTGGCGACAGAAACGAGGCGCCGTTTAATTCAAGTTCGGCTTTCCATTGTATAACACCACACAGAGAGAGAGAGAGAGAGAGAGAGGAGAGAGAGAGAGAGAGACTGCGTGTAAATATATGCTGAACAAGTACAATTTATATATCTATCATTTCTTGGTTTGGTTAGGCGAATGCAAGAACTAAGTGTGGAAGGAATCCATAGTTTCTCTTTGGGAGCTTTAAGAGAAAGACAAACTGTAAGTTACAGGTGGCAAGAATGTTAGGCTGCTTTTGTGTTCATCACAACCTAAGGTGAAAACCTTGCAGTTCTTTTGGGCGTTGATCCCGTATTTAGCGCTAACTCTACGCATGCGTTTGAGATGGTAAATAAAGATCCAGATTTGGTATGGCTGTCTTCAATACTGAAAATTTCATTTCCATTACAGAGCATGGATTGTGTGGGGCTGACTTCATGTGAAATTTGTCAACAGTAGACAGAGCGTGGAGTGCACGTCGTTCTGATCCACATGATGTTCTCTCAAGCACGGCATAAAAGTATAGTAGCCTACTTTCGATCCAGTAAAAGTGTGTGAATGCTGTGCTTGTTTTGGACAGCGTTATTTATTTATAGCATCTACCCGAGAACAAACTGTTGAATTTCTGCATACCTCCGCTCAACGCGCTGATTCACATTCATTCGCGCGCGCGCGCACACACACACACATACACAGGCACGCATACACACACACACACACGCGCGCGCGCGCACGCGCGCGCGCACGCGCATATGCGCACGTACATCTCTCTCTTATGCGCGCGCGCACACACTCACACACACACGCATACACACGGCACACAT
>CM031597.1:51330854-51335854 GCA_018398815.1 Conus ventricosus | reverse complement strand
TTTATATGAAAACAGTTGACAGTTTAAAGTTTATAAATCGCATGAAGAATACAAAAAGAGAACACCCCCGCCCCCACCCCTTCCCGGAAAGAGAAAAAACAATTAAAAAAGAAAGAAAGAAAGAAACGGAGATCAATGAAGAGAGACGATGAGAAACACACCACAGGCACATTAATTTGTTATCATCACAACCTGAAACAATGGCAACACCCCCAGCACAATCCTCTCTTGTCACACCTGAAACCCCCAAAAGGCAACACATCTAAAACCGTTGCTTCCAGAGATAAACCCATGTACAGCCTCAAAAATCAATACATTGATATCCATCCGCAGATTACGGTCACCATATAACAGAGTTCGAACATTTCTGTAGTGTGATGGGAGATCGGAAATAGTATTTGCGCGGGTTTCATTAAAACGAGGACACAACAGAAAATAGTGCTGAGCTGTTTCCTCCCCATTGCCACACTCACACAGTGGGTCGTTAAGTAGATGGCGGTTGAACATATCATATCTCAGATCACTGATTCCAAGACGAAGACGGCAATGAATGATCTGGTTTTTTCTCTCGCCAAGGTAAAAGTACGGTGGTATGACAGGATCATCAGCCGATAAATGATGCTTGATTACGCTTAAAGATGAACTGGTTTTAATATGATCTGGGAGACTATTCCATAAAGATGTAGTTGAAGGAATGAAGGATTTCCGATATATCTCAGTGTTGCATTTTGGAGTTGTACGCTCTAACGGTCTTCTCCTGTGGTAAGGATTCCTGTCCGAAACAAGACCAGGCAGAAGATCAAGTAAATAATCCGGACACAAGCCATTTATCATTTTATAATAATATATAATTTTATGTCTTTTCCTCCTTTCCTTGAGTGAGCAAAATCCAGATTCTTCATATAATTTTTGATGACTTGTTCCGCGAACAGCTCCAATAATTGTTCTTATAGCTTCTGAGTGTAAGTTTTCAAGAGAATTGGATTATTTGTATATCACATTGCATAGATGATTACGTACATATTACATTGCATGGGGCACTATGTATATTTCATATTGCATGGATTATTATGTGTATAATACGTTGCATGGATAATTATGCATGTAAAATTCTCCATGGATATGTTTGTGTATATTATGTTGCGTGCAATAACCATGTGCATACACTGTTGTGTGTATTTTTTTTTCTTTAGTTTCATGACAGTTGTTTCTTTTCTCCGTGGTAATAAACCTGAATTAAAAATCCACATGTAGCTGAAGAACAAAACGCTTCGAAATCATACAGAATTGTAATAGTAAACCACTTTGAAATGAAAAACCGAACAGCTTTGAATTTACACAACTAATTGATTCAATATCAAAGAACAAATGATTTTGAAAGTAAATGACAACCCACCTTGAAATTATGGGTGAAACCTTCTTTGAATTGAAGGACAACCCACTTTGAAATTAAACAAAACAAAACAAAACACAAACTTCGAAATTGAAAAACGAACTATTTTAAAACTTACGAAAAGAACACATAGAAAATAAAAATCACCTTAAAACTAAGAACAGGGTAATGTATACGCAGCCGAAATGGAGCAAAACGAAAGAGAAAAAATGTCGCAAATTTCAGACCACATCAAGAAAAAAGGTCTGTGTAATAATATAACTCAGCGCAACTCTACACAATTCAATGCTAAACGCAGGACGATTTCATGTAAAAACAGTGCAGTTCTAAACAAATTTTGAAAATTGCTTTATAAGGCTGTGCCGAAAACATAGACAAACGAATTACAAGACAAAACACGACGCGTTTCGACCTCTTAGGTCTTCTTCAGGCAAAATACACAACACTCGGGACAAGAAAAAATGAACAAGCAATCATTTATCTTCATCCAATTCGGATAGTGCTGAGCAACGCAGTACAAACAGTAAAATACAAGATAATACAATGCAGCACTGTAGCAGTATACTGGAGTACTATAAAGCGTAAAGTAATACATGTTATTAATGTATAACTTCTATACGAGACAGAACAATACAAGATGATACATACAAGACTTGAAAACACAACATGCGAAAACACGATTCAGTGCAATATAATACAGCACCGCAAAACATAATGCAATGCGTTGATGGAGTAGGCTTTAATACAAGACGACACAATACAGTACTACACCACACCACACCACACCACACCACACCACACCACAACCCAACACAACACCACACAACACAACCGGAGTCTCCCATCAGCTATGGAGTGGCTACTTTTTCCGTTGATCGTTTGTTTCTTCGGTCGGTTGATTACTTGGTAGGGTTTTGTTTGTTTGCTTGTTTTCTGCTTTTCTTTTACCAGAGAAAGCGTTGATAATTAGCATGATGCCGATGCTGATGTGGTCTTTTGGCGAAGGCCTTGTCAACACAAACATGGCGGCGAAGTCACTCATCATGGCCAGATTAGCTTGACCTTGATAGCCCGATATGTTGGCACGTCAGCATTGGCCGTGTTTTTATGGCCTAGCCGACCGTGCACAGCACGTTATGGTTGTTTGTGGTGTTTTTTCCTCCCGCGATTAAGCATTACATCGAGCTTGTATATCACACACACACACACACACACACGCGCGCGCGCGCGCGCACACACACACACACATGTGCAATCGGCACCCCATGCGCGCACACACACATATACACACACACGAATGCACTCGTACACCGCACGCACACGCATGTACGCGTACATACGCGTGTGCGCGCGCGTGCATGCACGTACGCACGCACGTACGCACGCACGTACGCACGCATACACACACATACACCCATATTCTAATACCCCGTGCGCGCCCGCGCGCTCAAACCGAGTTACCTTCATGCACCGTTTGAAGTCGATGACTTTTTTTTTTTAACACGGTTTCTTTTTCTTCTTCTTCTTCTTCGTGTGTGTGTGTGTGTGTGTGTGTGTGTGTGTGTGTGTGTGTGTGTGTGTGTGTGTGTGTGTGTGTGTGTGTGAGAGAGAGAGAGAGAGAGAGAGAGAGAGAGAGAGAGAAGAGAGAGAGAGCATTTTTCCATCCCTCTTAGCGTTCTTTATTCTCTCGTTGTTCATCTCTGGTTCACCTATATACACACATCACAAACACCGTGTATCCTCTAAAAAAAAAATCCCAACCTTTCTTACATTCAAATCTTTCCACAAAGCCCTCTCCTGCTATGAGCATAAAGTGATAGATGAAGACGTGATAGCTGACCCTCACAACAGAACAGTCAAAGCCCTCTCCTGCTATGAGCATAAATCGATAGATGAAGACGTGATGGCTGACCCTCACAACAGAACAGTTCAGCGGAAAGAAAATCGGTGTGTGACTTGGAATTGACGGAAGGATATTTCCGACTGTTCTGTGGACTTGGATTACGTACGCAGGATGTACGAGAGTGAGCGCGTTTTCTTTCTTTCTTTCTTTTTATTTTGATTTTCTTTTTCTTTTTTTTCTTTTTTTGTTTTGTTTTTGTTTGTTTGTTTTGTTTTTTGGGTTTTTTTTTTTTGTCTAACGCCTTGAGGTGAAGCTGGATTTTGGTTGGCTGGTTTGTTTCTTTAGGACTGCATGGTTTCAAGCCGAACATTATCCTTCTGTTTCTTTTTGTTTTTGTTTTTTTGTTTGTTGTTTTTTGTGTTTTTTGTTTGTTGTTTTTTGTGTTTTTGTTGTTGTTTTTTCGAGTTTTTCTGTGTTTGTTTTTCGCCAGGCGTTTGTTGTTATTGTTGGGTTTTTTCTGTTGTTGTTTTTTTTCCAGACTTGCTGTGTCCTCTTTGTCACAGGGTCGATCGTTCTGTCTGTTTGTCTGTCTGTGTATGTCTGTCTATCTGAGTGTCTATCTTCAATTCTGTTTGACTGTCTGTCTGTGTATGTCTGTCTATCTGAGTGTCTATCTTCAATTCTGTTTGTCTGTCTGTCTGTGTATGTCTGTCTATCTGAGTGTCTATCTTCAATTCTGTTTGACTGTCTGTTTTCTGTCTTTCTGTCTGTCTGCAGTTCATGTGTTTTTGAGAGACAGACAGACAGAAAGGCAGAGAGAAAGGCAAGAGAGACAGAGACAGACAGACAGACAGAGAGACGCACGGACGGGCAGAGGTAGATACAGAGTGAGAGAGAGAGAGAGAGGAAAGAGAGGAGAGAGAGAGAGAGAGAGAGAGGAGAGAGAGAGAGAGAAAAGAGAGTTATTAAACAGAGAGACAGACAGTTGAACAGACGAAAATTATCATTACCCTCACTGCCGCTGCCAGGGACTGTTAGACCTCGCTGAGGAAAACGCACGGCGGCTCAACCCAAGCGCTTTTGATAGCGGTATTAATGGCTTCCACATGCTGTCAGAGCAGGTTTTAACATTTTTGTTCTCAAACGCCTTCCTCTTCACGCCCACCCACCCCCACCCTATCCCCACGCCTCTTTTTTTCATGTCGTCCTACTGCATAGAAACGACAATCATAGGATGGGCTGGAAGCCATCTTAGAGAACGGAGTTTGCAACGTTCGCTAAACACAACCACAATGAAACGCTATCGAAAACATCGACGTGTTCGCTCTGGATGTTGATCCATTAGAATAGCTCAAAACGTTTACCCAGGTGTTCAAATGGTTGTGTGTGTGTGTGTGTGTGTTGTGTGTGTGTGTGTGTGTGTGTGTGTGTGTGTGCTGAATCTTTTCGTTCAGATGAGTGGACGGTAAGGAGGAGATGGGAGGAGAAAGGGGGCTGAGATTGAAAGGGGCGGGTATCTTCTGTTCCTCTCTCCTGTTCAAATATTAGAACTAGTCGTCTATCACAGAATAATGAGTCAGTCAGGAGTTCATGGGTTAATTGTATCCTCAGACAGGGAGGAGTCTGGAGGATGTCCGTGATAATAAGGTCGTAGGGTCTCTTGAACTGCCGTCTAGTATTGTCTACATAAATGCTAAAATATGAAGTAGTGTTTGCACAGGAGGATTGCTCTGTCCACACCACACGTCAAAACCGCCGCACATA
>CM031597.1:51315854-51323354 GCA_018398815.1 Conus ventricosus | reverse complement strand
GTGTGTGTGTGTGTGCGTGCGTGCGTGCGCGCTTTGAATTAGAATTAGAATTTTATCATGTTTTTCTGTAATATGCGCTTTGGGCTCTTGCGAGGTAAAGCGCTCTATAAATATCCTTTTACATTAACCACGTGACATATCCCTGAGCCCCTATCTTCCCTTGTACTCCTCTCCCTACCATCCTCCACCTCCCACCAGCCTCTCTTTCGTCCCTCGTTCCCCTCCCCCGTTTCTTCTTTCCCACCTCCCCTTTTTCCCTCAACGCGTTTCGACTGGTTGGCTTCGAGTAGGTTTCCTTTGTTCTCCCAACGTTTTCTTTGTTACTGGCATATTCCTGGGAGCATAATGGGTTTTTTTTTTTTGTTGTTTTCTTGAGAAAAGAGGGAAAACAGTTGTGATCTTTAAGGGTGATAGTGGTAGTGGTGGTTTTCTTAAAGACGTTGACTGTTTTCCTTAGGAAAATAGGGGAAATTAGATGTGATCGTTTAGAGACAAGGGTGATAACAGCTATTTCCTTATTCTCCTTTTTCTTCCAGAAAGATAGTAATGTTTTCGTCGGAAAATATCAACAAAACTTCTTATCCACGGGGATTATAACTACATTAACTGGTTTCCACATTGTTACTGTTTTCCTTTAGAATAATACCTATTTTCCTCAAGGGAAAACAGTGAAAAACCGCTTTTCATTACTTGTGACGCTATTGTACTCCCATAGTTTCTATCCTTTCTTTTGCCCTAAATGAGTGTGTGTGTGTGTGTCCAGCTCTCTAATTCATTTTTCCCTTTTTTTCTTTTTTTTTTCTTCTTTTTTTTTCTTTTTTCTTTTTTTTTTTTTTTGATACGGGTGTGTGAACAAAATGGAGTAATAACTCTCCCTTTGCCTGACTGTCTTGGCGCCACTGCTTAACCTCCGTGGCGCAATTCGCCGTACCTTTGACCTTTCCACGCTGTTAACCACATGTCTTATCTAGCACGACATTAACCGTGACTTATGTCAGATAAAGTTGACGTAACCCGATTGTCTTGATCTACGATGTGTATGCTCAAGTATGTGCACCTCTCTACCTCCCTCACTCCTGTCTCTGTCTGTCTGTCTGTCTGTCTCTCTCTCTCTCTCTCTCTCTCTCTCTCTCTCTTTCTCTCTCTCTCTCTCTCTCTCTCTCTCTCTCTGCCTGTCTGTCTGGCTCTCTCTCTCTCTGTCTGTCTGTCTGTCTGTCTGTCCTCTCTCTCTCTCTCTCTCTCCTCTCTCTCTCTCTCCTCTCTCTCTCAAGATAATAAGCATCTCTCTCTCTCTCTCTCTCTCTCTCTCTCCCCTCTCTCTCTCTCTCTCTCTCTCCGCCTTTCTCTCTCTAAGATAGCATACCCCCCCTCTCTCTCGCTCTCTCGCTGTCTCTCTCTCTCTGTCTGTCTGATTCTCTCTCTCTCTCTATCTGTCTGTCTGTCTCTCTCTCTCTCTCAAGATAGTAAACATTCTCTCTCTCTCTCTCTCTCTCTCTCTCTCTCTCTCTCTCTCTCTTCTCTCTCTCTCTCTCTCTCTGCCTGTCTGTCTGTCTCTCTCTCTCAAGATAGTAAGCATCTCTCTCTCTCTGTGTCTCTCTAAGATAGCATACCCTCTCTCTCTCTCTCTCTCTCTCTCTCTCTCTCTCTCTCTCTCTCTCTCTCTCTCTCTCGTTGTCTCTCTCTCTCTGTCTGTCTGTCTGACTCTCTCTGTCTCTCTGTCTCTCTGTCTCTCTCTCTCTCTCTCTCTCTCTCTCTCTCTCTCTCTCTCTTTAAGATAGCATACCCTCTCTCTCTCTAAGATAGCATACCCATTCCTCCCATCTCTCTCTCCCTCTCCCTCTCTCTCTCTCTCTCTCACACACACACACACACACACACACACACACACACACACACACACACAGACACACACAGAGTAAACATGATGTCTGCGTACTATGAGTAAATGGGGAAGCTCTGGTTGAGCGACACAGCTAAAATCACGTGGGGTTTTTGAGTGAAGCTACGTCATTCCACGAGATCTTCTAAACGTGCAGGCAGTTGTCTCAGCCTCCGCAAAACCATAAGTTGGCCTGACGATACGAGGCCATCTTGATCTTCAGTTCAAGTTAACGATCGTGAATACTGCATTGAGTTGCAGTGAACTGCTCAAGCGGGTTAAGGGGCAGTAGTTCGGTTAGTCAACGCTGGCGTTCCTTACACGCTTCAGTTATCCTGTGACAAACGTGACGAACACCGCCCGCAACGAAATCCACTTTCTTGTCTCCCGCGCAAAAGAGTTCTCATGGTGGCGGATCTGACAATTCCCCTTCTAAGCGTATAACCACCATACTGGGCAACAAGTGCTGAAAGCAGAAGAACAATAAAAAGAAGAAGATGATGATGATGACGATAATGATGATACTCCTCAGCAACACATCCAACTTGAATCAAAATAATTTGTAAGCCAGATTTTTCCTGGTGAACTTTAGCTAGTGCAGCTTTGTCTGGTGCAACTTCAGTTCTCATACGTTTAAGATTCATTTGTTCATCGTCAGCCAATAGAATGGGAGGGGGGCTTATCAGAACTGTTAGGCCTACCATGTAAAAACAAGTTCATATGTGCATATCAAAAGCGTCATCCCAAACATCCTTAAAATGGCTTAAAACTGGGTCTATTTCTACACAGCTTTAGATTCAATGAGAAATATTTCCCTACTTTAGAAACTCAAAAATCATGGTTGTTGGAACATTCCTAAACAAGGTCTTGATTAAGTCTGTTGTAAAGTGCTTGTTTCTGTCATGCAAATCCCAACACTCTTGTAGAACGTGTTTCATAGTGAGTGACTCATCACATGATATGCACCATGGAATCGCCGCCCCCATCTCCTTCCGCCCCTCCCCCTCCCCCTCCCCTTTTCAAAGATTCGAGCGTGTGTTGAAAGAGTGGCTTGTATGTAATTGGCACAAAACCCGTTCATCTTTGCGACCACAAGTGGCAGACAGTAAAAAGTTTTCAAAGTCTGGACAGATCTTAAAGGAGTTTATTATCCGTTTCTGTGTTCCAGTCTTCTTGCCAGAAATGTTTGACGGAATTATGAACTTTGGGTCTAAGACATGTGTCGGGGACAGATGATTCGGACAATTTTTTTATCTGTTGCATTCTTGGCAAGATGATCGACCACCTCATTGCCTCGAATGCTAACATGACCGAGAATCCAAGCGAGAAATGTCATAACCATCCGATTTCAGAGTGTTTTTCCCCCTCCACCACCCCCGTCTTTACAATGGTTTTTTTTTTGTTGTTGTTGTTGTAAAGACGGTCTTTTTTTTTTATGTGGGGCCTCCATCCTCTTTTTCCCCTCACTTTTTCACTTTTTTTTTTTTCATCAAAGCTTCACACACCATGCGTTGTCTGTGTGTTTCATTGCCGATGGACATTCGCTTGCTGTTTTAGTTGTGTGGGTTTTTTTTTCTTCTTTAATTTGATACAAGGATTTTAGAGAGCTTAACGTTAAGAAAAGAAAGTTCAGGGTTACCGTAGTAACGGCTGACCAGACTAACCAACCATCTTGAGTGGCAGGACCAATGCCTTGAGCTCAGCAGGGCAGATGGAGCTATCAGAGGGAACAAACATCTTGAGCGGAAGCAATTCAGCCATAGGCGGCGGACGCGAAGCCTTAAGACTTGGAACCGTCAATATGATACATTCTTACAAAGGATGGATATTTAAACAAAGTACGGCCAAAAAAAAAAAAAAAACGGTTCTGTTTACCAGCCTTCAAACAACATCAGAACGGATCTACGGTGTTAAAAAGATCCATGGAAGATTGTTCGGAAGTTTCGAAATATCACATACGACTCCAATATCAATATTAGCGTTTAGCAAATGGGTGAGAAAACGTTGTTCAAATGAAAAGGTAGAACTTAGTCTTCAAATTCTTTCTGAATTTTGGTACAAATACACACGCCCACGCCCACGCCCCCCCGCGCGCGCACACACACACACACACACACACACACACACACACACACACACACAACATACATATATATATATATATATATATATATATATATATATATATATATATATACTCACACACACACACACACACACACACACATATATATATATATAATATATATATATATATATATATATATAATATATATATAGATCAATGTGGTTAAAATACCCAAAACGATTTCCAAAGCGCTCAACCCCTTGGGGAGCAACATTTGTTAAAATAAGGTATTAAAAGGTATTAAAAGGAATACCTTATTTTAACAATATATATATTCCTACATATGTCCCCTACATTTTATACTGTTTGCATAATGCTTTTAGTTTTTCAGCAACTTTTTTCCTCTCCACGCTTTCCTATTGTTCCATTTACTACCCTTCGCTGGCTACTTTGGGGGTGCTGTTGGATTCTTTTTTGAACCCTTGGTGATGAGAACACCACAGAATTATGGACTTTGGTGTGTCTCTATTTGACACCAGGAGCACAGACACAATCAGCCGTGTCTCCCTGATGAGTCCGATCCAGCGGACGAAAGGCCTAGGAGCAGGCGATACAAATAGATCTGTCTTTGAAGGAGAGTACGATGGTTCCCTCAGACAGCTAGCGAAGGGTTTCTCATATATATTTATAATATATTCTCCCCATTTTTTTTTTTTTTTTTTTAAATTAAAATCTTTGTCAAGTCATTGCTGTAATGACTGAGGAATTGTTAACTTGCACTTGTTTTCTCCCACTGCTTAATTGTTCAGGAGTATAATGTTTGGTCAATTGGTGGGAGATTGCATCTCTTAGGAGATCCAAGTAAAGGTTGTTCTGTACAATTCTTAGCCACTCACAATGCTTGGGTTATTGAACAGCAGAGCTGACCACTCACACTGTTCCATATCTTTTGATCTCCCTTGCATCCTTGAATGGATCCTCAAGCATAGGCTCAAAGATTGTCCCCTACATTTTATACTGTTTGCATAATGCTTTTAGTTTTTCAGCAACTTTTTTCCTCTCCACGCTTTCCTATTGTTCCATTTACTACCCTTCGCTGGCTACTTTGGGGGTGCTGTTGGATTCTTTTTTGAACCCTTGGTGATGAGAACACCACAGAATTATGGACTTTGGTGTGTCTCTATTTGACACCAGGAGCACAGACACAATCAGCCGTGTCTCCCTGATGAGTCCGATCCAGCGGACGAAAGGCCTAGGAGCAGGCGATACAAATAGATCTGTCTTTGAAGGAGAGTACGATGGTTCCCTCAGACAGCTAGCGAAGGGTTTCTCATATATATTTATAATATATTCCCCCCATTTTTTTTTTTTTTTTTTTTTAAATTAAAATCTTTGTCAAGTCATTGCTGTAATGACTGAGGAATTGTTAACTTGCACTTGTTTTCTCCCACTGCTTAATTGTTCAGGAGTATATATATATATATATATATATGTGTGTGTGTGTGTGTGTGTGTGTGTGTGTCTTTAATGTCGTCGACTGTTTACTGGCTCTGTGGTATATTTCCGATCTTTGTTGTAATAAAAAAAAATCTTTACACAGTTTCTCTCGGGTCACAAATCAAACCATGCTAGCTTTGTTTTCGTATAATCAAGTGATTGGACTCAGAGACTGTAAATAATGTCCAGAATGGATACTGTCTATATATTCTGCAATGTCTATTTGCTCATAAGTATTTTGAAGTATGATTGTGGCATTTAAACATTTTTCCATTAGTTTTTTACCCCCTTTTGTGAACAGTGTGTAGAAACCCAAGGAAATAGCTGGCTCTCCCAGCACGGCCTCATCTTATCAGCGCTCAGGATAGATTAACTGTCATGCTGGTTGTTAGAGATACGCAGATTTTGTCTTTGTTGTTAAACAGAGACAGATCAGTTCGTGCGCAAATGTGATCTTCAAGAGGACGACAAAACCACGCTATGGGCATTGAGTGCGTGTGAACACAGTGTGTGTGTGTGTGTGTGTGTCTGTGTGTGGTGTGTGTGTGTGTGTGTGTGTGTGTGTATGTGTGTGTGTGTGTGTGTGTTTCCAGAAATGTATGGATCGGAGAACGAGAAGCTCGCACAATTCACTGCTTAAGAGCTGACCAAGAGACCAAGACGTGTGCTCCTTGCTCTAGGCCCGAAAATCAGAGGAAACATAGAATGAAGAGGCATAAGACGAAAGATCAGCGACCCTCCGTGGATTGGCTGGAACACCCACAGTACCCTGTCCATTGGAACCACTCCCGTCCTTTGCTGTAGACGGATGGCCCAAGCAAGCCACAACCTAGACCAGGGGAATGGTCATTAACCTGGCTCTGCCCGAACTTCTTCCACTGGGTCAGTGGACCAGTATCACGTAGTCCTAAAGAGGCCTTTGATTGCTGGGGGGGGGGGGGGGGGGGGTGTGAAGAAAGAAAGCTCAAAGACTGGGATCAACCAGCCAAGGAACTCAGCCACCTGCTATCAAGGCGACGGTTCACCACCCCTGACCACTCCAGCCAGCCGAGCAGAACAACTGCACCTCATCACTAAGACTTCCTTAGGGACCCCTTCTCTGGGAACAGCTCGTCTTTCACCCCAAGCCCGAAATTTCTCCCCTGGAGAGAAAGAGAAAGCGCACGTGCTCAAACTCAGCCCAAGAGGTGTCAATCCAGACCGACCTCCCCCTTTTTGTTCCAGAATCACTCCCCTTTTTCGAAACTTCTCAAAACGTCCAAGACGAGAAAACGGGCAACACGCCACTATTAGGATTTTGCTGTCACCTTCACCGCGCTTCCTGGGTCTTCCATGACCCGGTGACTCCATAAAAACATCATATCTTATGAACGGATAGAGCTATGCTCACGAAATCTAAGGAGTTCCTCAACGATCTTTATAGCCGTTGGTCACAGAAATTTAATGTATGGGCACAATAGATTAGCAGCATAATCAGTCGCGGTTCCCCCAGGACCTATATATTTGAATGAGTCGCACATGACCCACGCCATCGGGTGAGGAATAAGTTGCTGAACCGCCCTTTATCAGGTGTGGGTCTTACAAGATGAGATTATAAACAGTCTTCAAATACGTGACCTTCACCCTAAGCTGACGTCACATTTCAAGCCTTCTCACTCACCCGTGACCCTGTGTTTGCGCCAGGTGGGCCCCCAAATAGTCCCGATCCTGCCATTTTAATCTGTCTGTTTGGAAACACCGGGCCTGTTCCTCTCGATGGGCATCTAAAAGAAAACAAGGTGAATCAACTTTCGACACAATGAAAATCCTCCAAACAATCTGACGGTGCCTGTCTATAAACACTCGATTCCTTAAGCAAAGCCTTGGCGCATTCATGTTTTGGTGTGCAGCCACGCATCAATCAAAGCAACTGCGCCTAGCTTTGAGGGGGGGGGGGGGGGTGAGCCAGAGCTATCCCTCACCCTGCTTCAAAGCCGCTCCGCTGTGAGTGATTGGAACATGGTCCAGAGGCATTCCACAGAGTGATGTAGGTATTTGCTCGCTCCCATCTCCGTGT
>CM031597.1:51305854-51310854 GCA_018398815.1 Conus ventricosus | reverse complement strand
CACCACAAAACTGAACACACCCCTCCACCCCTCCACCCCTTTTCCCACGCGCGCACCTGCACACCCGTCTTCGCTTCTGTTACCCGTCGACCTCCATTTCTTTTCGGATTTTAGCAAACGTAGACCGCATCTCTCTCTCTCTCTCTCTCTCTCTCTCTCTCTCTCTCTCTCTCTCTCCTCTCTCTCTCTCTCTCTCTCTCTCTCTCTCTCTCTCTCTCTCTCATTTCAGAAGCTGCTCAAAAATTTGTCCTTGTGTTGGTATAAGGCATTTCAGTTTAGAGAAATAACTACCTCTTGATGTCCTGAATTATTTGTGTTTGGGAATGCTTTACAGTCATGAGTATATATCTCAGTTGATGTATGATGTTCACTCGCCCCTTCGTAAGGGGCCAAGGCCTAAATCAAGAAACCACCCGAATCTCCTCTCTCTCTCTCTCTCTCTCTCTTCTCATCTCTCTCTCTCTCTCTCTCTCTCTCTCTCTCTCTCCGTTGTTAGGGGAAATCTGAATTTGTGGAAACAAAGTGCTTCTATAGCCCGGATAGTTCCGTCACGTATAGAAACTCAGCCCTTGCACTCGCCAGGTGCAAACCACGATCAGATACCCGCAGAACTAATACACAGGTGTTTGTGTGAATTAAGGACGGTTGGGGAACAAGAGGGGATTGTATTTGGCAAAGAGCATATTATAGGTCACTCCTGTCTTACCCATCCCTTACCTTACTGAAAGGTGAAGGAGATCCACAGCAATGTGTTCTTTGTTATGAAGAACGTCAAAGGAGGGTGGAGGAGATGAGTTTAAACCGGCAAATGGGGGGACGAAAGAATGGAGAATCGCGAAGATAAGGAGGGACAGGGAGTGGGGGGAGGGGACTGCAGGGGAGGTATGAAAAGGGTTGGGGCAGCGAGAGTAGGAAAGTGGAGGTTGGAGGAAGCGGGAGGGGTGGGAAAGGGGAGGTGAGGTATAGGGAGTCGATTCCACACAAATGTCAATCACAGATGATGACTAAACTTGTACTACCAAACTGAACGCAAACAACGGAGCGATTCAACTGCAGCTCAGCCTCGAACAATATCATCGTTCTGTTCTGTGGCTCCCAAACCATGTTCTCCATCTTCTTTCTTTTGCTTCTCCTTCACTTCTTCCCCCTCTTCTTCTTCTTCTTCTTCTCTTCTTCTTCTTCTTCTCTTCTTCTCTTCTTCTTCTTCTTCTTCTTCTTCTTCTTCTTCTTCTTCTTCTTCGTCGTCGTCGTCGTCGTCGTCTTCTTCTTCTTCTTCTTCTTCTTCGTCGTCGTCGTCGTCGTCGTCATCGTCGCCGTCTCTTCTTTTCTTCTTCTTCTTCTTCTTCTTCTTCTTCTTCTTCTTCTTCTTCTTCTTCTTCTCCTCCTCTTCCTCCTCCTCCTCCTCCTCTTCCTTCACTTCCTCTTCTTCTTCTTCTTCTCTCTCTCTCATTCAAAAGTTCACACCTTTAAGGGCATACGTGTGTTGCAATCAGCAACCAAATACATGCAGCAGGGCGATCATCACCAGCGGAAGAATCTGCCATTTTTCAACACCTATGGCGCTGGCAATGCTATGCTAAAAATGTGACGGTGTCCATGTACTAGCCCTCACCGCACCCCCCACCGCACCCCCCACCCCTCCTCTACGCTTCCTACTTCCGCCGTACCCACTCACCCTACTACCCCAACCCCCACCCCCATCCTCACCTCTCCCCACCCCACTCCCCCGGTACAGCCCCCCTCTCCAAACGTCTCCCTCCCTGCGCTGTATAACAAACAGCACTCCGCTTTTTAGGTCATATCATGTTCACGTGTTCGGCGGCGACTGTCCCATCGTCTGTGTGGCCAAACCCAGCGGTCTCTTCCCTTCACCTGTCAATAGGGAGAACCACAGTCCCTGACCTCCTCTGTCTCGTCTGTCAGTAAGCTGGAGTTACACAGTCTTATCCTCTTTCTCTCTCTGTCTCTCTCCTTTTTTCTTTTCTTTTTTTCTTCTCGTTTTTTTTTCTCTTCTCACCTCTCTTATATAGTGATTTGTTATTGTTAATGTTGTTGCTGTAGTTGTTGTCGTAGTTGTTGTCGTCGTCGTTGTCATTGTAGTTGTTGTTTCTTCTTCTTCTTCTTCTTCTTCTTCTTCTTCTTCTTCTTCTCATCCTCCTCCTCCTCCTTCTGTCTTCTTCTTTTTTTCTTCTTCTTCTTCTTTTCTCCTCCTCCTCCTCCTCCTCCTCCTTCTCCCCCTTTTTCTTCTTCTTCTTCTTCTCTTCTTCTTCTTCTTCTTCTTCTTCTTCTTCTTTGTTTGTTGGGCAGACTTTAAAGGACTTTCAATTATCCTAGTTCTTTACCTATTACAGATTCATTCATATATTCATTCATTCATTCATTCATATGTTCATTCATTCATTCTACTACCACTTCTGCAAAAATGTCGACTACTACCCCCGCTACCACTACTTTTTTCAGCTGCTTCTTTGAATTCTTCTCCTTCTCCGTCTTTCTTTTTCCATCTCCTTTTCCTTTTTCCAAACATCGTTCTTCTTCATTGTTCCTACCCCAACACTTCCTCCTCATCCCTCTTTTTCTTCTCCTTCTTTTCCATCGTTAGGCTTCCTCCTCTCCTCTTTGTTCTTCTCCTTCTTCTTCTTTTCCACCTCTTTTTCTCCACTTCTTCGAACCTCTTCTTCTCTTTCCCCCTGTTGTCCTGCTCTTCTTCTCTTTCCTCCTGTTGTCCTGCTCTTCTTCTCTTTCCTCCTGTTGTCCTGCTCTTCTTCTCTTTCCTCCTGTTGTCCTGCTCTTCTTCTCTTTCCTCCTGTTGTCCTGCTCTTCTTCTCTTTCTTCCTGTTGTCCTGCACTTCTTCTCTTTCTTCCTGTTGTCCTGCTCTTCTTCCTTTTCTTCCTGTTGTCCTGCTCTTCTTCTCTTTCTTCCTGTTGTCCTGCTGTTGTCCTGCTCTTCTCATTCTTCCTGTTGTCCTGCTTTTCTCTTTCCTCCTGTTGTCCTGCTCTTCTTTTCTTTCTTCCTGTTGTCCTGCTCTTCTTCTCTTTCTTCCTGTTGTCCTGCTCTTCTTCTCTTTCCTCCTGTTGTCCTGCTCTTCTTCTCTTTCTTCCTGTTGTCCTGCTGTTGTCCTGCTCTTCTCTTTCTTCCTGATGTCCTGCTCCTCTTCTCTTTCTTCCTGTTGTCCTGCTCTTCTTCTCTTTCTTCCTGTTGTCCTGCTGTTGTCCTGCTCTTCTCTTTCTTCCTATTGTCCTGCTCTTCTCTTTCTTCCTGTTGTCCTGCTCTTCTTCTCTTTCTTCCTGTTGTCCTGCTCTTCTTCCTTTTCTTCCTGTTGTCCTGCTCTTCTTCCCTTTCTTCCTGTTGTCCTGCTCTTCTTCTCTTTCTTCCTGTTGTCCTGCTCTTCTCTTTCTTCCTGTTGTCCTGCTCTTCTCTTTCTTCCTGTTGTCCTGCTCTTCTCTTTCTTCTGTTGTCCTGCTCTTCTCTTTCTTCCTGTTGTCCTGCTCTTCTCTTTCTTCCTGTTGTCCTGCTCTTCTCTTTCTTCCTGTTGTCCTGCTCTTCTCTTTCGTCCTGTTGTCCTGCTCTTCTCTTTCTTCCTGTTGTCCTGCTCTTCTCTTTCTTCCTGTTGTCCTGCTCTTCTCTTTCTTCCTCTTGTCCTGCTCTTCTCTTTCTTCCTGTTGTCCTGCTCTTCTTCCCTTTCTTCCTGTTGTCCTGCTCTTCTTTTTCTTCCTGTTGTCCTGCTCTTTTTCCGTTTCTTCCTGTTGTCCTGCTCTTCTCTTTCTTCCTGTTGTCCTGCTCTTCTTTTTCTTCCTTTTGTCCTGCTCTTCTTTTTCTTCCTGTTGTCCTGCTCTTCTTTTTCTTCCTGTTGTCCTACTCTTCTTCCCTTTCTTCCTGTTGTCCTGCTCTTCTCTTTCTTCCTGTTGTCCTGCTCTTCCCTTTCTTCCTGTTGTCCTGCTCTTCTTCCCTTTCTTCCTGTTGTCCTGCTCTTCTTCTCTTTCTTCCTGTTGTCCTGCTCTTCTTCTCTTTCTTCCTGTTGTCCTGCTCTTCTTCTCTTTCTTCCTGTTGTCCTGCTCTTCTCTTTCTTCCTGTTGTCCTGCTCTTCTTCTCTTTCTTCCTGTTGTCCTGCTCTTCTCTTTCTTCCTGTTGTCCTGCTCTTCTTCTCTTTCTTCCTGTTGTCCTGCTCTTCTTCCCTTTCTTCCTGTTGTCCTGCTCTTCTTCTCTTTCTTCCTGTTGTCCTGCTCTTCTTCTCTTTCTTCCTGTTGTCCTGCTCTTCTCTTTCTTCCTGTTGTCCTGCTCTTCTTCTCTTTCTTACTGTTGTCCTGCTCTTCTTCTCCTTCTACGAATTTTCTCTCATCCTAATTCTTCTTCTTTTAAGTCCTTTTTTTCTCCTATTTCTTTCACCTTCTTCTCTTCTTCTTCTTCTTCTTCTTCTTCTTCTTCTTCTTCTTCTTCTTCTTCTCCTCCTCCTCCTCCTCCTCATCCTCCTCCTCCTGCTCCTCCTTCTCCTCCTCTTCTTCTTCCTCCTTTTACTTCTTCTTCCTCCTCCTCCTCTTCCTCTTCCTCCTCCTCCTCCACCACCTCCTCCTTTTTCTTCTCTTCTTCTTCTTCTTCTTCTTCTTCTTCTTCTTCTTCTTCTTCTTCTTTTTCTTCCTTTTCTTCTCCCTTCCTTTGTTCTTCTCAGGCTCGGCCAGGTAATAAACAACATGACTTGTTTGTTTTCTCATCCCTGCAGCAGCGTCCCCGTCCAGTGACCGGAATCATTGTAGTGTCCACCCCTGACCGACCGCTTAGGCAACTTTCTTGTCCGTCGCCGGACAGCCCAGAGCCTGATACAACGCGAAGTGTCGCAATTCCACGATTCGTGGCCATGCCTACTAAAAAAAAAATGATATTTTTTTTTTTTTTTAGGGCGAGATTTCAAATGATATTAACACGTTTTATCACAACATCAGTATTACGAGGGGGCACCCCCACGCTTCGTTCGCGACAAAACCGTAGGGGGTTGAGAGTGACC
>CM031597.1:51300854-51303354 GCA_018398815.1 Conus ventricosus | reverse complement strand
AGTCTGTGCACAGGAGCTGCGAGTTCTTTCTTTCTTTCTTTCTTTCTGCGTACGCAGGCTGATACTCCTGCGGACACTCCCTGTATAGCCAGGCAGTGGAGTTTTGTGTGTATGACCGTTTGTTTGTTTTTATCCCGCCATTAAGGCAGCCGTACTCCCATCTTCGAGGAAGGTGCATGCTATGTGTCACGTGTCATCCATACCAACGGCCAAACTGGCCTTCTCTTCCGAAAGTTGGTGATGGGATTTTACGTGTGTGTGCAAGATGTTGTGTGTGCGTTCACACACGGAACCTCGGTTTATAGTCTCATCCGAAGGACTGTATGGGAAACGGAGTCAGAACCAATGTTAACTCCGAGGGAAAAATCCCTCTGTACCGAAATTCGAACCCGCAACCCCAGGATCACGAGTCCGGCGCTCTACCAACTGAGCTATTCCGGCCCCCAGCTGCGAGTTCGAATGCTGCTTGTACCTATCTCTGTGGTCCATCTTGATATGTATACGATGCCCGTTCACACATCTGGGCCACAGTGCGCGCCGACATCCAGTCTGGTTTGACGAGAACGATGAAGAAACTCAGACGTTGCATAACATCGAGCATAACATTACAGAAGCTACAGTGTCTGTCGCTATGTCCAAGAGGGAAGTCCACAGCTCTACCATATCCAGGGTGCAGGCAGAGCTCAGAGAGAGAGAGGCAGGACTTCCAGCGTAACAGACACTCAGAGGAGGTACTGCAACACCTGGTTTGCAACAACACCAAGAGCTTCTGTGATCCCTCTGGAGATCATCTGGAAACTCAAACCTCTGAACATTGCCAGACCTCAGTGCTGATGGGGCCATTCTAATCACTGACAAGAATACAACAACTCTGGACACTTCCACTTTGTTCTGAGCCCCCAATTTTGACTCTGAAGCCTCTTCATGTAGGTCTCAAGCAGAGGTCAATACTTTTCTGGATCGGAGATCCGAGCAGCAATCAAGCTGCTTTCAACGGCAAGGTGTCGAGCTTTGACTCCATAGACACGAAATATACAAGGCCGGGGTACAATTTCTAACACAGGGTCTCACTGAGTTAAAACCATGTGGCAAAAGGGAGTCATTCTTCCGGAGTTCATGGATGTCTCCATCCCTCGTCTTAACGAGAGAAAGGGAAACAGACACCCGTGACAACCACAGAGGAACAGCCCTCTTTGTCATCACCGGCAGGATTCTCGAAAGAGTCGTCCTCAGCTGCGACAACATCGGATTCACAATCAGTAACAGGAAGGCAAAGTCTCGTTCCAGTCTGCACCCCAACAACAACACTTGGAACCAGAAATCATTGTCTACCTGGAAATCCTGAAGGTTGCTGACAACTTGACTTCGGCAGCAAGTCTCCGGATCTGTGAACATGGATGATGAGGCCAACGTACACATCGCCAAGGAAGGTTCTGCTCCTGGATGAAATTACGTTAGAGAGGATAGATGTCAAGCTGGAAGTGTGCAGTGCAGTTCTATTGCACACACACACACACACACACACACACACACACACACACACACACACACACACACACACACACACACACACACACACACACACACACACACACACTTGTGAGACACAGACACTTGAGAGCGCCATACCGCACCTCAACCCCCCATCTCCCCGGAAGAAAAGTAGAAATGGCTTCCACATGAACTGCCCGTGTGCTGAGAACACTGCAGAGGATCATGTGGAACAAGAAAGTCCCTGACACAGAGGTTTTCTCTCACCTTAGTCTGCCAAGCATCCACACCCTGCTGAAAAGAGCACAACTCGGATGGGCTGACCACCTGGTACGAATGTCCAATAACGTCTTCCTAGGAGGCTATACAGCCAGTATTTTCAGTGTGCTCAAAAAAGGGTGCTGAAGGCATGCTCAGGTATTCACTAAAAGAGCTCTGACATTGACCCAGACACCTATGAAACGGTGGCACTCTACCGCCCTCCTGACGAACATGCACGAGTGGCGATGCTGCCTCTTGATGGAGCAGCACAGGATGGCACAGGCCTCGTGAGAAAGTGGACCTGGCAAGTGCAGGGCGACCTCCTCCATGTCTTCAGTGCCCACAGACCACTTGTGTCTGACTTGCAACAGAGCCTTCCTTCCCGGCATTAGGCTGATCAGCTGCAGTCAGACAACTCTCACCTAGTGTTAGGTCCCCCTGTCCCCGGGCTGCGTAACTCTCTGCAGCATCACATTTTGTGGGTGTTGACATGAATCCCGAGTATGATGATTATGACGATGTCCTCTAACATAGCACCAAATCTTTGAAGAAGCGTGATAATACACGATTGTAGACATGTACGCATTTATATAGATTGTTGTGATGAGTTGGGGAGGGGGGGGGGGGAGGGTGTAGGTGTGGTCCTCTAGGAGAAGGACTCAAGTTGGCTTCTGTTTTAAGTTGTAGAGTAGTTCTATGTCAAAAGTTCAACTCCACGCTCAGTCTTACTGGTGATGGAAGGAGGTAC
>CM031597.1:51268354-51270854 GCA_018398815.1 Conus ventricosus | reverse complement strand
CACCCCCCCCCCTCCCCCTTTCTCTTCTACTTGTCCTCTCTCTCATCCCTTCTCAATGGATTCAAGAGCGAACAGGAGATAAGAAGATTGGTGTCGGATCAATCCTGTCTCCGTCAAGGTCGCTATGCAGCCAGCGCTTTTTTGAACAACGATGCACAGAACACATCTTGTCCTGTTCTGTCACAACTGTGTAAACTGGTGGACACTCGTTACTGTGTGACAAATTTGTCAGATACACAAACATTGTAAATATGTCCAGTGCTGTTTTTATTCAATGCACAAGAGAGAGAGAGAGAGAGAGAGAGAGAGAGAGAGAGAGAGAGAGAGAGAGAGAGAGAGAGAGAGAGAGAACAAAACGCATATGATGTGTACATTTTCGTATTTTTGTGTAGTGTCAGTTTATTTCTGTTTTGTACAGTTACCCTAGATTTGTTTGAAAATGATTTGAAGTACAAAGTCAGTTTCTGCTGTCTTGTCAGTGGCTGGCTCCCCACAAACGGGTTTCCTTGCTCCAGTACAAGACTGTAGCCGTTGTCGCCATCCACAGAACAGTGAACAAGGCTTATCATTTCAAACTGGTTACCTCCATGTTTGCCAGTCTGTCGGTCTGTCAGCAAGATTTCGCGAAAACTGCTGTACCGATTTTAGCTGAACTTGCTAGAAAGTTAGAATATGGTCCAAGGACAAAGCGATGACATTTTGGTGAGGATCCGACTCAAAGAGAGCGGATCCAGGATCGTTCGACTTTGAGGGAGGTCTGCGCTCTCCCGTGTGCCTTTGCAGGAGCATCATGTGCTTTCAGAACTGAACGCTCTCCCGTGTGCCTTGCAGGAGCTTCATGTGCTTTCAGAACTGAACGCGTTCTTTCACTAGGACATTTTTGTCGTTTGTGATTGCCATGTGGGTGTGGGATACTTTTTTGTGGACAAATAGAAGCAAAGTCAGATACTTTTTTTTTAAGAAGAAAAGAACAAAGAAGAAGAAGAAGAAGAAGAAGAAGAGAGCAGAGGGAGAAGAGCATATCATTCTGGATGTCATTTCAATTCCTGACTTTAGTGCCAGCGCTTTGGCCTTATCTGTGAAGGTCAGCCATCTCCGTGTGTTCTAAACACCCGACCCCACACCCACACCCCCACACCCTTCGCCCTGTAAATGTATAAAGCACTTGCAATGTTACATATTGTAAATACTCGTGTTTGCTACCGCCTCGGATATTTCTGTTTTGATTTGACACTACTACATGTTCTTTGACGTCATTGGAAGATTATGCCTTAATCTTATATTCTGGTGGACAATCAACCGGGTTTTTTTCTTATTTCGGTGACGTCACCTCCCCTTTCGCTGCCACAACAATCTCGAACTCCCAAGGTTTTCGATCTGTTTCGCGAGTCAGCCCTTGGGTCATAGCGGCCATGAAGACCCGATGCCTATTACGTGTACAACACCGACCTTTGCGGACAGGCACCAGTCACAGGAATCGTCATGGCGTGCGCCTGGGGGTGATGTCCACGCCGCTGTTATTGTCCATGGGCTTTACCCTGGGATAGGCTGTCAGGTTGGGGATGTTCCGCGTGGGGGAAGGACACAGAATCCCTTTCCTGGTTCTGGGCTTGATGGGATCTGGCAACAGCAGGGAGATCTGGTGGCTCGGTTAAAGACCTGGTGATTGTGTAAGGGTCTGGTGACTGAGGTCAGGACCTGGTGACTGAGGTCAGGACTTGGTGACTGAGGTCAGGACCTGGTGACTGAGGTCAGGACCTGGTGACCGAGGTCAGGACCTGGTGACCGAGGTCAGAACCTGGTGACTGAGGTCAGGACCTGGTGACTGAGGTCAGGACCTGGTGACCGAGGTCAGGACCTGGTGACCGAGGTCAGGACCTGGTGACCGAGGTCAGGACCTGGTGACCGATGTCAGGACCTGGTGATTGAGGTCAGGACCTGGTGACTGAGGTCAGGACCTGGTGACCGAGGTCAGGACCTGGTGACCGATGTCAGGACCTGGTGACTGAGGTCAGGACCTGGTGACTGAGGTCAGGACCTGGTGACCGAGGTCAGGACCTGGTGACCGATGTCAGGACCTGGTGATTGAGGTCAGGACCTGGTGACTGAGGTCAGGACCTGGTGACCGAGGTCAGGACCTGGTGACCGAGGTCAGGACCTGGTGACTGAGGTCAGGATATGATTACTGATGAGCAATCCTGATGACAACTGTCTAAAGACAACAGAGCGACCCAGATGGCAGCTTTATGGCCATGATGACAGCGAAATGGACTCGATGTGAGGATCTGGTGACAGATGTGAGGATCTGCTGGCAGATGTAAGGATCTGGTGTCGGCTTTAAGGATCTGGTGACAGCTGTGAGAACCTGGCGACATATATGAGGATGCGTTGATAGATGTGTAGACATGGTGACATGGGTTAAGATCTGGTCATATATTTTTAAGAATCTAATGACATATGTTTGGATTTAAAGGCAAGTGAATCAGGCCTGTGTTTTGCA
>CM031597.1:51250854-51258354 GCA_018398815.1 Conus ventricosus | reverse complement strand
ACACACACACACACACACACACACACACACACACACTCATACACACACTCACTCACTCACACACGCACTCACACACACACACACACACACCACACACACACACACACACACACACACACACACACACACACACACGCACGCACGCACGCACGCACGCACGCACGCATACACGTACGCGCGCGCGCGCGCGTATTAGTGGTTACTAGGGAGGTGATTCACTTCACTGTACACTTAGTCCGTTTAGGGCAGTTTGAAGAGGCTGTCCAATAATAGAAAATGGCACCCTTCTCATTCCTGACTGGAGAGGCTTTTTTTAGGATACAGCTACAAAAAATATCACCTTGAACTCAAAATTTCCTTCACCCATTTTAAAGGTTTAGTTTCTTTCTGTTCCTTGTATCAATATTTTCCATTTCGATTTCTAGGTGTAACATACTACTAACTTCAGAAAAATAAACTGTCCTTATTGTTTTCCAGTCACACATACACGCGCTCGCGTGCGAGCGCGCGTGCGCACGCACACACGCACGCACACACACACACACACACACACACACACACACACACACACACACACACACACACATACAGGGCGAGGAATCGGGAGGAGAGGGCGTGGAGAAGCGAGACATTCCATTCCTCACCCTCAGCCTCCGCTATACATCTGGCTTCTCCTGTTTGTGAAAATCTCTCAAGTATTCCAACTCTCCAAGACCGAATTCTTGCCGATCGTGCAAGTTTTTGCACTGAAATAGCCTTCATTTTTCACGGCAAGAAGCCATCTTAACCCCCCCCCCCCCCCCCCCCCCCTCTCCGCCGTCCCACCACTCTACCACGTCCCTTCCTTCACCTCACTTTCTTCTCTAGTACACATAGTCGTCTTCCCGCCCCTCCCCTCCTCCCCCCCCTCCCCCCCCCCCCCCCCCCTCCCCTCTGTTTACCGTGTCAGCGTTGCCAGAAGCGGGTTGGATACCTGCAGGGACTGCCTTAAAACGACTGTTTCTTTTTTTTCTTTTTTTTTCTTGATCCTTGAAGAAAAGAAAAGACAAATCTGCTCTCACACTGCAATCACTATTCATCAATGAAACGCTTTACCGGGTTTTATACAAGTCAGATTAGGTTAGTGTTAGAACTGGTGTTCAACATTGCCGAGTGGGAGAGTCTTCCTGTTTTGTTATTGCAGTTTCTGTTTGTAATGAATATAAACACGCTAAAGTGGTTGACATGCAACAAGTTGCGTCCAGCAGTCATCCAGGACAGTTGTAGGCGGGCAGGCAGGTATCACTTTGTATTAATTACGTTTGTGACAGCCGTGAGGTGGCGTATCTAGGGGAAACTTACCGTTCCGGTCCCTCAAAACGTTGACTTCTTGCACGTGAAGTCAAAAACTGCACGTGCTCGATCTCAACATGCCCGCGGGTCTTTCTGTGCCATTGTTCGTTGTGTGGCTCAGAATTGCGGTGACAGTGAAATTTCCTTCCATATCATACCAATCAAAAGGAGAGATTATGAACGGGAACGGACGCGCTAATACGGAAGATCTGTAGACCAATTGTCGTCAGCTACAGAAACCACAGTCGTTTAAGAGTCAGTATCACTGGGCCACACAGAATAAACTCTTTATGTCTGCCACGTCGATGCACAGATCCGTGTAGATGCGGAATGACACTTTAACGTCTGCTGCCACGATGTTAACTAGTTCAATATTGATTTCATGAAACCACATTCACCCACGCCTACAGAACAATCGCGTCGTTTTTTTACCTGTTCAGTCTAGACAGAGCAACGATTCTTTTCGTATCATATCACACATTCATGTTTCAGTTACCGATTCAAATACTGTGTTTTTTTTGTGTGCCTACTCGCATTTTGGCTCGTTTCCAGCGAGGCTGCAGTTTGTTTCAGTCTTCTTGTCGTAATGTTTCTCACCGTTTCTAACACACAAAAATGACCCATGTGGAAGCACACATCTACATAATGTTTCATAAGTATTCACTAGTATTTCACTGGCCTGTTCTGTACAATTTTTGTTTTCGCTTTGCTTTGTTTTGTTTCTTCGTTTTAATTTTCAGTTTTAATTTTCAGCTCTCCTCAGAAAGACGATCGACACTCCACAAAGCGAGCGGGAGGTAAATTTCCCCAGTCAGCAAGTTCACAAAAGGACCAGTGAAGCGTGCAGGTGGCTACCCCACTGTTGCGCCCCAGGTGTACGTGCGGCTGATTTCCGTCGTGGAAATCTGTCGTCAGGATATCGTCGCACGAGACCTTTGCATGCAGATTCACATAGCAAGAAAATGTATGTTATGCCTGAAGAAAATGTATGTTATGCAAGAAAATGTATGTTATGCCTGAAGAAAATGTATGTTATGCCTGTAGAAAATGTGTACTGGACAGAGTGAAAGATGTCGATGAATTTCCTAAAATACATCTCAAGTGGTACGTTTGGGACAAAAGATATCCGTGTTTGCTGTTGGTTAAGTGTCAGAAAGCAGCTATGTGCCCACCGTTGGATTGGACTGTAATGCTACATTGCTACTTGTGCAAGGAAATACGGAGGTGAGTCAAGCTGTGTCTTTTTTCCGCGCATCTTATCCCTTTACATGGTATCTCGACACAGAACACTCTGGAAAGATTTCGTTTAGTAACCCCCCCCCCCCCCCCCCCCCCCCCCCCCTGGAAATGTTTCCGTCAAAAATTATAGAAGCTGATGTATTGACATCAGATGTTCCCTTGTCATCGGTTGAAATGCTCTCAATATTTCAGGATTTTCTACAATCATACTCACATTCGCGCGCGAGCATGCACGCACGCACACACTCACACGCGCGCGCACCACACACACACACACACACACACACACACACACACACACACACACACACATGCATGCATGCATGCTTGCACCCACGCGCGCGCACACGTGCACACACACACACACACACACTCACACACGTACACACGCACGCACGCACGCACATACACTGACGCACGCATACACGCTGGCGTGTATGCGCACGTGCACACCCTCCACACGTTCCCTCCTCCCTTCTCCTTTGCCCCAAACCTCAACCCCACCCCCACCCACACTCCATCTCATCTTCTCATCCGCCCCTGTGACAATTTCCTTTCTCCTCTCACAGATGTCAAAAGTCGGTTCATCCGAATCAACTGGCCCTCACAACATTTTTTTTTCCTTTCTCATGTCTTATTAAGATGGCTTCTTTCCGTTGAGTATTTTGCTATTAATTTAAACGAGGAAAATAATGCCTAGGGAGAAACGATGGACGATGTATGTCCTTTATGATTGTAGAACATTGTTGATGTTCATGTTTACGAAACCAACTCTTTTCTTTTCGGAAAGAACCTGTCCCACAAAAGAAGAGTATAAGAAAGACATCGTTTCCATGATGATGATGATGATAATCATTATAATGATGATGATGATGATGATAATGATAATAAAGATAATTTTGACGATGGCGATGACAACGATGGTGATGATGATCATGATCATGTTGATGATGATGATTACATATCGAAGCAATAGTAATAATAATGATAATAATAATCATATCGGCAGCCCCCACAAGATTACATTATAGATAATGATAGTAATAATGATGATGATGATGATGATGATGATAACAATATAACAACATCGGTAGCGCTTTACAAGATTGCATTATAAATAATGATAGTAATGATGATGATGATGATGATGATGATGATGATGATAAACAATATAACAACATCGGTAGCGCTTTGCATAATAATCATAACAACAACAACACATCAACGACAAGATTACGCCACGAGCATGTCTCTGTCAGTCTTTCGCTCAATCATACTTCCTATGATTGTTTAATGGGCCAAACACAATCCACAGTCGCAACCCTATTCAGTCAACATTTAACCATGTCATCATCATGTTGCTTAATAAAGAAGGGATATGTTTAATTACAAGCCTGCCATGAATTTAGTGAAAGAGGGATAAAAACATTGTTTGAAATGTTAGTGATAATGCCCCGCAAAAAAAAAAAAAAAAAAAAAAAAAAAAACCGTAGACCAACGAATCACAATACAAAACACGACGCGTTTCGTCCTCTTAGGTCTTCTTCAGGCAGGATACAAAACAATCAGGAGCAACGAAAATCAACGAGCAGTCACTTATCTTCATCCAATTCGGCGCAAGATATGCGTTGAATCAGACAGACAGAGAGGTTGAAAGGGAGAGTCCACAGAGAGAGAGAGAGAGAGAGAGAGAGAGAGAGAGAGAGAGAGAGAGAGAGAGATCGAAACGCGTCGTGTTTTGTCTTGTGATTCGTTTATCTACTTTTTTTGGTGGTGCATTATCACTAACATTTCAAATTTGTTCAGATTTCCGCCTGCAGTCGTCCCACTTGGCAACTAGAGTACAAACATGTGAAGCAACTGGGGCTACAGAAACGGGGAAAAAAACTTTTCACCGTTGCTTTTTGTTTTTTTTTTAGCATTTTGAACATTCACAGTCATAATTCTGTAACCGAAATGGTCTCTACATTTCCGGCTGCATTTGATTCATATGAACTGTATTAAAACCCAGTTTTAAGTTTGTGTGTCCCGTGTGCTGTCCATTCTCCCTGAAAATGTCCCCCCATTAGGAACTCTTTTTCATGAACAGTGATGGAGTCGTGAAATAGTCGAGGCTGAGAATGCCTGGCTTATACATAAAGGTCCTAATGTGAGCTAAAATTTTAATTTGGTGTTTTATGATTTCTTCAACAACTATACAATGACATTTCACAAAGTTTACCCGATTATCTTGGGGGCAATTTTTTTCTCAGCATGTTTATTTACCATACCCTCAATTGCTGATTCTGCGTTTTGGGAACAGTCAAAAATTCACAACTTCTGTGACAAGTCTGATGACAACTTTTTTTCAAACTTTTAAACACTTGTTGCCTATTTCTGTGTTAAATGAGGTCTTAGTAATCCAAAATGTGAAGCTAAATAAACTTTGGATCATTAGGTTTGTTGCTGTAACGAATTACAAAACCCTACCCTCCAGTGTAAGTCACAAACACCATTTGGGGCAAGATTTCTTGAATATTCTCCATCTTGAAGGATGTGATGAGTATCTATAAGAGTTTGCCTTTCCCAGTTTCAAAAAGTGACACTATGAAGTGATTCTGGCAAAGTATAGTGTAACATTTTAATCATTGTGACGTCACAATCACCTCACATGATGCGCAGAGGCAAACACTGCCTACATTTCACTGTCTGAAACATCAGAGTCTGTCAGTCCTAGGAAACCCATTTTACTCGCGGAGTTCATGCAGCTATCTCCCCTACATTCTCCACAGGCTACTGAGCACACCAGTCCATGTCGACGACAAGAACACCTTGATGTATGGCAGTCAGTCTTGCAGCTGCATGTGATGATTTGGAGCATGTGTTCAGGCGCAACATCAATGTCTGTGTAGACTGGAAGCAGCATGCCATCCTTCCCTTCCCATCCCCAGTCAGCAGGATCCAGCGTGAAGGTTTCTGTGCTCCCCAGGTGTAGCCACTCCTGCACCTGAAAATATGTCCTAAGGCTGTGGAACTTGGCAGCAGCAGACGTAGGAGGAAGCTTGTTTGGCTGTAGAGAAGATGTGGAGCTTGAAAGTTTCTGAACGTATTTCACATGACGAATTGTGTTCAGACTGTCGTTGTCTTTGCCACCATACAACATCACCAGAACCTTTTCCCCTGCTGAGATGATTCGTTTCTGTCAGATGAGGAACCGAAGACGTGTACCTGTTTTTGGAATGCTGTGGAGTCTTTCACCTTTTTGAAGGGAAGACTCTTTCCGATGCCAAACAGACTGCTGGTCGTATCACAGCCTCCGATAGCGTGCAAGAATAGAATGCTGTCACAAATGACAGGTCCAAGGGATCTTTTTACAGCATGAATGTCCCAAATTCGAGCTTCGTTCTTTGTGCTACTTGGCTTGAAGTACACTTGATGGTGCTCTGGTTTGACATGAGCAAGGAGAAGCACTAGGAGGTCTGTGTCTTCGCCAACCAAAGCAACATCCCCCTCTTGGGCCTCTTGCAATACTGTCTCTACAATCATGCAGTCAGCATCAGCAGTAGCTTGTCGAGTGTTGAAACCATGTGATTGCAGGGCGCTGTCAAGCATGGTAATGAACCGTTGCTTGTTGGATGGATTTCTCAGAAATCTTTCTTTTGAGTCACACAACAGCATATTTCCATCAAAAGAAACACATGTGCTTGCATTCCCTCCATGGCTCCTCCTCAAGTGTGCTACGTCCTTGGTTGAAGGACCATGACTGTACCCATCAAAGACGACAGTTCCTTTCTTGTACACTCTGATAACAAAGTCAACGTACATTTGTATCAGTTCACTGTACGATGAACCACGAGGCCATGGCAATCTATGAAGTAGAGAACCACCGTCTATGACGAAGCAGACCTGGTCAGGGAGTTCAGCATTCACTTGTGCAGTGCTTGACCAGAGGTACTGGGCTACAGCTGCCTTGTTGGCCTGTCTCGTAAGTCCTGATGAATCGAACAGGGCTGTTGGAATATTGCTCAGTTCAAATGAGAAGGCTTCTGCTAGAACATCAGGTGTGAGCTCAGCTACTCTCACCAATCTCTGGAAAAGAAGTGCTGAATCAACGTGCACAGTGTTCATGTTCTCAGCCATTGAGGTGGAAGTTTTCGACGCCATTGAAACAACTTGTTCCTTCCTCTTGAACGAGACATCAAGCGCACTTTTGCCTGTCATGTTGTCTAGAATACGTGTTCCCACTTCCTTGGCTTGATCAACATTGACAGATTGTTCTGCTGTCCTCCCAGTAGTAAGACACTGCAAGGCACCTCTGCCGCTGAAAGGATTTCTGTCCTGAAGGTACTGCAGTATTGTTGTCGTGTCTTTGTGATCTCGGTCCTGTCTGGCCTTGCTCACATCTTTGTGCTGTGTGTGCTGTTCGCTGTCAGTCGAAAAGGAAACGGCTGTTAGAGACTGCATAGCTGAACTGATCTCGGCACACGCAGGCATTCGAAGGAGCCAAACAAGACGTTCCAGTTCTTCCATGCCAGACCCACGGGTCAGACCTCCAACACTCTTTAGGCTTCTCGTCAGAACTTGTTCTATCACAAGGTCAGTCGAAAGTCCGGCCCAAAACCGATTGCTTCTTCGGCAGACATGGTGACCTTTGCGGAAGTGCTCATACACATCAGGGTGGGCATCTTTGAGCTTTAACATTTCCTGCAGGTAAAGTCCAGCCGACTTTGTGTAATTGTTGTGGCCTGCCGCGGCTAGGTATGGAAGCATGTCTCTGACAGATTCCAAGTGAAGCTCAAACATGCCCATCCTTTCAGCTTGGATGGATTTTCTCAGAATGTCGATCAAATCCACGTACTGCAGCCAAATTCGTGCAGTTCTACAATTCAACAGGTGTTCTCGGTGCTGCTGAAGTTTGTGTGAAATCCTGTGCATTGTTTCACTTCCTGC
>CM031597.1:51226903-51234403 GCA_018398815.1 Conus ventricosus | reverse complement strand
GTTAGTTGCCTTGCCTGACGATGACCAAACAGGTCGAAACAAACGCGTTGTGTTTAGTTTGTCATTTGTTTCTTCTTTCGTTTAATAATAATAATAATAATGAATACTTATATAGCGCCTATTCTCGGCTAGAGGCCAAGCTCTAAGCGCTTTACAATCAACACTCGTTTACACAACAGGCTGCCTACCTGGGTAGTGCCGACTGAAGAGCTGCCAGCTGGCGCTTCATTCAGTCGTTACCAGTGTCATCCATTCAGTATCGTTCAATATCGATCACTCATTTCCTTACTTCCTTCATTCTTTCCATTTCTCACGCAGGGTGCATGCTATGTGTAACGTGTCATCCATACCAACGGCCAAACTGGCCTACTCTTCCGAAAGTTGGTGATGGGATTTTACGTATGTGCAAGATGTTATGCATGCGTTCACACACGGAACCTCGGTTTATAGTCTCATTCGAAGGACTGTATGGGAAATGGAGTCAGAACCAATGTTAACTCCGAGGGAAAAATCCCCCTGTACCGAAACGCCCCGGCGGAGGTTCGAACCCGCAACCCCAGGATCACCAAGATTACGAGTCAGGCGCTCTACCAACTGAGCTATTCCGGCTCCCGACTCGTTTGGCGGCGAAATAATTCTGTTTCTGCTCAAGTGCTGATTGACTAATTCATAATTATTTTTACGTCAGAAGTTTGCAGTTGAACGTTTCGTGTCCGTTAGTGACGGTGATTTCCATTAGCGACATCGCAGCGAGACAGAAGTGGAGGGGAGGAGGACTGAAATGACGGAGAAGGGGACTGAGAGGTGTGAGTGGAGGATGGGGTGCGTGAATCACTCCCCTGAGGTAAAAGACAAAGGCCTTTCTGTGGAGTCAACCGTTGGACTTTCCACTTCTTCACTTTCCTCAGTCCACCTCTCCCTCCCCTGCCAACGTTCAAAGCATTTGTTCCTTTAACCCCTTGTCGGCCCAGGGATGGTTATGAGTTGCTTTAAGCAAACGTTGACACAAACGTACTGGAGATACGTTTCACGAATGTAAATAAAACCAAGGCGGACGGACATCATTAGACATTTCTTTTGATGTGACATTTGCTAATTTAAATTTTTTTTTTTTTTTGCACTGAAAAGATTACATGATATAAACATTGAATTTGTTTTTCTTATAGAGCGATTTTCCAATACAAACTTATTTTGATTTTCAGTATGTTTGGACATTCAAAAATAAGATAGAACTCATCACCTAATGCATTTATATTACAAGATTTACATGTTCTATATTTTCTTGAATGTTCCCTTTGTCAATGCAGTCAAGTTTGATGTATGATTACATTTGAATTCAGGTAACGCCAAATACTTAGATTTAGGATGACTTATATATATACATATATATACATTTTTGTTTTGTTTTGTTTTGTTTTGTTTTGTTTTTGTTTGTTTTTGTTCTAAAAACATATCTTAAAATTCGTGTAATATAAATTTTTTTTTTTCGAGTTTACAGACGACAAATCTTTTATTCGCGCTTATTTCATCTCCTACACAGAAAATCCTAAAAATCAACTCCCATTGTACAGGCTGCTTTCCCCGTTGCTTTTAAACACTGTAAGAAAAGATTTTTTCATAACGAGACGGCCCCTCGGGAGTGCGAGGACTTCCGCCATGATCAAACTAATTCTGGGTACACTTTTTTTTCAACAGATCTGCACAAAAATGTAAGGCCAAAAGGAAAACAAAAACATGCAGTGTTGGTTTTAAGATAGACAAAACAAGGACCGTAGGAAGACTTTTCACATCATTTCTTTAACTTTTGTAAGTCAGTATACATTTGAAAAAAAAAAAAAAAAAAAAGGGGGGGGGGGAGTAATATAGTAAGTACGGATTGAAAGAGTTACTTCCCATGTATTTTTTGACAAAGGGTGAGCGGGTGGGATAGGGTGGAGAAGGCAACATGTCAACATTGATTTCGCAAAGGCAGTTATCTGTTCGTAAACAGTAATTTCACAGTGTTCATAATCGGTGGAACATTTGTAACAGTCTTGTGGAAAGGACGATCAAGCCGTCTTCGGTAAAGATCCGGATCAAAATTTAAAGAGTTTATCGTTAAACTACATTCTATTTACCTATCGCGTTTGATTAAGATCAGTTCGGCAGTTTTTGCACAACTTTTGAACACACACACACACAAAAAAAACACCGACAAGCCAACAAACATACATGAAAACATTACTTCCTGGATCCTGTGTACTAAAAACACACGACCAGTGACAATATGCCAGTACACCATGCCATGATTTGTCCTCACGGTTTTGCCAAAATACATGTAAATATGTAAACCAAAGCGCAGACCCGTAAGGTTTTGACAAATCTGTCTTCTTCAGACATCTTTTTTTATATAAATATTTCTTCTTTAGTTGTCACAAAACACGACACCCAAACTGGATACCACTTTACTGTGCAGATGACGTCAGAGAGAGACCCAACAGGTGAATGCCGACGTATCTTCCTCCCAATCGGAAGAAAGCTTACAGAACTGGACGAATCACATTGCCCGACATTTACAATCATATCAATAGATAACACTGACAGAAACGACAAGAAAAAATTGAAGGTTAAACAATTTAGAGACTAATTCATTTTCTTTTCACTTAATCCACTTTTTCAGTAAGAACAAATGTCGTACACCGGTTTCTGGTCAAGGAGAAAAAAAAAAAAACCTCTTCCAGAATTATGTGAAGCTATTACTTTTGTTCCCGTTCACCAAGCGGAGGTAACGTCTCCTGGTCGGAGGAGCCCTGGCATTCTTGCTCTACGGCGGTCAGCTGAAGTCCGACCTCAGGGTACGTTGCTCCAAGGGGCGGAGTGGGCAAACGGAAGAATTGCGGGGGGAAACGAACGACAATCTAAAGAAAACTGAGCGTGAACGAATGTCTAAAGTGTAGAGCGTCTCTTTCTGTTTCTCTGTTGTTTTTTTTTTTTTTTTTTTTTTATAATATACTTTTCCAAAAGCAGAAGACAATAAACAAGACGCATGTACAGGAAAACAAAAACATAGTTTCAGAAACAGTTACATGTAGTGATTAGACACTTAGTAGGTGATGGACAGATGAGGGCACATCTCTATTATGAAACAGAGGTAATAATAGAAACTATTACCAAATGGCATAACATAACATTTTTTTTTAATACGTGAGCCTATGGATGGACAATTTCACTTTGCAATGGAGAGATTATCCCTCCACACCGTCCGCTCTGGCAACATGATGTCTACACACATAAGGCTTAAATTACATAAATAAAGGCATATAATTTTTCCATGTTAGCTCGAATTCATGGGTTTTCCCTACAGTTGCTGATAAAATATTTTTCTGTTCTTACCCTTATATTTAGACTATTGATGAAACTAGGCATTGTAGGGTTCAAATTGTGTAGCTTGCTTTTATAGATGAAAAATTTGGCAAACAGTAGTATGAAATCTAAAGGCTTGTCTGTTATTACATTTTCTGCACAACCAAACAAAATTAGTTGTTCGTTTAACATTAGTCTTAGAGAATGGGGACATGTATTCCATAAAACAGATTCGAAGTCATTTCAGAAATTTTGAATTACAATGCAATTCCAAAACAAGTGCTGAATTGTCTGCGTTTCTGAGTTACAGAAATTACATTGTGGGGAGTCTGTGAGTTTACACATGTAATGAAACTTTGTGTGGGGAGAATACGGTGTACAAGTCTGAACTGGAACCATCTCAGTTGAGTAGCTGTAGTAATTTTAAGAGGTTTTAAAAAGATATCTTTCCACTTGAGTCCAGTATACAGACGTTCCCACTTAATCACTGCTGCTGGTGTAATTTTAGAACCAAGTAGGATCGATTTAACTACTTTGTTATCTTTCTGGATCAAGGTCCATACTTTATTTCCTCATCAATAACATGTGCTACGTCTTCTCTGTAATTGAGAATTTCTTGATATTTTCTAATAGCTCTGATGATTCCCTCATATGCTAAAAAATTAGTGTTTGTAACATTTGAGTATTTTACCTTAAAATCATTAAAGGACAGAAAATTTCCATTTGCATCCATTACATGGTTAATTTTTGTTACGCCTGCTTCTATCCATTCTTTCATGTAGATCACCTTATTGTCCCTTATTATGTTAACATTGTAATGAATACATTCCGACAGAAATTCTTTTATATTTAAAGGTTTACACTTTGAGCAGAACTTTTTATAGTGTCTAACAACATCAAGCCAGAATGGATTATCGAGTCGTTGGAGTAACACGTTAGAGTACTCACCTCCGAGCGTTTTCATTTGTTTCATGGCTGGATACAAGGTATATATGAAACTACTTAATTCTGATTCTGGAATATTTAACCGTCTTAACCAGCTAATCTTCAGAGTCTCAAGTAGTATAAATATGTTACTTATTTTCAATCCTCCATACAAATATAAAATTTTGTTGCTGTTTTTTTTTTTTCTGTACCCTTTAAACGCCGATATCACAGTGCTGTTACGGAAAAAAAAACCTCAAGTCGACGTTTCTCATCACCAACTCTAATGATAATATTGCAAGAGATCTTCATCGCGGTTAAAAGAAATAAAAGCATTATAGGGAGAAAAAAACAACAACAACAACAACAACAGACTATGTGGTCAGTCGTTCTCTATTGGCTGATTTATTGATTTGTTTGTTTATTCATTTATATATTTATTTATCCGTTCTTGTATTCATTCATTTATTTGTTTATAAAGTACCCACGTTTATCTGTTTATTTACTTACTCATTTATGTGTTTCAGTTGACCTGTTTGTTGGGTTAATTAATTTATTAATATTGACCTGTTTGTTGGGTTAATTAATTTATTAATATTGACCTGTTTGTTGGGTTAATTAATTTATTAATATTGACCTGTTTGTTGGGTTAATTTCGCTTGCTCCTGTCATGATTTGTGTTGGTACTCGAGCTTAGTGTTTATTTAGTAATTAATTTATTAATATTGACCTGTTTGTTGGGTTAATTTCGCTTGCTCCTGTCATGATTTGTGTTGGTACTCGAGCTTAGTGTTTATTTAGTAATTAATTTATTAATATTGACCTGTTTGTTGGGTTAATTTCGCTTGCTCCTGTCATGATTTGTGTTGGTACTCGAGCTTAGTGTTTATTTAGTAATTAATTTATTAATATTGACCTGTTTGTTGGGTTAATTTCGCTTGCTCCTGTCATGATTTGTGTTGGTACTCGAGCTTAGTGTTTATTTAGTAATTAATTTATTAATATTGACCTGTTTGTTGGGTTAATTTCGCTTGCTCCTGTCATGATTTGTGTTGGTACTCGAGCTTAGTGTTTATTTAGTAATTAATTTATTAATATTGACCTGTTTGTTGGGTTAATTTCGCTTGCTCCTGTCATGATTTGTGTTGGTACTCGAGCTTAGTGTTTATTTAGTAATTAATTTATTAATATTGACCTGTTTGTTGGGTTAATTTCGCTTGCTCCTGTCATGATTTGTGTTGGTACTCGAGCTTAGTGTTTATTTAGTAATTAATTTATTAATATTGACCTGTTTGTTGGGTTAATTTCGCTTGCTCCTGTCATGATTTGTGTTGGTACTCGAGCTTAGTGTTTATTTAGTAATTAATTTATTAATATTTACCTGTTTGTAGCGTTAATTTCGCTTGCTCCTGTCATAATTTGTGTTGTTATTTAATTGACATTCACTTTCGTAATTCCACACTTTGTGCAAGATTTCACTGCTGAATCCTTGATCTTACTCTGTTCATTCCTGTGATGTTGTTGTTTTTTCTCCCAGATATTTATCCTATATATGTCTCACTAGAACAGCAATGAATTCGTGTGTGTGTGAGTGCTTTGGGGGACATGTCCAGGTTGGGTAATGTTTGTAGTGATAATGCGTGAGTGTGCTGGTTTTCTCTTTTCATCACTGATTTGTGTCTTTGCATACAGCACCTGTTTGATTTGGGATTTTTTTCATATTATTTTGTTCTCAGTGGGACAACGTGTTTTTTTTCTTCTTTCTTTCTTTTTTTTTTTTTCAAAGTGGAGCCTCCATCCTTTATTTTTCCCCCACTTTGTTTTTTTTTTTTTTTTTTTTTGCTCCTCTTTCCTTCTTCACTGACTTTCATCACGTAACATGCAGATCTGTCAGTTCCATTACTGATGGACATTCTCATGCGAATTTTAATATTTTGACGTTTCATATAAGCATTTTAAAATATTAAAAAGTGCGCAGACGCCGGAATGTATTAGATTGTAGAGCAGCTGGTTTCGAAAGGGTTAAGGTAAATAAAAAGAAATCGCTTCTATGAAGCAGGTAGACGGTCAGACTGAAGTAGGCCACTCAAGTGCGGTGGGTATGGTCATACTCTTCACTTTGAACGTTTTGCCAGACTTCACGTTAATGAAGGTATACATAAAAACATCACTTCATGTATTACAAAACACTCTGTTTCCCGGAAGTAAAAAACAAAACAAAACAAGAAGAGATGTTTCTCAGTGTCCGAAGAGTTTATATCTCAAGATGACTGGATGGTTAAAACAGCGTATGCGTTGAAGTCTCATTTCGTTGATTTAAAATGTGAGCATACATAAAATATTTTGGTTAATCTTTGGAGAATTCCCTCTCTCTCTCTGTCTCTCTCTGTCTCTCTCTGTCTCTCTCTCTCTCTCTCTCTCTCTCTCTCTCTCTCTCTCTCTCTCTCTCTCTCTCTCTTAATCCCTTCATTGCTCTCTGTCTCTTTGTCTGTCTCTCTCTCTGTCTCTGTCTCTCCGTCTCTGTCTTCCCCCCTCTCTCTCTCTCCCTTCGGATGTGTTTTGTGTAGGGGGGGGGGGGGGGGGTCACCTCTGTGGAAGGAGATGCTTCCGAAATGATGATGTAGAAGATAAGACAGGGGATGAAAAAAATTCTACAAGACATATATATAGATTTCCATTGTTAAACAAGAAAGGAAAACATGCTATTTCATTCTTATTCATTTTCGTGATTCCACGCTTTGTGCAATATTTCACTGTTGAGTCTTTGAAGTTACTCTACCCATTCCTGTGATGCTATTTGTTTCTCTCCCATTCATCTGACATATTTATGTCTCACTAGAGTAGCAATGAATTTGTGTGTGAGTGCTTTAGGGAGTAATTGTTTCTGTAGGTATGTGCAGGTTGGGTAAGATTCGTAGCGATGATGTGTATGAGCGTACTGTTTGTTTCTTTTTTAAATCAGTAATTTGTATGTCTGCATAGACCTTGTGTTTGATTTTAGGATTTTTCAAAAATTATTTTGTCCTCTGTGGGACAAAATAATGTATACGTGGGATAAAAAGGAAGAGGTTTAGAGTGGGAAGAAAGGGGTAGTGGAAGAGAGAGAGAGAGAGAGAGAGAGAGAGAGAGAGAGAGAGAGAGAGAGAGAGAGAGAGAGAGAGAGAGAGAGAGAGAAAGAGAAAGAGAGAGAGAGAGAGAGAGAGAGACAGACAGACAGACAGAGACAGAGACAGA
>CM031597.1:51206903-51221903 GCA_018398815.1 Conus ventricosus | reverse complement strand
CCTGTCTTCCCATTGAGGTGACAGTACACTGTGTGGTTCCAGTCTTCACATACGAAGCCATAGCATACCATGTGGTTCAAATCCTCCCTGTGGGAGCTCTCAGCACACTCCTCCGCTCCGGGTAGAAGTCGTGCCAAAAACATTCCACGGGTAAACCGCTTCGGACAGGACTCCAGCTAAGATCTCAAGTGGGTACCTGATTCAATTTAGGGACAATTATGGCGGCAGAAGGAGAGGGTAGAGCTCTGACACGCCCTTGACGAGGTCAACGTCTAACAGTTCACTGCCCCGTGGCCATAGAGACCGTAAGATTTTAACCTTTAGTGTGTAGTGTGTGTGTGTGTGTGTGTGTGTGTGTGTGTGTGTGTGTGTGTGTGTGTGTGTGTGTGTGCGTGCGTGCGTGTATAGTGTGCGTGCGTGCGCGCGCGCGTGCGTGCGTGTGCGTGTGTGTGTGTGTGTGTGTGTGTGTGTGTGTGTGTGTGTGCGTGCGCGCATGTGTGTGTGTGCGTGTGTGTGTGTGTGTGTGTGTGTGTGTGTGTGTGTGTGTGTGTGTGTGTGTGTGTGTGTGTGTGCGCGCGCATGTGTGTGTGTGTGTGTGTGTGTGTGTGTGTGTGTGTGTGTTTACATGCTCGACGGCATTTAGGCCAGCCAACGTTCACACTCATTACATACGTACAGTCTCGTGCCAAACCGATGTCAAACTAATCACGGCAGCGTGCAGTGAACTGGCAGCTAACGACTTTACGTGCTTTTGTTCCTCTTGTCAATTTTCTGTTGCTACCGGTGGTAAAGGTGTTGGAAAGGGGAAGTAAAGTAAACACAGTGAATGTTAGTGAAGAAACTCGGACCTCAGCGCCTTGATTTGAACTTCAAGGAGTTTATCTTTTGTTCGCCTCTTGCAAAAACAACAACAGCAAAAAAAAGCAACAAAAAAAGACGAAAAGCGAGGTTAAGGATCTCAACGGAGAGAGGAGGAGAGAGAGAGAGAGAGAGAGAGGAGAGAGAGAGAGAGAGGAGAGAGAGAGAGAGAGAGAGAGAGAGAGAGAGAGAGAGAGAGAGAGAGAGAGAGAGAGAGAGAGAGAGATCGTTTGTTTGTTAAAGCCAGCTAAGAGGAACACTGCTAGAATGAGTCAGATACTAATAGAGCCGTTTGGGAAGTTCTGAAGCGAATTCCTCGGAATGGACCAGCAGAAAACCAGAGTCAGCACGCGGATCTAAAAGGAGTGAGTGCGCTGGTTGCACAATCTCCGGTGAACTTAACACTGTGACCGGTGTGAATGGTTCGTGACGGGCTGTTACGAACGGAAACTTCATTTGACGGATTTTTCAGGAAAAAAGAAAAGAAAAAAAAAAACCTGTGAAAAAGAAGGTTTTGATCGGGATAATGCACAGACAATTCTTGAGAAAATGATGTCGGGTAAGACTGCGCTTGATTGTGAATGATCGTTGGAAAGACATCGTCTTCGGTGATGAAAGGATGACTGATCTAAAGACCACTGCCAGAATAACAGTGTGGCGAAAGTCCTGTTGAAAGTGGAATGGGGGAGGGGGGCAGAATGTACGTGCGAAATCTGTGTGATCCACCAGCATGCAGTCTTATAGATCAACCCATAAAGTGGGGCTCCGTTTCACGTTCTAGAAGGCCATTTCCACCCGACCCTTCAACGATCACTCGCTGCGACGCGCGATGCCTCTTCCACCCATACTGCTCATGCTCGATACTCTCTCAGCTCGATGATGATGCCCCCTGCTTGATATTCCCCCCTGCACGATACTCTCCACCATTGACGCCGCTCCATACTCCCTGTCCAATATTCTCCCTGTCCAATATTCTCCCTGTCCAATATTCCCCCTGTCCAATATTCTCCCTGTCCAATATTCCCCTTGTTCAACATTCCCCCCTGCTCAATGTTCCCCCTGCTAGATACTCTCACACACACCACCCCCTACCCCCACCTCCATCGGGAAAACTCCTGCGTTTGAAGCAGCCTGAAGATGATAACTTGAGCTGCTCTGTCAAGTTGATGGATGCTGTCCTCTTCAGTCCCAGTGTACGTGATAAACTTTGTTCTTTAATGTCCTGGTGGTGTAAAACAAGGCTGTCTTTGGATCCCCTTACTTTTTTTCATTTTGATTAATGAGCTGTCTATTGATGTGTCAAGAAAAGGGACGCATGATATTCAGCCTATTCCAGGCGTTACAGAAGTATGTTTTAATTGCTATGATGCTTATTTGCTTATGATGCTATTCTTGGCATTCTGTTGTCTGATTGAGTCATTGGTCTTAAAAATCAACTCAAAAGCTTAACAATGAAGCAGACCGTTTATGTTTGACAATGAATGGTGAAGAACAAACATTATGGTGGTTAGAAAAGGAAAGCATCTATCTGCCCGAGACAGATAGCTTTAAAGAAATAATGAAGCTGAAATGACCAATTCATATAAATATCTGGGAGTACTTTTTAAAGCAAAATGGATATTACTACTGCTTTGTCTGAGGCTTGTGGGAAGGGAAAAATAGGGTTATTGAGACATCAAAATTACAAGGAAAATCAAACACAACAGATAAACACATTTCTGAAATTGTTTGATACATGAATTGACACAATTCTGACACAGGCAGCCGAAGTTTGTGGTCTTGAGTTTGATCGTGATCTCATAGAAACTGTACTCACATTTTGGCTAAAAACAAAATTCCGAACGTTCCCCTGCACGCCTCAAACACATTAATCTATGGAGAAACTGGCAGAGATTCTCTTAGTATAAGAACAACTATAAAACGTGTTACATACTGGCTGAAACTTCGCATATGTCACGACATATGCAGACAAGCATATGAAATGCTTTTGTGTTCTGCAAGACTCTGGCATAACAGCTAAGTAACCAATGTGCAGACAGTCTACCATGAAAACGGATTTAGTATAGTGCGAATGTTTAAAGGAGTCGGTAGGAATATGATTTTCTTGCTAAAATTAAAGACAGACTTATCTTGTGTGACAGGCAAAACTGGCATTCAGCAATGGTAAACAGTAACAAACATGAATGGTTTTATTATTTTAAAAACATTTTCCAGCCAGAAAGATACGTGTCTTTAATTACAAATACATGGCATAAAGATAACTTCATAAGAGTTTGGCCAATAACTGCAGGCAATAACAAATACAAATGGTTTTATTCTTTCACAAACATTTTCCAGCCAGAAGGATACTTGTCTTTAATTACAAATAAACAGCACAGATATAATTTAATAAGATTTGGTCTGAGGGTTCGTGGCCTCAATAGCTGCAGGCGGTGGTTTCTTGATGAAAAACAGGCTGACAGTAAACGCCCGACGTGTGAAAAAGAAATCGACAATGACGATAATTTCTTATTTTTACGGCACAGTTTACAAAGATATCCGGAAAATAAGGAATTGCACTTGACTCACCTTCTTACATCACTGACCAGAATCGTATTGCAAATATTTTGTCATGCAACAACAATGAAAACGTGATAGTAGATCTAGCAAAATTCAAATCACAGGTAATGAACATTAGGGGGAGAAAAAAAAAAACGAGAGGGGGGGGGGGGGGGGGGGGGGACTGCATGCGGACATTGAAGTAATCTTAGAAGAAAAAATACTGTACCAACCGAACGAAAGAGATCAACAAATTACAAGACAAAACCTTTGCGCCCACTTTGAGGAGTAGTGATGGTTCGTTCTTCGTTCTCATTGTCGTGAATGTTTGTTTGCCTTGCCCGAAGAAGACCAAAGAGGTCGAAACGCGTCGTGTTTGTCTTGTAAACTGTCTCTTTCGTTCGGCAGAACAGTAATTTTTCATTTAAGTTTCTTTTTTTTTTTAGGAAAAGAAAAGACGTGAAAGAAACGACGCGTGGGATTATTCAGCCATTGATATGATTATCAGATGATGAAAGAAAGCGTGGCATTATTCAGCCATTGATATGATTATCAAGATGAACGACGCGTGGCATTATTCAGCCATTGATATGATTATCAAGATGAACGACGCGTGGCATTATTCAGCCATTGATATGATTATCAAGATGAACGACGCGTGGCATTATTCAGCCATTGATATGATTATCAAGATGAACGACGCGTGGCATTATTCAGCCATTGATATGATTATCAAGATGAACGACGCGTGGCATTATTCAGCCATTGATATGATTATCAAGATGAACGACGCGTGGCATTATTCAGCCATTGATATGATTATCAAGATGAACGACGCGTGGCATTTTTTCAGCCATTGATATGATTATCAAGATGAACGACGCGTGGCATTATTCAGCCATTGATATGATTATCAAGATGAACGAACGCGTGGCATTATTCAGCCATTGATATGATTATCAAGATGAACGCGCGTGGCATATTCAGCCATTGATATGATTATCAAGATGAACGACGCGTGGCATTATTCAGCCATTGATATGATTATCAAGATGAACGACGCGTGGCATTATTCAGCCATTGATATGATTATCAAGATGAACGACGCGTGGCATTATTCAGCCATTGATATGATTATCAAGATGAACGACGCGTGGCATTATTCAGCCATTGATATGATTATCAAGATGAACGACGCGTGGCATTATTCAGCCATTGATATGATTATCAAGATGAACGACGCGTGGCATTATTCAGCCATTGATATGATTATCAAGATGAACGACGCGTGGCATTATTCAGCCATTGATTGATTATCAAGATGAACGACGCGTGGCATTATTCAGCCATTGATATGATATCAAGATGAACGACGCGTGGCATTATTCAGCCATTGATATGATTATCAAGATGAACGACGCGTGGCATTATTCAGCCATTGATATGATTATCAAGATGAACGACGCGTGGCATTATTCAGCCATTGATATGATTATCAAGATGAACGACGCGTGGCATTATTCAGCCATTGATATGATTATCAAGATGAACGACGCGTGGCATTATTCAGCCATTGATATGATTATCAAGATGAACGACGCGTGGCATTATTCAGCCATTGATATGATTTTCCAAGATGAACGACGCGTGGCATTATTCAGCCCTTGATATGATTATCAAGATGAACGACGCGTGGCATTATTCAGCCTTGATATGATTATCAGATGAACGACGCGTGGCATTATTCAGCCATTGATATGATTATCAAGATGAACGACGCGTGGCATTATTCAGCCATTGATATGATTATCAAGATGAACGACGCGTGGCATTATTCAGCCATTGATATGATTATCAAGATGAACGACGCGTGGCATTATTCAGCCATTGATATGATTATCAAAGATGAACGACGCGTGGCATTATTCAGCCATTGATATGATTATCAAGTTGAACGACGCGTGGCATTATTCAGCCATTGATATGATTATCAAGATGAACGACGCGTGGCATTATTCAGCCATTGATATGATTATCAAGATGAACGCGCGTGGCATTATTCAGCCATTGATATGATTATCAAGATGAACGACGCGTGGCATTATTCAGCCATTGATATGATTATCAAGATGAACGACGCGTGGCATTATTCAGCCATTGATATGATTATCAAGATGAACGACGCGTGGCATTATTCAGCCATTGATATGATTATCAAGATGAACGACGCGTGGCATTATTCAGCCATTGATATGATTATCAAGATGAACGACGCGTGGCATTATTCAGCCATTGATATGATTATCAAGATGAACGACGCGTGGCATTATTCAGCCATTGATATGATTATCAAGATGAACGACGCGTGGCATTATTCAGCCATTGATATGATTATCAAGATGAACGACGCGTGGCATTATTCAGCCATTGATATGATTATCAAGATGAACGACGCGTTGGCATTATTCAGCCATTGATATGATTATCAAGATGAACGACGCGTGGCATTATTCAGCCATTGATATGATTATCAAGATGAACGACGCGTGGCATTATTCAGCCATTGATATGATTATCAAGATGAACGACGCGTGGCATTATTCAGCCATTGATATGATTATCAAGATGAACGACGCGTGGCATTATTCAGCCATTGATATGATTATCAAGATGAACGACGCGTGGCATTATTCAGCCATTGATATGATTATCAAGATGAACGACGCGTGGCATTATTCAGCCCTTGATATGATTATCAAGATGAACGACGCGTGGCATTATTCAGCCATTGATATGATTTTTCAAGATGAACGACGCGTGGGATTATTCAGCCATTGATATGATTATCAAGATGAACGACGCGTGGCATTATTCAGCCATTGATATGATTATCAAGATGAACGACGCGTGGCATTATTCAGCCATTGATATGATTATCAAGATGAACGACGCGTGGCATTATTCAGCCATTGATATGATTATCAAGATGAACGACGCGTGGCATTATTCAGCCATTGATATGATTATCAAGATGAACGACGCGTGGCATTATTCAGCCATTGATATGATTACAAGATGAACGACGCGTGGCATTATTCAGCCATTGATATGATTTTCAAGATGAACGACGCGTGGCATTATTCAGCCATTGATATGATTATCAAGATGAACGACGCGTGGCATTATTCAGCCATTGATATGATTATCAAGATGAACGACGCGTGGCATTATTCAGCCATTGATATGATTATCAAGATGAACGACGCGTGGCATTATTCAGCCATTGATATGATTATCAAGATGAAAGACGCGTGGCATTATTCAGCCATTGATATGATTATCAAGATGAACGACGCGTGGCATTATTCAGCCATTGATATGATTATCAAGATGAACGACGCGTGGCATTATTCAGCCATTGATTTGATTATCAAGATGAACGACGCGTGGCATTATTCAGCCATTGATATGATTATCAAGATGAACGACGCGTGGCATTATTCAGCCATTGATATGATTATCAAGATGAACGACGCGTGGCATTATTCAGCCATTGATATGATTATCAAGATGAACGACGCGTGGCATTATTCAGCCATTGATATGATTATCAAGATGAACGACGCGTGGCATTATTCAGCCATTGATATGATTATCAAGATGAACGACGCGTGGCATTATTCAGCCATTGATATGATTATCAAGATGAACGACGCGTGGGATTATTCAGCCATTGATATGATTATCAGATGAACGACGCGTGGCATTATTCAGCCATTGATATGATTATCAAGATGAACGACGCGTGGCATTATTCAGCCATTGATATGATTATCAAGATGAACCGACGCGTGGCATTATTCAGCCATTGATATGATTTCAAGATGAACGACGCGTGGCATTATTCAGCCATTGATATGATTATCAAGATGAACGACGCGTGGCATTATTCAGCCATTGATATGATTATCAAGATGAACGACGCGTGGCATTATTCAGCCATTGATATGATTATCAAGATGAACGACGCGTGGGATTATTCAGCCATTGATATGATTATCAAGATGAACGACGCGTGGCATTATTCAGCCATTGATATGATTATCAAGATGAACGACGCGTGGCATTATTCAGCCATTGATATGATTATCAAGATGAACGACGCGTGGCATTTTTCAGCCATTGATATGATTATCAAGATGAACGACGCGTGGCATTATTCAGCCATTGATATGATTATCAAGATGAACGACGCGTGGCATTATTCAGCCATTGATATGATTATCAAGATGAACGACGCGTGGCATTATTCAGCCATTGATATGATTATCAAGATGAACGAGCGTGGCATTATTCAGCCATTGATATGATTATCAAGATGAACGACGCGTGGCATTATTCAGCCATTGATATGATTATCAAGATGAACGACGCGTGGCATTATTCAGCCATTGATATGATTATCAAGATGAACGACGCGTGGCATTATTCAGCCATTGATATGATTATCAAGATGAACGACGCGTGGCATTATTCAGCCATTGATATGATTATCAAGATGAACGACGCGTGGCATTATTCAGCCATTGATATGATTATCAAGATGAACGACGCGTGGCATTATTCAGCCATTGATTGTTATCAAGATGAACGACGCGTGGCATTATTCAGCCATTGATATGATTATCAAGATGAACGACGCGTGGCATTATTCAGCCATTGATATGATTATCAAGATGAACGACGCGTGGCATTATTCGCCATTGATATGATTATCAAGATGAACGACGCGTGGCATTATTCAGCCATTGATATGATTATCAAGATGAACGACGCGTGGCATTATTCAGCCATTGATATGATTATCAAGATGAACGACGCGTGGGATTATTTAGCCATTGATATGATTATCAAGATGAACGCGCGTGGCATTATTCAGCCATTGATATGATTATCAAGATGAACGACGCGTGGCATTAATTCAGCCATTGATATGATTATCAAGATGAACGACGCGTGGCATTATTCAGCCATTGATATGATTATCAAGATGAACGACGCGTGGCATTATTCAGCCATTGATATGATTATCAAGATGAACGACGCGTGGCATTATTCAGCCATTGATATGATTATCAGATGAACGACGCGTGGCATTATTCAGCCATTGATATGATTATCAGATGAACGACGCGTGGCATTATTCAGCCATTGATATGATTATCAAGATGAACGCGCGTGGCCCCTATTAGCCTGATATGATTATCAAGATGAACGACGCGTTTGGCATTATTCAGCCATTGATTTGATTATCAAGATGAACGACGCGTGCATTATTTCGCCATTGATATGATTATCAAGATGAACGAGCGTGGCATTTTTCAGCCATTGAATGATTATCAAGATACGCGCGTGGCTTTCTTCAGCCATTGCTATGAATTTATCAAGATGAACGACGCGTGGCATTATCAGCCATTGATATGATTATCAAGAGTACGACGCGTGGCATTATTCAGCCATTGATTGATTCAGATGAACGACGCGTTTGCATTATTCCGCCATTGATATGTTATCAAGATGACGACGGTGGCATTATTCAGCCATTGATATGATTATCAGATGAACGACGCGCTGGCATTATTCAGCCATTGTAGATATCAAGTGGAACGACGCGTGGCATTATTCCTGCCCTTGATATGATTATCAAAATGAACGACGGGCTTATTCAGCCATGATTGATTATCAAGTGACGACGCGTGGCATTATTCGCCATTGATATGATTATCAAGATGAACGACGCCGTGGCATTATTCAGCCATTGATATGATTATCCAAGATGAACGCGCTCGTGGCATTATTCGCCATTGTTGATTACAAGATGAACGACCGTGGCATTATTCAGGCCATTGATATGATTATCAAGGATGAACGGGCGCCGTGCATTATTCGCATTGATATGATTATCACGATGAACGACGCGTGCATTTTTCAGCCTTGATATGATTATCAAGATGAACGACGCGTGGCATTCATGGCCCATATATGATTACAAAAAAATGGATATAATGAATTATCAGATGAACGAGCTGGCATTATCAGCCATTGTATATTATCAGATGAACGATGGCTTATTCAGCCTTGATATGATTATCAAGATAACGAGCGTGGCATTTTCGCATTGATATGATATCAGATGAGACGGTGCATTATTCAGCATTGATATGTTATCAGATGAACGCGTGGCATATTCAGCATGAATGATATCAAGATGACGCCGTGGCTATCAGCATTGATATTTATCAGATGACGACGCGTGGATATCAGCATTGATATGTTATCAAGATGAAGACGCGTGGTTATTCGCATTGAATGATTATCAATAACGACGGTGGCTTATTCGCCATTGATATGATTATCAAGATGAACGCGCGTGCATTATTAGCCATTGATTGATTATAGATGAACACGGTGGCATATTAGCCATGATGTTATCAGATGACGACGCGTGCATTATTCACCATGAATGTTATCAAGATGAACGACGCGTGCATATTCAGCCTGATATGATTTCAAATGAACGACCGTATTATTCAGCCATTGATATGATTTCAGATGACGGCGTGGCTTTTCAGCAGATAATTTCAAGATGAACGACGCGTGGCATTATTCAGCCATGATAGATATCAGAAACGCCGTGGCATTATCAGCCATTGATATGATTTCAGATGACCGCTTCGTGTGCCTATATGCGAGGTGTATGTAGGAGGGAGTGGTGTGAAGTAGGATGGGGGGGGGGGGGTGGCGGGAAAGGAGGGAGCAGCATCGGATTTGTGAGCGGGGTGCGGAAGGGAGACGGGATGTGTGAGTGAGATTGATTTTGTGGTCTTGTCTGAAAGGTTAATTGTTAAGGCCAATGAATCATTCTATCACTGCATGCGAATGGTTAACATCGCGGATCCCGGCTGGAGGTCGTGGTTCGATCCCATCAGAGGCATGTGAGATTTTTCTGCCACGATCAGCTCTTACCCAGGGTTGAGTTTGCTACGGGCTCATTTGGGAAGACTGGGACCACACAGTTGAGTGTCACCCACTTAATGGATGCGTCTCTGAGAGTGTTGCTCAAATTTCCTGACCAACACTGCAGGTGTCTGTATCTCACGGGCCTGCTTGACGCCGAGACATATTAAAGTATGTGTAGAGTACAGCCCTGTCATGCGGTCTAGGATCGGAATGGAAATCCGTAGCATCTTCATCATCCTCATTCTCATCAGTCAGAACATAAAAGTCTCATGCCCTGCTCTCATGCCCTGATATCATGGTGACCTCTGTTTCAATGTCTTCTCCACTTTGATTCCATTGGGGTCAAGGGTATCGGCGAGTCCATGGGGGCTCTCGTTCGACAGACTTGGTGGCGCCCTCCGAAGGGAGAGCTCACTCACGCCGGCTCCGCGACTAAGCAATTATTGTCGTGCGTGTGTTGGATCAGAACAGGCACCACTGAACACCTCCGGAGTGACTCGGCAGCAGTGCAGTGTCTCCTCCGGTGGGACGCCTCTTGACGAAGTGATATGACTGCTCCCTGTGGATTGCCGGTGCTGGCGGGCCGGGCTGTGGCTGTGGACGGGTTGTCGGAACGAGCGGCATGGGTGCACTGCCACTGAGGTGGCCCAAAAGACAGCAAAAAAAAGAAAAGAAAATCTCTCTCTCTCTCTCTCTCTCTCTTGTTATCTGTTTTCCTTCGGATGAATAATTCGATGTTGGACGAGAACAGGTCAGCATTGCTACTGTACTGGAAACAGTACTTTCAGTTTACCTAATTTGAACGAGGGGGGAGGGGGGGGGGGGGGGGGGAAATCAAAAAAAAGAAAACACCATCACCACTGCCAAAAAATAAAACAAAACAAAAACACCCTACCACCCAGCTTGTTCTGAACCTTTTACGCCTAGTTGACCAGGCTTGCTGTCTACCATCATTAGCTGCTGAAGAGGGGCCATTTCAGCTGCTCACTCATTGATGGATCTCTGCTTCGTCCCCTTATCACTTAATAACAGTAATGATTACTGGAAGAAAAAGCAGTTAGACACAAAGTTAAAGACAGCAGTTTGTCGTCTAAGGTCACGTTATAACAATTATCACCACTGTACAAACACGCCGAGACACAAGACGCCGAGTTTGGTTTTTGTATTTTTCTTTGTTGAATGACTGTTTGTGGTTTGCATATCTGGTTTTGAAGTGGTTTTCAGTGATCCCTATGTATGTTTCTTTTTCATTTTCTCATGTCACGGAAGCCTGGTATACAATATTGTTGTGAAGACATTTATTGCTTTGTGGACACTGCAGTGGAAAGGAAATCTTGCAATTGCACCAAAAAAGAGCAGTGTCCACTGAGCAATAAATGTCTTCACAACAATAGGCCTACTATATACCAGGCTACCATGACATCAGAAAATGAAAAAGAAACATACATAGGGATCACTGAAGAAAACCACTTCAAAACCAGATATGCAAACCACAAACAGTCATTCAACAAAGAAAAATACAAAAACCAAACTGAACTGAGCAAATACATTTGTAAACTTAAAGACGCAAAAATAAACTATAACATATCCTGGAAAATCATAAAAGGGCGTCACCGTACAGCAATATTTAAAAAAGATGCAATCTATGCCTAACTGAAAAATGGCTAATACTATGTAAACCTCACTTAGCAACTCTTAATACTAAAACAGAAATAGTAAATAACTGCAGGCATAAATGGAAATCGTTGTTAGTGAACACACCCTGTACAGCAACCTGAAAACCCCCAAAAAACACGTGCAACCAACACTCACGCAAAAACAGCTGCAACCGGGCCCACACGCAATATAACAACGGCGGTGGGCAACCCAAACTCCATCCTGACGATAGCCAAGCGCTAGAAACAAAATTGTAGATAATTTTAACATTCCTCTTACTACTTGTTTATTATATATATATATATATATATATATATATATATATATATATATATATATATATATATATATATATATATGTTAAAAGGTAAGGTTTAAAACTATCTACAGCGCTGTTTCATGCGGATGCAATCATCAGGATGTGGTGGGTCTGTGCTGCCGGTGTTTTATAACTGCTTGTGTTGTCTGTCATCACGTGCTGTCTGTGTTTTTCGTGTGTTTCTGGTTCTTGTTCACTGATAGGAATTTCCACTTGTGCCTGCAGTTGTTAACCATTTCTATCCTAGTATTTAAAGTTGCCAGTTGTGGTTTGCATAGTATTATGTACTTTTCTGTTGAGCATAGGTTACATCTTTTTGAAATGTTGTTGTATGGTGCTGCTCTTTCTATGATTTTCCAGGATATATTGTAGTCTATCTTTTTCTCTTTGAGCTTCCAGATGTATTTACTCAATTCTGTTTGGTTTTTGTATCTTTCTTTGTTAAATGACTGTTTGTGGTTTGCATATCTTAGTTTTAAATTGGTTTTCAGTGATACCTATATATGTTTCTTCTGCGTTCTCTGATTTTACAGTGGCTTGGTACACAATGCTGTTGTAGAGGCATTTGTTGCTCAGAGGGCACTGTTCTTTCTTGATACAGTTGCAGGATTTCCTTTCATCAGCCTCGTTTTTCTCTGTACTGCTCTTCATTTTGTTGGTTGAATCAATGATGTTTTAAGGTTGGGCATACACGAGTATGATAATTTGATGCTGTTTTTGTTGAATATCTTGGATAATTTGTGCTCTTTTGGGAATGATGATGTTAGGATTCTAAAGAATTCTTTCCCTATATTTGTTTTTACTCTTCCGTCATATGGGGGTTGTACCATATGATCTTTCTTTTCCTGTTCTTCTTGTGTCTGCTCATGTCATTATCTGGGTCATATTGTAGTTTGTAGTTGTAGCCACTTTTGTGTAACGCTTCTTGATATTCAGCTGCAGCGTTATTGAATGCTGTTTCATTGCAAGACAGGTTAGATAATCTCTTATTTATGCCTCTGGGTATTGTTTTTAGTATGGAAGGTGGATGGTTACTTTTGATATTTACATAGACAGGTGTATCATTTGGTTTTTTGTATGGTTTATATATGTGCTGGTTGAGGTCAAACGTTGTGTCTAGGTAGTTCACTATCTTTTTATTTGCTTCTATAGTGATTTTTAGATTTTGGTTTTGGAAGATTTTACACAGTTCTTTTTTCTTTTTTTCAATGTTTCTAGGGTTGTCGTTCAGCGCAGCAAGGCCGTCATCCCTGTACAGTCCGACTTGTTCTCCAAGTTTTTTTGAATGTTAGATAGTATGAATAGTCCGACAAGTTCGCAAGTTTCGGCACCATCATACGATCCCATTGTGACATCAAAAGTTGAATTCTTGTTTGCGCTCTTGGTCCAGATTTCATTTTTGCTGTGTAGTAGAGTTTTCTTTGTATGGAAAATGATTTCCATTTCTGACCCTGATATTTCAGTGTATTTGTTGGCAAATTTTATAGCTTTGGTGAGCAGATCTTCATCTATAGATGTGTAGAAGTCTACCATATCAAATGTTATAAAAACTGTATTATCTTGCTTGTTGAGTTTCTTGAACCATTGTATGGCTTCGTATGTGTTTTTCCAGAGGTTGAGTTCAGTGTTCTCTCTTATGTTTTTTATGGCTTTTTCTAAGATTTTTTTGCTGATTTTTCCTAATTCAGATTTGGATGGGTTTATCAATCTGCATGTTGGGTTATTCAGGGAGTTGTATACGCGTATTCAGAGATACCATTTAATAATTGCACGGGTACAAACTGATTTAGATCGAAGGCTGGGGGTGGATGGACTGGGTCAAAATATATTTGCATAAAAATTGACTGGCTTTACATTGCAGTCCAGAGACTGCACGATTCAGCGAAACACAACACGAATTTAGGCAAATGGTAACACAGAGACGACCAAATCTCCAACCAGGCTCTTTCATTTTGAATCTACGTCATCTTCGATTCCAACAAACCAAACGTCATCTTCAAGGGTTTGGGGTTTGGGGTCGAAAACGAAATCTCTTCGTGTTATCTATTGTCATTATTTCTCCCTTCCAGTTGTCAAGAATGTTGACGTGTTCTCACTGGTCCACGAGTCTTTGCCATTCTTGACTTCCTTTTATTTTCTTCTTTCCCTCAGCCGTGAAGTATTTTCGTTTCCATTCCTGTCTATAATTCAAGCGAAAAATGTGTGTGTGTGTGTGTGCGTGCGTTGTGTGTGTGTGTGTGTGTGTGTGTGTGTGTGTGTGTGTGTGTGTGTGTGTGTGTGTGTGTGTGTGTGTGTGTGTGTGTGGTGTGCGTGTGTGTGTGTGTGTGTTTAGAGGTAGGGTTCAAGAAGGAGTGTCTCTCTCTCTCTCTTTGTCTCTCTCTCTCTCTCTCTCTCTCTCTCTTTGTCTCTCTCTCTCTCTCTCTCGCTCTATCTCTCTCTGTCTCTCTCTAGTAGTAGTAGTAGTAGTGGTAGTGTGTGTGTGTGTGTGTGTGTGTGTGTGTGTGTGTGTGTGTGTGTGTGTGTGTGTGTGTGTGTGTGTGTGTTGGGGGACGGGGTGGGGTGGGGGATGGAAGAGGAGGAGGGTCATGCTGGAGTTGTGGTTCCTGAAG
>CM031597.1:51186903-51194403 GCA_018398815.1 Conus ventricosus | reverse complement strand
ATCCGCCCCTGTCTGTGTGAACGTTGCTAATATTTCACGCACAGCAGCAGCAATGTGGGTGGGCAGTCCCGATATTGCGCAGGGGCCTTTGCTCAAGTTCAGTAATGCGCAAAAGTGACTTGCGCAATACCGGTTATCGTCAATAGCTAGCCCGATACCGATAAAGGCAGCGCCATACAGTACTGCTCGTTACCGGTAAATCGGCGTTCAGTGAGCAAGAAACCACCCGTTGTCTTCAGCGGCTCCTAGGGGGTTAATAAATGAGCTGTGGTATGCTGCTGGATTCCTTCCTTTAACCCTTGTTGGTGAGAATAGCTGAGAATTATGTGATATCCCCCTTCATTGCCAAGGGAAGACCGACACCTTCAGCCGGGTTTCTTTCACTGATGAGTCCGAATCAGCGGACGAAAGGCCTGGATCAATCGTTTGGTTTTCAAGACAGGCGGTGATGGTCCCCATGTGCTGCGAGTGAAGAATTTGACTTCTGTGTCTAACGCACTCTTTTTCAGTCCAACTGTCTTTCACACACACACACACACACACAACACACACACACACCAGATTGACAGACACAGATTGACACACACACACACACACACACACACACACACACACACACACAGATTGACAGACACAGATTGACACACACACACAGACTCGCACACACCCCACACACACACACAACACACGAAGCTGAAAACGTGCTTCTAGACGTTTATAATCGTGTCAGCAGAAACATGATCAAAAATGACAAAAAATAGACGTGTGGGCAGCTTTCTTTCCATTCTATCGAACGGAGTGCGTGGTCACCCTAAAAGCAAGAACTCAACGGTTAAAATCATCAAAGAAAGGGCCAGCGGAGACCGTTTAACAAATCCCTGTTGACGAAGCACGAAGAGACCGACAGTGTCATCAGAAAAGAAGTGAGTCTTTCCTCCACAGACAGTAAGTTAGCTTTCTGTGTGAAAAATAGTTTTCCCTCGAAGAAAAAATTGAAAAGCAAAACAAAATATTGGATTCATTGATCGATTGTGAGAAAACGAAGGTCAACAGTACAAGTGTCGGAACACAAACGGACAATCCGCCTACCCGTTCCTATGCAGAGGTTGCTCGTTCTGACTCTCCCCAAGCTTCTAGACAATCAATAGATCTACCGAATAATTCGCCGATCAAAAACAAAATCAAAAATAGGCCTTGCGAAAACAGAACGGCCCAGAATCAAACGGCAGAAGACAGGCAAAAAATCAAGCATCAGAACGCAAAAGATGACGCAAAATCGAACTCTGACGTCAGAAACAACCTACGTCAAAACCATTCTGGATTACCAAAGAACGAAAGTAAAGTCCATCCGAGGGTGCTGTTTTTGAATGACTCCATTCTTAACAAAGTTGAAAAGAACCGTCTTGGAAAATCATATGGATTTTCTGTGAATTGCCGCAAAACATACACGACGAAGGACATCAGAACGTCCCTTGAAGACGCTATGTCGAAACATGAACGATGCTTTGATGCTGTCGTCGTTCACTGCGGTGTAAACGATTAAAGAAAGCATCCCCTGAAGCATGCTCAGATCAGTTTGTGGAGACCATCACGAACATAAAAAAGGAACATCCTGTGAGCAAGATCATCGTCAGCAAGGTGGCCTCAGTTGAAGATTTACAACTGAACATCAAGGTGGACTTTTTCAATGCCCTACTTGGAATGAAACTGAACAATGTGAAAGATGTCTCCCTCATCAGCCATGCGAATCTCTCTCCCAACAAATGGAACCTCACTGATGGGATTCACCCTTCAAGCGAAGGAGCCAGGACCCTTGCAGTCAACATTGGCGTCATATCAGAGGCCTGTTTTGGAAACAGCCACGGAAGTCGTCGAGACGTCCCCTCCTACAACACCTAGGAGCTTCCACCCTTACCCTGAGGGAGGACAACGGTGGTCCAGTGGTCCATGGTCCAACAGATTTCACGTTCTCATGAACTATTAACTCACCACTCCTAGAAGTGTAGATGTGATCTTTTTCTTGCTGACTACGTTATAAAACCCTAGTCATTGACTATGTGCTGAGATACATTAAGCCTTGTGTGTTTGAATTATTCCTTTTTGTGTAGATTTTCAGGCTGATCGTTTTCTGTAGCCTTTAAACTCACTGCGCAGGGAATCTCAATTTCCTTTTTTGTGTTTTTTTTTAAAACTTGTTTTTTTTTTTCCAGGTTATTTTCTATTACTATTTCTTCTTGTTTGAAAATTGAATGTTGGACAAAGATTTTAAAGTTTTTCAATGGAATTGTCGATCCATTCTAACTGGTAAGGATCAACTTATACAGCAGTTAGCTGAAGAAAAATATAACATATTAGCTTTGCAATCACTAAATATTCGGAAGGACAAACTACCTAAGTTACCAAACTATTATTTTCCACCTATTGTCCAAAACGTCGACGAAAGTGAAAAAGTTAATGCAGCTATATATGTGCATGAGGATGAGAAGTATACGCCATGTGCAAGTCCTATTCCATCAGATATTGCTGGGTTGCATGCCTGTGCAGCCAGGGTAACAAACAAATTCAAGTGTGTTAACAATAATATCTGTTTATTTACCACAAGGACCCAATGATATTAATACGGAATGGTTACGATTACTCCAGTCAGACAATTCTAATAAATATCTTATCACTGGGGATTTTTAATGCCCATTCTCCTTTCTGGGAAAAGGGGTGTCAAAAAGTAACGAACAATCGCTTTATAGAAAATATTGTAGATTCATCTCTTTATCTTTAAACAATGGTTGTATTACTCGCATCCCAGACAATCCAAAAAACAACCCAAGCGCCATTGACTTGTCATTGATATCTCCTGATTTAGCAGTGTTTTGCGACTGGCAAACCCTTGATGACTCATTAAATAGTGACCATTTTCCAATTATTATTACATTAGAAAACATGCAGTGTAAAACAAATGATGCAACACATGACAAAGTTCCAAAATATTGTTACAATTTGCAAATTGGAACAAATTTTCTGTCTTATTAAGTTCATTCTACATTGATATAGATACCATTAATAATCAAGATGTTGACATACTATATGACAGATTTCAAAAGACCATACATTCAGCTGCATGTGAATCCACCCCAACCGTAAATCTGTAAAATCTAAAAAACATCTGGGTAATATCTTGGGAAACGACAAGTGTCAACGTGCAAAAGATGAGAAAATTGCGAAATCGAAAGAATATAAACGTGAAAAAGATCAAAAAGAAAAAGTCATAAAGAATTTGGAGAGAAAAAGAGTAAAGAATCTACAAAACAGAATAATTGCTCGAGAAAAACGACAATATTGGTCATCCTTTTGTGAAAATAATGTATCAAACTGTAAAGATATTCAAAAAGTTAGGACAAAATTAAAAGCAATGAAAAGTGGAGTTAAATTTACCAAATTGTCCTGTTCGTCTTACCAATTCTGAATTTCCTTCTAATTTTGATAAAGCTGAGGCATTTGCTGACTTATTTGCTAAAAATAGCAGCAAAGAAAATTTATCAACTGAAAATAAAAATTATCGAGAAAATGAAGAAAATAAAGACATTTATAATAAACCAAATCCTATTGAAGATCATTACCTAAATACTCCAATAACAATTCAAGAAGTTAAAGAATGTTTAAGTAATTTAAACTGTAAGACATCAGTGGGTTTAGATGGCATATCTAATGAAATCCTTAATCATCTTCCACAAAATGTAATACATTTTCTCCTCTCGTTTTTTCAGAAATGTTGGGGAAATGGGAAAATGCCTATGATTTGGAAACAATCTATTGTTGTTCCAATTCATAAGAAGGGAAAACCTATGAAAGATATAAGTAGTTATCGCCCCATTGCTTTAACGTCAAACACCCTGTAAATTAATGGAAAAAATTATATTAAAAAGATTAGTTCAACATTGCAATAAACATAACATAATTCCTATCAATCAAGCTGGATTTCAAACAGGTCGATCCACAATTGAACACTTGGTTAAACTTTCTACCCAGGTAAAACACCAATTTGCACGTCGCAAGAACATATTAGCCACATTTTTTGACATTCGTAAGGCCTACGAACATGTATGGCATAAGCGCTTGCTGTATAAAATTAAGAATATTGGTATTAATGGTAATATGTTTAATTATATTCAAGAGTTCCTTCATTGCCGGTCTATTCAAACACGAATAGGAAATACTTATTCAATCCCTAGGCCTTTACAGATGGGTCTACCCAAGGTTCTGTAATTTCACCAATGTTATTCAACATTCTGATTTATGATCTACCAAAAGGTCTCTCAAAAGATACAGAATTAGCTCAGTTTGCTGACGACATATGTTTATGGGTGAAAGTAACTATGAAACGCCATACTTCTCTACGATCTCTGAATTACATCAAAATCAAATACCAGCATGAGCTCAATAAAATAAACAAATTCTTACATGAAAATGGGCTTTCCCCCTTTTAACAGAAAAAACTCACATGATGCTCTTCAACTCTGGTTATGATCCAGAAAAGCTACCAAAATTTACATTGGATGGTATAAATTTTAAACTATGTTAAAAACGTTAAATTTCTAGAGTCATATTAAGTAGCAAACTTACGTGGAAGCACACATTGATTACATTCTAAACAAAGCAAGGAAAAGTTTAAACTTCCTTAAAATTATAAATAAACAATCCTGGGCTCAAGATTCTAAAACATTAACCGTCTTAGCAAATGCTTTAGTTCGTTCAAGACTTTGCTATGCTCAAGAAGTTTTCTTTAATGCACCTCAATATCTTTTAAATAAACTTCAAAGTGTTGATTGCAAAGCTTATAAAATTGCCCTTGGAGTCCCCACACATACATCAAATTTAGGGACATACAATGAGGTAGGTGTTTTACCACTCACAGACTTCCGAAAAGCTCTGCTTCAAAGTTTGTTTGAAAAGTTTCTCACAAAAAAATTTTTGTTCTCAAGAGGTATGCTTAGATTCAGAAAAGGACTTTGGAAAGCGTGCTCAAAACATACTCTCAACAAAATCTATCTGTTCTTATTCTGGCGATCTTCTGAGAAAACTAATATAGATCAAAATAACATTGCTAAAAATCCAACGTTTTCTCCAATGCCAAAATGGGAACAATCGACAGCAATCTTTGATATAGAATACACAGATTTATCAAAAAATGACTCACCTAATGTTTTAAAAACTCACGTATGCTCTCATTTAGAAAATAATTACAATAATCATTTAAAAATATATACGGATGGTTCAGTGCTTGATAATTCAAATTCAGGAGCAGCTTTCGTAATCCCTAGTTTACAAATTCAAAAGTTATTTTATCTTGGTAACAACTTATCTATATACAGTGCAGAACTATTTGCTATATTGAAGTCCTTGGATTTCATACTAACTTTTCCTACAAACAACAGTCAACTTTTAATATGTGCTGATTCGAAAGCAGGGCTTCTTTCGATAAAGTCTCCTAATTCACGCATACGCCAAGAAAATGATAATTGAAATAAATCATTTAATACACTTTCTTTCAATCAAAGGAATTACTGTGACTTTTTGCTGGGTGCCTTCTCACTGCGGCATATGTGGAAACGAAGAGTAGATCGAGCTGCAAAACAAGCAGCCCAAAATAGTAATGATGCTGTTTCCGTAAATGTTCCATTAGATTTAACAGAATGCTATTCAATTATTAACAGAAAATCTCACGAAAATGCTAAAATCTTATTGTTAAATACAGATGTACAGTATAGTCGTAATTGTTTTAATCAACATGGCAGAGACAACAAAACCAGACCACCCAAGCATTTTATTTGCTCATCTAGAGAGATTGAGAGTCTTATTCATAGACTTCGTTTAAACTCAATCAAAACAAAATACTGTAACAATGTCAGATGTATGTGCGGAGAATCCTTAAGTGTCAATCATATATTGACACGTTGTTCAAAAACAAAAGACAATTTTAAGAAATTGGGTATTGACGGTTTCACTGATGGATCGACTCCTTTGTCCTTATCTAGCATACTTAACAATTATTCTGTTCTTCAATCGGTATGTAAAGGTTTATTGCATAGTTCACTGAGTATTTATTTGTAAAATTGTTAATTTATTGATTTGATAATTCAATTGTCCATTGTTACTAGTTTATCTATTCATTTAATATAATTAGGATCAAGGTGGGGTACATGACAATACGTAGGACAAAAGGGATACATTTTTATTCCATTTTTTGTAAACCTTGTTACAGACATATCCACTTATTTTCATTCACTCACAAACTCACTATTCAATTTTTGTTAACCTTATTACAGACACATCCACTTATTCTCATTCACTCTCAAACTCGCTATTCAAATTTTGTTAATCTTATTATAGACACACCCGCTTACTCTCATTCACCCACAAACTCACTATTGTCTGAATCACTTTCAGTGGAAGGACACTAAATTGAAGAACACACACACACACACACACACACACACAGAGAGAGAGAGAGAGAGAGAGAGAGAGAGAGAGAGAGAGAGAGAGAGAGAGAGAGAGACTCGCACACACACACACACACACACACACACACACACACACACACACACACACACACACACACACCCTTCTTCCCAGCTACCCTCCTTCCCGACTTGAAATAAGAATCTTTGGCAAATCATTATTTGAATGACGGAAGAATTGTTAGCCTGCACCAGTTTCTTTCTCCTTCTTCTTATTTGTTCATCGGGAGCTGGTTTTGTCCTGCAAGCAACATGGACGAGCATTGCCAGCATAACTGTGAAGCCCATATCACGCAACGACATGTAAATGAAGATCATAGCGATCCACTGAAAAAACAAAATGGAGTACGTAAGCCCGGTGAAAATCTTTAAAGACAAGAGCAAAAAGCTGCTTGAAAATCTCAAACGATACGACGTTGTTTACATTAGGAGCATTAACAGCTCGAACGTACAAGTCCCAAAGCTGATACGCTGAGTTCGTTCTGGACCCTGTGGAGAACTTGTTAAGAGCGGTAAAAGACCATTTGGTTTGGGTCCCTCTGTACTATGAATGTACAGTAGTAAAAAAAATGATCTGGTTTTGATCCCTCTGTAATGCGTGCATACAGTTGTCATAGATGATTTGATGTGGTCCCTATGTAACATGTGTATAAAGCAGTCGAAGATAATTTGGTTTGGTTCCTCTGTAATATTTGTATACAGTAGTCAAAAATGATTTGATTTGGTTCCTCTGTAATGCGTGTATACAGTGTCAAAAATAATTTGATTTAGTCCCTCAGTAATGCATGTATACAGTAGTCAAAAAATAATTTGGCTTGGTCCCCCTGTAATGCGTGTATACAGCAGTCACAGATGATTTGATTTAGTCCCTCTGTCAGGCGTGTATACAGTATTCAAAGATAATTTGATTTAGTCCCTCAGTATTGCATGTATACAGTGGTCACAGATTATTTGGTTTAGTCCCTCTCAAATGCGTGTATACAGTATT
>CM031597.1:51169403-51171903 GCA_018398815.1 Conus ventricosus | reverse complement strand
AATTGAAACATAAATGTGGATATTATTATAATTATTGTGGCATTGGCTGGGGGAAAAGAATTTATACTAGTCTCCCTTTTTCTGTTGGTATACTTCTTTCCTATCATTCACTGTTTGGGTTTGTTAGTTGTTTTGTTTTTCTTTGCGTCTGTAAACCATTGTCTTCCTTTGTTCCAGAAAGTCTTTCCCTTTGTTTTTCTTTGCGTCTGTAAACCATTGTCTTCCTTTGTTCCAGAAAGTGTTTCCCTTTGTATTTCTCGTATTGTGATTCATGAGTCCCAGGGTTTTAAAATGTGATCGGAGATTGGGTAACAAACTGTAACACGCTGTCCAGAGTGGCTGTCCTTTCTGCTGCGGCTGTTTCCCTAGACAACTTTTAGTTCGTAACAAAGAAAGTCATGCAATCAGTCCGTTTCAGTTGTGTGTGTGTGTGTGTGTGTGTGTGTGTGTGTGTGTGTGTGTGTGTGTGTGTGGTGTGTGTGTGTGTGTGTGTGTGTGTGTGTGTGTGTGTGTGTGCGTGCGTGCGTGCGTGCGTGCGTGCATGCGTGCGTGCGTGCGTGCGTGTGAGAGAGAGAGAGAGAGAGAGAGAGAGAGAGAGAGAGAGGAGAGAGAGAGAGAGAGAGAGAGAGAGAGAGAGAGAGAGAGAGAGAGAGAAACTATCGACTTTTCCTTGGCAATTGCAAGCGCCAGCATAACCAAACATGACGAAAGAATAAATATTGAGAAAACCTCTCCAGCCATCCGCTTAGCATGAAGATGTTATCAAGATGTTACCACATGGTGAAGGCCATAAATCCACAGTGAAAAGGGAAGTGAGGAGCGGGGTGGATGAGGAGGTCAAGCGATGAGGAATGGGATGGGAAAAGAGAGACGGGGGAGAGGTATAGAGAGGCAGATGGAAGGAAGAGGAGAAAAGTGCAGAATAAACGAAACTTGGCAAGAATGATCTGGAATATGTCTTACCAAGCTGCAAATGTCTGTTGCATAAGAGCCACAGAGAGCAGGGCGGCTCAAGGTCAGGTCGCTTAATTCAGACATCGCAACTGACTTTACCAAGCAGAGACGAGCGGAGAAAAAGAAAAGATGGGGAGAGAAGCAGAGAGAGAGAGAGAGAGAGAGAGAGAGAGAGAGAGAGAGAGAGAGAGAGAGGAAGAGAGAGAGAAAGAGAGAGAGAGAGAGACAGAGAGAGAGAGAGAGAGAGAGAGAGAGAGAGAGAGAGAGAGAGGAGAGAGAGAGAGAGAGAGAGATGAGAGAGAGAAGGGGAAGGGAACGGGGTGGATGCACTGGTTCAATTGAAGAGCTGGATGACTAGGTGGAAGAGATGAGCGGTGGAGAAGTAACGGATCATGTGCTAGAAGTTTGCTGTGTCAGTGCTGTGCCGATTCCACACAGTCCCTGCAGATTGGTCAGCTGGTTGCACACCACTACGGTAGCTGAATAAACCCTGCCACAGATGTGAACATGCTGGACTGGCTTGAACATTTGTTTTTTTAGGAATCTCTTGCTGCTTTCATTATGACTGGACAAAAACACATTTCTTCAACAGTTTTGACGTTGCTCACCATACAGGAACAGGAGAGACAGCTTTTATAAAGAGAGGAAAGGAGTGAGGAGGAATGTGGAGGGGAGGGGTGGGGGTGGGGGTTGAGGGGGTGAAATTGGAGGTCATCATTTTAAGCATTATTGCCATAGTTAAATATGTAAAGGGTTGTCTTTCTTTTTTTTTTTTGGCGTCATTTATGCGTTGTAGCGCTTTAAGGGAGTAGATTAACTCAGGCTACGTCGAAGAGATGATTATGTTTTGGTGACACAAACAAGCTCTGCTTGCCGCTATCTTTCTCCATTTGTCCCAACCATTTTCTGCCCTTTGTCTTCCTGTGGTCCTTGTTGATAACACGCTGCTTAATGATTTTACCGTTTTGCTGTATGTCAATCATCATAGACAGTCGTGATATATTATCCAATAGAAATATATTGAAAACTTAATAGTTTTTGCCATTTTCCTCGTGTTGTCTTTTCTGTTTTCTTTGGTCTCACAGTTCCCCACACATTCCTGCCCTTTACTGAGCCTGCAACAGATGGTCAACAACAATGGTTTCCTTCAGGCTGTGAATGTTGATCAGGATGGGTATGTTGCTCGTCTGGAGGAGTTTACACGTCACTAAGAGAAGCAGTCGGCTCAACGGGAAATCTGATGCTACCAGCTAGCGGTCACCACAAGGTTGAGATCTCTCGTTCTCTTTTTGTCAAACTTTCCCAAAATGAAGGGCTCATTATCTACAACTCGCCTTGGCTCAAGGCTAAGTCAGGCCAATGGACATAGGCTAGAACACCAAGGCTACATCAAAATGTCGTAATGCTCTGCACAGTAATGCGGGGATTGTCTTCAGTTGTGACAAGCTCCCAGCATAACATTATCAGTCTCCAGAATCCCCCGACGTCGGAGTGTGGCTGCCCACATGGCGAGGTAATAAAAAAAACGGTCACACACGTCATGTTC
>CM031597.1:51156903-51159403 GCA_018398815.1 Conus ventricosus | reverse complement strand
AGTCAATGTCACGTCGTCATGAGGCAACCCACCAGAGGAGACACTGCACTGCTACCGAGTCACTTCGGTGGTGTTCAGTGGTGTCTGTTCCCATCCAACATCTGCAGGACACCACCTACTAAACCTCCTACTGACGACAATAATTGCTAATTCACGGAGCCAGCATGAGTGAGCTCTCCCTCCGGAGGGCGCGCCACCACGTCCGTCCAACAACGGGCCCCAGGAATTAAAGCCAATACCAATGGCCCCGAGAGACGTCACCAAGGGCATAGGCATGTAGTGGAAATCGAAACTGAGGTCACCATGAAAGCATGGCATAAAAGACCACGGAATTCAAGATTTTTTTTTTTTTATGCTGATCGATGAGGATGAGGATGATGTTACGGATTTCCATTCTGGACTGAGACTGTATAACAGGGTTGCATTCTACGCTTAGTTTTATAATAAATCCAGACCTCAACCAGGCCGGAGAGATACGAACACCTGCAGTAGTAGTGAGGAAATTTGAACAATACTCTCAGAGCCGCATCCATTAAGTGGATGAAACTCGACTGTGTGGTCCCAGTCTTCCCAGTTAAGCCCATAGTAAACTTAATTCTGGTGAGGAGCCGGTTAAAGGAAAAAAATCCCGCAAAGAAATGCCTCTAATGGGAATCGAACCAACGACTTCCAGCTAGGAGTCCGTGATGCTAACCACTTCGCCACATGCACAGCGGCTGGTTCTGAAGAAGCTTTTCGGAAAGATGAGATGTGGTCCGAGGACGATCCCATTACATTTTGACGCGGATCTGGATTTTAAGGCGGATTCCAGGTCAGTTCGACTGTGACGGAGGTCTTCGCTTCCCCCAGCGCCCTATTAGTTTGCACCATGGCTGAAAAACGGAGAGACCGAGGGAAAGCCGACTGAAGACGTTTAGACAATGAAGTGTGATGATGTTGTGAGTTCTATTCCCGCGGTTCCCAATGTATGTTCAAGGTTTGTTTACCTTCCATCCATGTTTTGGGACATCACAAAGAGGTCATAATGTACCGAACTTGTTTTGGACAGATTTCCACAAGAGGTAACCATAAATATTGATGAACTACGCACATTTCGTGCTTGATCAACGTAGCGCTGACTTTTTTTTCTTTTTTTTGGGCGATAGAATATTGCATAACTTAAAACAGAACATGCTTTCTTGTGAATGAAAAGGTAGGGTTTTTCTGTTTGTTTCTTTTTTCGCGTAACACATAATGTTTTGAGCATCCAATAGATGCTTGAAAGGAGATTAATCTTCTATGACGTTGACGTCACAATCTGCAGATGATATACTCACTTTATGACGCTCACGCTACGTTTTATACATCTTATATCCTCTTTACGACGTTCACGTCTTATTCTGTACGTGATGTATCCTCTTTAAGACGTTCACGTCATATTCTGTACATGATACATCCTCTTAATCTTCACGACGTTCACGTCATATTCTGTACATGATACACCTTCTCTACGACGACGACGATGTCACATTCTTTACATGATAATCATATCCTCTTTAAGACGCTCATATCACATTCTGTACTTGACGTATCCTCTTTACGACGTTCAAGTCACATTTTATGCATGGTATGGCCTCTTTACGACGCTCATGTCACATTTTATGCATGATATTATCCTCTTTACGACGTTCAAATCACGTTTTATGCATGATAGATACTCTTTATGACGTTCATGTCACATTTTATGCATATTATATCCTTATATTCTTTGCGACGTTCATGTCACATTTTATGCATAACATATCCTCTTTACGACGGTCATGTCACATTTTATGCATAACATATCCTCTTTACGACGTTCATGTCACATTTTATGCATAACATATCCTCTTTACGACGTTCATGTCACATTTTATATTCTTTACGACGTTCATGTCACATTTTATATTCTTTACGACGTTCATGTCACATTTTATGCATAACATATCCTCTTTACGACGTTCATGTCACATTTTATATTCTTTACGACGTTCATGTCACATTTTATATTCTTTACGACGTTCATGTCACATTTTATGCATAACATATCCTCTTTACGACGTTCATGTCACATTTTATATTCTTTACGACGTTCACGTCACATTTTATGCATAATAATCTCTGTACGACGAGTACTTTCTTTTTTCCCACTCCTCTCACTCTCTCTCTCTCTCTCTCTCTCTTTCTTTCTATTTTCTTTTTCATCTATCACACTTAAATCGAAATCTGCAACAGGAATAAATGTAAATATTGGTCAAGATATTATTCATTGACTTTTCTCTCCCACCAACATGTCTGAAATTTTCAAACACCTGTTCTGTTAACACTTTTGTGTGTGTTCTAAAGACTATTTGCTGCGTGGAAAACAGCAGGCGTTAACTCATTTCTGCTACGTCTTGGCTTAGGAACAGAAATAGGTGCTTTCGCTGACCACCTTCGCGTTTGCCGCTCTGGTGGCCTCAGTGTAGTGTTAGATAGGTCG
>CM031597.1:51069403-51151903 GCA_018398815.1 Conus ventricosus | reverse complement strand
TTTTTTACGAGTCTTGTCACTTTTTTATGCATGAATTATCCTCTTTACGACGTTAAAAACACGTTTTATGCATGTTTGATACTCTTTATGACGTTCATGTCACATTTTATGCAATTTTTTCCCTTTTTCTTTGCGACTTTTCATGTCAATTTTTTGCAAAACAAATCCTCTTTCGACGGTCATGTCACTTTTTAAACATAACAAATCCCCCTTTACGTTTTTCCCTTTAAAACTTTTTTAGCTTTAACATATCCTCTTTCCCGCCGTTAAAGTCACTTTTTAAAAATTCTTTACGCGTTCAAGCCATTTTATATTCTTTACGACTTTTCATGTCCTTTTTTTATGAAAAAAACATATCCTTTTTAACAAACGTTCATTTTTACATTTTATATTCTTTACGACGTTATGTAAATTTTTTATATTTTTTTCACTTTTAAAGTCACATTTTTTTGCATAAAAAATCCTCTTTACAAACGTTCATGTCCATTTTAAATTATTTCTTTACGACTTACGTCACATTTTATGCTTTAAAAATCCTCTGAACGACGAGTACTTTTTTTTTTCCCCCTCCTCTCACTCTCTCCCTCCTCTCTCCTCTTTCTTTCAAATTTTTTTTTTTTTCATCTATCACACTTAAATCAAAAATTCGGGCAACGGGAAAATAAAGTAAATTTTGGCCCAAGATTTTTATTCATTGTTTTTTCTCTCCCACCAACATGTCTTGAAATTTTCAAACACCTGTTCTTTTAAACCCATTTTTTGTGTGTGTTCAAAAGACTTTTGCTGCGTGGAAAAACACGGGTTAAACTCATTTCTGCCAACGTCTTGGCTTAGAACAAAATAGGTGCTTTCGCTGCCACCTTCGCGTTTCCCCGCTCTGGTGGCCTTAAGTGATTTTTAGATAGGTCGTTTTCCCTCTCCCCCCCCTTCCCCCTTCCCTGTCATATTCCACCCCTCCCCCCTTCCTCCCAACCCTCCCTACACCCCCCCCCCCAAAACCACACAACACACACCCCCACACTCACACACCACACAACACACACACACACACTTTTTCTGGGATGAAAATTCGACCATCAAACCATACCACCTGAGTGCAGTGGGTGTTTCACGTAAATCTTTTTTTCCCTTTTCCCTTGCCCCCAAAAGTCGTAATAATGGTGTGTGTGTGGTGGGGTGTGTGTGTTTGTGTTGTGTGTGTGTGTGTGTGCGTGCTTGCGTGCGTCGTGCGTGCGTGGGTGGGTGCGCGCGCGCGTTTGTGTGCGGGGCGAAGTGCGCGGGGCGTGAGAAAAAGGGGAGAGAGAGAGAGAGAGAGAGGGGGAGAGAGAGAGAGAGGGGAGAGGGGGTGCAACCGTGCGGGGCCCCCTGTCCATGTATGTGTGTGTGTTTTGTGTGTTTTGGTTGTTTTGTTTTGTGTGTGTGGTGTGTGTGGGTGGTGTGGGTGTGTGTGTGTGTGGTTTTGCGCGCGCGCGCGCGTAAGCACACAGGGGGCTTGTTTTTTTCAATTTATGCCACGAAGGAGAGGGGGAATGAAAAAAAAAAAAAGGGAAAAGGGGGGAAGGGGGAATCGGGGAAGGTGGGGGAGGGGGGGGGGGGGGGGGGGGGGGGGGGGGGGGGGGGGGGGGGGAGGGGTGGGTGGTGCAGTGGGAAAAAGGGAAGGGGGACGGGGTTAATGAAAAAGGGAAAGTTTTCACCGCACATCATTGCCCTTGCCCCAAACCACCCCTTGGGGTTCTCCCCAAATTTTTTTTTAAATTAGGTAAAAGTATCCCATCATAGGCGCACGTGAACATAATTAGCTAAAAAAGCCCAAGGTCGGGTTTTTATCCACCCGGTCTCTTTTAAAATTTCCGGGTAAAGACTGAACGATCCAAAGTCATTTTCTAACGATTAAATTTTTAATTGAAAAGGTAATTTTAGTAAATGCTAGTAGAATCATCGTTGTGATTTTACTGTTGATGATAATTATTGTTGTTTTTTTTGTTTATTTCTTGGGGGCTGTTGTTTTTAAATTTTTTTAATTTTTTTTAAATTATTATTACAATAAATTACCCTTAAATTATTATGAAAACGGGTTGTTGAAATCATTATAATTATGAACTATTATTTTCAATTTTCTTCTTCTTTTTTTTTTACACTCATCATCATCAGGGATCGTTGTTTTTATCATTACTTTTAAAATTTTTTTCATCACTTTTACTATTTCATTATGATGATGATGACTATCTTTTCCCTTTGCCCAATTATTGTCAAATTTCTTTTTTCATTCTGTACACTTTAAAAGATTCATTTGCTTTAAGTTACATCCATTCGTGTATTTATTTGAAAGAAAAAAAAAAAGGTTTTTTAATTATTTTCACTCATTACCCAACCCTTTTAAAACTTTTTTTTCCCTAACCGCGGGGGATTTTTAAGCTTAAACAAAAATATAAGTAAGTAGGGGCTGGGGGGGGGGGGGGGGGGGGGGGGGGGGGGGCCGTTTTCCAATTTTGGGTTTTGGTTACTTTCTTTTTTTTTTTTTCAGGCAAAAACATGGGGAAAAGCCGGGGACAAAACTACAGAAAATTTTTGCGCTTGCCCAAGCTTTTTAAATCTTGTGCCATTAGAAGTTTGTTGCTCTGTTTTGTATAGCAGTTACTTGAAAACCATCCCACCAGCCCTGTCTGTAGGAGTGCAGCTTGTTGAAGTTTTTGACAGACGGGGGCCCATCTAGAAAGGGGTTTAGAAAAAATACATGGCATGGCCCTTTTGTGGGCTGCCGGGCGGTGAAGAATATGGTTAGCGAAGTTCGGGTGGGTTTTTTTGGGGGTTCTGTTAAACCCCTGCGTGGGTTTTATTCCCCGACAAAGTTGCTTTTTTTTGTGGAAATGCAGCAACTGGGTTTGTTTTAACGTTCCAATATTCTAAGACACTGGACCCTTTAGATTTGGGGCATGCCCCGTTTGGGCCCCGTGGGCCCGAATTTCCGAACACCCGCGCGCCCCCGGAGGGGGTTCCCCTACTGAAGGGTCCCCCCCGGGCGAAACCCGGTCCCGTCACTCCCAAAACAAGAATCGTGGTCTTTAATTAAGTAGGGCGAAGCCCCAGAGAGGACGGGACAATGAACCGGAAACCCTTAGCCAAATCGGGTCACCCCATTTAAGCCCGAAGGGCTGGGGAAAAAGTTTCTTTAAAAGTGGCAATCGGCACGCGCCAAACTGGCACTACCCGGTTTTAAAAAGGGAGGAATGATCCCTTCCCCCTTTTCCCCTTCCCGGGGGCCCTCTCCACCCCCCCCCCCCCCCCCCCCCCCCAAATAGAAAAGATTGAAACAGCAATTTAAATGTACGCAAACTAAAATAAATTCTTTTTTGAAAACTGAAAACAAAGTACGCACACCGAGAAGGGAAAACCCAAATGACAAACTGATTTTGGGGGTCATGTAAGAAAAATGAAAAACACACAACACCACACCCAAAAACACACACACACACACACACACCACACAATCACCCCCGCACCCCACACAAACACAATCACAAAGGGACACACAACCCCACGCACACACAAAACACCCCACCACACACACACCAAACACACACACACACACAACACACACGCACGCAAAGCACGCACGCACGGGACGCCGCACGCACGCACGCACAAAAGAGAGAGGGGAGAAGAGAAGAGAGAGATGGGGAGGGGGAGGGGGAAGAATGGGTTTGGGGGGGTGTGTGTGGGGTTGTTGTGGTGGGTTTTTTGTGTGTGTGTTCGTGCATATGGGCAAAGTGATTTTCAATTATCACCAAAAACCACATGAGGGACTTTTTCCTTCAAGGCCCCCCCCCTTTTTTTTTTTTTTTTAAAGACTCAATTATTTGCCCTTAAAACCCTTTTCACTTTTCAGTCCCGAAATATCTTTTAAGTAATTTATCTAAAAATCATCAGTTTCCAAGTACGTTTCATGAAAAAAAACAAACAAAAAAAAACAAATTTGACGCATTTTAAAAACCTTTGGGGGAAAGGGAAAACCACACCACAACATGGTATGTGTGTGGGGTGTGTGTGGGTTTCGTGCGTGGTGTTAAGGTTTGGGAAAGAAAGACACGAGACAAGGGGGAACATCCAAGTCAAATTTTTCCTGTTTGGGGGGGTGATCCCGGCCCCTTTTCCGTGGCAGCGCTGACCGAAGAAAAGGGGCGATGTAGCCCTTGCACCCGGGGCATGTTCCCCGGCCCCCTGGGGATAGCGGGGTAAAAAAGTAAAGTCCTTTGACGAGGCCAAAAAAAAAAAAAAAAAAAGAAAAAACGCTGCCCTCGTCCCTTTTCCCCCCACCCCCTCCCCAAAGCCCCCTTTTCCTTTCCCGTGTCCTTGATTTGTAGGCCTTTTATCATTTTGGGCCCCCGGGTTTTTTTTCGAAGAAACTATCGACGTGAGAAGGTCCCGCCCCTGGGAAAAAGACGTCTGTTAAATGTTCATTTTTAAATTTTATTTCACTATTGCATTTCAAATTTTATTCTACTTCATTTTATTTTTTTTCTATTTATTTTTATTTCATGGGAATTTATTTTTTTTTTTTTTTTTTTTTGGAAAACTCTTTTCTTTATTCTTTCTGTATGCGCACGGGTTTTTTTTTTGCGCACGTAGGCGAGCTCAGGGAAGTGCCCCCCGCGTGGGGAAGTGTTCACTGACACTCGTGTAAACAAGCCGGGGAAAATTCGGAGTACGACACGGGGCTTGGAGTGCAGTTCTACTGACTTGGGTTTTTAGGTTAGCGAACTCGGGCCTTGAGGGGAGAGCGGACTAGTAAATTGTAGTTAGCTGGGAGCTCGACACTCGGGCCTTTAAAGGGGAGCCCGGAAAGACAAAATTGTAGTTAGCTAGGGGGGCTAGTCGTATACAAACACTAAAACGACCCCGTGGGTTTGGGGGCCCCCAGTTACCAGGAGACAGTTTTGCCCTAGCACTGGGGACAGTTTCAGCCTAAAACCGGGCACCAAAGGGTAGGACGGTTCGCCCGCACCCCCGCTGGGCCCCGGGGGTTTTGGGAAAATGACAAAAAAAGGGGGTGTACCCCGCTGCTTGAAACCCCCGAGGGAAAAACCCGCCAAACCGGGGTTGGAAACTTGGACAAGTGGTCCCCAACTGTGGGGGCCCGACCTTACTTGCCCGTTTTGCAAAATGAAGGGGGGAAAGAATGCCCCGGAAAGAAGCCCCCAAACCAGAGTCGGAAAAGACCAGGTAAGGGAGAGTGCGTGTGGCAGTGTAGGGGGGGAAAACCCCTTCATTTGGGGTCAGGAAATGGGATAAGCCCTTTGCACTTTTTAGTTAGTACAACCCCAGCGATAAATTTTAAAAAAAAACGAATTTTTTTTAATAGCGTTGGGGGTTGGTTGTGTTGGACACAGACCAAAAGGGACTAATTTTACTTAAAAACTAGTACTTTCCCTGCTCCATTTAAAAAAAGGGGGAAAGATTTTTTCAGAAAACCCTAGGGTGAATGAAAAACAGCCCCTTTGGGTTTAGAGTGCAGCTTGTGTGTTCCCGGGGAAAGGGAAGGGGGGTTTGGAAAGGGTTTTCCCCTGATTTACGTCCCTTCCTTGTGGGGAAACCCCTTTTCGACCTGCTTGAACGATTGAAATTTTGGAATGCAGCAGGGGGGCCCTGGAAGATTTTTAAAAAGGGCCCCAAAAAGGCCGCCCATTGGGGGGAAGAAAAGAAAGAGTACCCCCCTTACCCACATGGGGGGAGCACCCGTCCCCTGGATTATTTTTGGCCTCCTTCACTCAGGGGGAAGCAAAAAAAACAAGTCTTTTGCTGAACCCAGTTTAAACCAAATTTCCTTGCTCGCCCAGCTGCCCCCAAATTCCGGGCTCATCCACTAAAAATTTTTGGGGAACCGGTTTATTGGAATGGGCTCTCCTGGGCTGCTGAAAAAAATTGGGGAACCCCCTCCCCCAAATGGTGAGAAAAAACCCCGGAAGGAGCGAGTCTTTTAAACTTGGTTTAAATCGGATGGGGGCAAAAAGCGGGGGGAGGTTCCCGTTTTTTCGTCAAGGCGGCCTCTAGCGGACAGCATTGGCCCCCAGAAAAGGGGCAAGTCTCTGGGTGGGGAAAACAAAAAGGTTGAGGGAGTCGAATCCCGGAAAAAAGATTTACAGGGACGACAGGGACAGGGCGCCCGGTGGGGACTTTAGCCTAAAAATTCCAGGGACTTTACCCCCATACCCCAGGTAGGCTAGGTTTGCCCGCCCCGAAATGGGCCACGGCGGGTCGAGATTTTGCTGGAATCCGGGCCCAAAAGCATGAGATGGGGGAAGGGGGCGCCTGTATTGTGGGAGGGGGATGACGGAGAACACGGGGGCCCCTTTGAGTTTTCCCCTGCCCTCGAGAGTAAAATTGGAGCAGGCCCCCAAAGGTTTTTAGGGCAACAGAAAAAGGTTTTTTAAAAAGGGGATGACCAAACCGACTCATGAGGGGTGAGTCGGAATTGTCTTTTACCCCCCAACAGCAGCAGAGAAAACAGTCCTTAGGGTTTCTTCCCCTTCCCGGACCGAGAGGGGGCCCCCGGAAATTACCAAAAAATTTTTCGGTAAATGGGGAAACAAACGGCTGTCATTCAAGTACAGGTTTTACCGTTAGAAAGCCCCCCAACTGGTCCGAAATGGGAGTGGGATTACCTGGGTGGGGTTGGAAGGGAAAAACCCAAAACTTTTCAAACCCTTTGCCACCAAGATGAAACAGTCCCGTTCATATCACCAGATGATGATTAAGTTTGGGAAACACGCTTTCGGGGCCAAAACTGACTTTAAACACCCAAAATCAAAAATTTCCGCAAGCCCGCCAAAACCCAGGGGGTCCTATAGGGCTGGGGAGGGCCGGGGCACCCTGCTTTTGTGTTTCAGCCTTTAGGAAACCCGGCCCAAAATTTTTTAATATAAGGGGGAGGCCCATCACAAATTTTTTTCACTGGTTTGTCCCGGATAAGGAGGCAGGTAAAAATGCCTATCTGGGGGGACCCAAACCTTGGGAAAAAAGCCCTCCATAAAAGGGCAAGGGGGAAACCAAACAGGCCCCTTGGGCATGGAAAGAGGCACCAAGGAAAATTTAGGGGGGCCCCAAAAGGGCATTTGTTTTTCCCAAAAAATCTTGGGCGCTTTTAAACTGATTGTGGAGAAACGGGCCATCATTCAGCTTATTGCCCGAGGTAAAATGGGGAAAACAACCTTACAACCCCGAAATTTCCAACCCCAGGGCTTTTACTGCAAAACAAAGGGTTGGGGGGACCAAAAAAGATTGAAAGGGGGTACAAAGTTGGGTGCAGAACCGTCCCCAAAAAGAGAGGGAAGGAAGGAAAAAAAGACACCATCTCTTCAGTCAAGTCGCCCGTTCCTTTACGGGTCTGTCAAGCGGGAAAGGCCAAACCCAATGGCAAATTTCCAAGGTGCAACCTTTGGTACCCGGGCCCCAAACAGTGGGAGCTACCCCTTTCAATAATCCCCACATATGCCTATGCTTCCCGCTGAAAGGACCCAACCAGCCCGACAGTAAGCACTCCCTGCAAGGGAAATTTGAAAAAGGGCCCTTTGGAGGTTTAAACGAATTGCTAGGGCAGGGGTGGTTCGAAGGGGAAAGTGACCCTGAAGGAGAACAGGTCCCGGATCCAAAATTTAGGTTTCAGATACAGCGGGAAATCAAGTTTTCACTGGGAAAATTACCAGGCATAAACCGGAAGTGGGGGATTGGCAGTCTAGCCCATCCCCAAAGGGGGATCCCAACACAGGCCCTTTTTAGGATCAATGAAAGGGACAGGGAATTCCCCCCTTTAAAAAGGGGCCCCCAAAAAGGGGGGAAAGGGGCATACGGGCTCGAAAAAACCCAAAATGGAATCCCGGATGCCAGAAATTCCCCAAGCACATGTCTGTCCCTCGCCACAGATCAAGGAAGGAAAGGAGGGGGGGTTTTTCCCATGCCCCGGGGGAAACCCCAAAAAGGGGGGAGAAAATTTTTGATTCCGGAAAGTGGAGGGCTAAACCCCCAAAAAGAAAGCTCATGCCTTCATTCACCATCTGCCTGGGATAAATTTTTTGGGAAAAGGGTTTCCATCTTCATCCAAAATTTTTTTTGCAGGGGGCGGACACAGGCAAATTGAGCAGGCAATGCTGGGCTACTGGGGCCCTTGGGAAACTGGGAAAAAACTTGGGGGACCCTTTATCAGCAGCGGGACTGCCCCCGTTGGGGGAAAACAGTCTTCACCAAATGCCCAAAAGGGGGGCCATGAAGGGTTTTAGCCAGCTGTGGGGGAGCCGGGGTTCCCCCAAAAAATTCAAACTGGATAGTTTCCCGGGTCTCATTCACTGGAAAGGGACTGTTGGGTTTATTTGGGTAGTATGACCCGGAAGGCAAAAGCTGCTGGGGGAGGGGGAACCCCCAAACCCGTTGGGGCATTGGGAAAAACCCCAGCCTTCCGCTTGCTGTTAGGGGCCTGAGAGAGAGACTGGGGATGGTATTTAAGGGGGGTGCATGGGAATTTTGGCAGGCCCTGGATTGGGTTTTTTGTCATGGGGGGCTGGAGGTGGAAAATGGGTCCCGGTTTCCCCCCAAAAACAGTGTCTTCTGTTTTCCCCCCGGGTTTTAAGTGCGCATCCAGGGTGGGCCGAGGGGAAAACGATTGGGCCCCTTTTTTCCATTTTATGGGGGGGGGGGGTTCCCCGGGTAGTTTTCCCGATGTGGGCCCGGGGAGGCGGGAAAACCCTTGTTCATTTAAAAAGGGCATGCCGGGTTCTGGTGGTGCAATAGACCCCAGTGAAAAAACATGGAGAACATATCTAGCGCTGGAGGCCCCGGGAAGGCCCCCCAAGCGTGATGCTTAGGCATCTGCTGACCCTCCGAAGTGGCTGAAATGGGCCTTTCCCCGGGGAGGTCCGACGGCCCAAAGGGGTCCGTTTCCATGGGCCTTTTTTGGCACGCAAATGCTTTCCCCCCATCTCCGGCTGCTAAACAGGAAGCACTTCAAGGGGCCTGCAAAAACGACACAAAAGACATGGGGGAAGCGAGGTGAAGAGCTCCCCTTTCCCCACTGCAAAAACCCCCGGGCCAAAAAAACTTTATCAAAAAGTCGGGGGGAATGTAGTGACGCACGGGTTTTGCGCCCGTAGGCGAGCTCAGCGGGAAATTTACCCCGCGTGAGAAGGTTTACGCACTCGGGGGAAAAAAGCCCACAAATTCGGAGTACACACGGGAACTTGAAGAGTGCAGGGTTTTATGACTTGGTTGTTAGGTTTTGCGACACTCGGGGGGCCTTTTAGGAGAGAGCGGAAATAGTAACTTGAGTTAGCTAGGGGGCTACGTCGTACTACAGTACACCCAGTGACAGGGCCCGTGCTGGGGCCTCCAGTTAACCCGGAGACCCGTTTTGGCCCCTTGCACTGCGACCCGTACAAGGGCCCAAAAGGGGCACCCAAAAGCTTGGACGGTTCTGACAGCACCCCCCCTGGGCCCGGAGGTGGACCCTGACAGAAAGACTGTACCAGCTGCTTGACCCTCTGAGGAAAGCTGCAAGCTCGGCTTGGAAGCTTGGACAGAGTGCGTCGCAGACTGTGTGTGACAGACCTTACTTGACAGTTCATGCTAGTGAAGGGCTTGGAAAGAATCTGACGAAGCCCCAAGCCAGAGTCTGGACTGACCAGGTAAGGTAGAGTGCGTGTGTAGTGCGAGTGCAGAAGTGCTAGGTATATAAACGAACTTCTCTTGAGTGTAGGGAAAACACTTCATTACTTTGAACTGCTTCTTCTTCTTCTTCTTCTTGATGGTGCTGCTGCTGCTGCTCGTGATGATGACGATGATGTCTCGTAGATCACAAAGATCAGCGCTCCTCGCGAAAAAAAAAAAAAAGTAAGTGAAGTAAAATCAAATCAAATGAAATCTCAAACGTCAAAGGTCAGTCCAAGGACGGCAAAGGACAAAAACCCAAGCCAGGTCAAAGCGACCTCACAAATCGTCATGCTTTACTCCTCGGTGAACAAACGAGTTTTCTGACGCCTTTAAAATCTTAACGGCGAGTCGGTTCACCTGAGATCGACAAGCTGGGCGGTGTCAGAGCATTGGCGTAACGTTTGACAATGCTCCATTGCACGAACCATGCAGTGATACAAGAGCATACATACACTCACCTGCAAGTACACCAAGAATATAACGGCTACCAGACTAAACGGTTCACTCAGTTAAAGAAGGCTACTCACTGTGTGCGTTAGCTTTCGTCGGCAATCCGGCCGACTTCTTCAGCGCAATTGCTGGGTTGAGAACTGGCTTCAGTGCGCACCGCCGTGAGCGAACTCACGACAATGCGACTGAATGAGTGAGGAGTACACCGATGGAAGGTTGTGTTGGCCCCGGTCGCGGTTAAGGGTGGGGTTCCTGGCGGCGATGTGGACTGCCTCCTTTACTCCCCTCTGGAACCATCTTGCTTTTCTGTCGAGCACTTGACATTTGTCCTTTTCAAACTGATGTTGGGTGTGGGTCAGATGTTCACCCACTGGGGGAGGACTCACGTTTGTGTTCCTTTAGTCTTTTGTGCAGGTTGCGCTCAGTTTCACCAATGTAACTATGGTCACAGTCTTGGCAGTCTATCTTGTATATCACCCCTGATTTGTCCAATTTGTCTGTTTTGTCCTTGGGGTAGACTAACTGGTGTTGGTGGGCTTGGCGTGGACACTGACTCCCAACTTTCGGATCTTCCTGCTGAGAGCTTCAGTGACGCCGCTGACGTAAGGCATGGAGACGTGCCCTCTCAAGGGGTCTGACATTCTGTGGCATGGGTGGGGTATGATTTTCACCAAGAATGTTTTTCTGTCTTTTTTTTTGTTTTTTTGTTTTTTTGTTCGTTGTATGTAACATCTCCAGTTCTGAAACACGTTTTGAGAGAAAGAAAAAAAATCCCAATCAGTTTGTTGTGGTTAACATTTGCTTCTTCCCGTCCCCTCAAGTCCCGTTGTTCTCATTTTTGCCTTCAGGGACAGCTATCTGGGTGTATTCTGTTTCAAATTCTTTCCATTGTGTGAGTACCTACTGATATGTTACTTGACAAAACAAACCAGCTGACACTTTTATTCTTTAATGCAGTTGCTTTTTTTCTTTTTCTTTTTTTTTTTTAAACAAACAGGACACGCGCTGCATTTTCTGTACAGTCAGTCCAGTGACTAAAGAGCTAGAGACAGTGAAACAGGGCAAATACCTTGGTGCCTTGTCAAAACGAATCAAAGACTGAAATTCCGATGAAATCTGCACAACCAGCAGCAGTACTGGGAAACTAAACTGTGTAAAAGAACACGTCCTCTGTTGCCTACTAAATGTCACCCTACGTTACCTCGGTACAGAATTCACACCAGTTTTGGGTGACAGTCTATACTGGCAGTTCACTTACTTATGTGCTTGTCGATCTCTTGGGAAGGCATTTTTGCATACATGTACCCCCTCCCCTCCCCCCCCCCACACACACACCCCCACCACCCACCCACACCCACACAATGCCTCCCATTCCGGTGAACGTAGACAAGTGGCCAAGGAGGTGCCAGATATTTCTCGTCTGCCCTCTGAAGTGGTCCAAGGACTGGATGAACCTCTTTCGTGAACTCTTGGTCGAGGAAATGGCACAGGGACCGGTGTAACAGGCCGAACTCTACCACCTGGCTAGTTTATACCCGGGTATAAAGTAGCTAGGCTACATTAACCCCGGGATAAAACCAGCCTAGGCCTGGTCGAAATATACCCCAGTGTTCACTTCTCTTACCCAACTTGGTCTTTGTCAAATTTATACTGCAAGTGCGAGTTCTGAAGACGCTCGCCGTTTCTCTGCTTGAGTACAAATCGTGTTTTAATGTTTGTAAATCAAAGAGGACAGTAGTCACAGTTAACGAAAATTCGTTGCTGATTATCATGCCATTGCAGTGAGCAAGCCATGAATTTCAGTCTTGGACAGTCATGGCATTATTTACAGAGATTTGGTCAGTCTTCACCCGTTTGCTGTCGCAGATGTTTGAAGATGGAATATGTTCTATACGAACAAATTCTGACTTTTTTTACAGCTCAGAACGCGGTAGTGATGAGAAGAAATATCCATAATACAGTTTCATTTCAATTCCTTTGATGTTAAGGTTTTCCCTTTTTGATTGCAGGTAGCTCTACTGTTATTACAAAAGCAAGGAGCTGAGCTGTCGTCCTTGATGGAGCTCTTTCAGTTGAAAAACAATCTGACATTCATCCCTCATTGTAAACACGGGGGTTCTTTTTTTCTTTCCGCCCCCCCCTCTTTTTTTCTTTCTCCCCCCCCCCTTCCCCTTTTGTTCCCCTCCCCCCCTTTTTTTTTCTTTTTTGTGTGTGCATCATCTTAAATATTTGACTGGTATATCATGGCCGAAAGCTGTATGTATGAATGTTGTTGAAAGTTTCAGAGCAATTACTGTCCCCGTTTTGTTCAAGGCGTGTGACGTCATCAAGCAGCCTCAAGTGGGTGGCAATGTTATCATTTCAAATAAAACCGATTTAGTCTTCATTTACTTTTTAAAAATAAGTCTCTGGAGTCTAATTGCCTATGCTATGATTACGAAACTGTAACTGGTCTAAAATTGGATGGGTCACTTTTGTCATTTTTTTCCCTTCATGCAACAGGATGATTGTCTTTATGGACTGTGAATAAGACCTCAAAAACTACATTTGTCGTCACCAAAAAAACTCCCATTTCTTTTCAGATAGCATTTGCACCAAGACTTCAATGTAATATCCCTAACTGGGCCACTTTCAACTTTACATTTTTCATTTTATGGGCATGTAGAAAGCATGCTTTCCAGTCATGACATACTGACAGCTTTCGGTCCCCTGTGCCGCAACATTTTGCTTTACCACAATTTACATTCAATATATCATAAAACAGTTTCGAACCTTTTGAACGGAAAACAATTTCTAAAAGCAAAGGAGTGAATCCATTTGTTGTTGAATATACATTTTTCTCCTGGAACATTCTGCAAGTGATGAACGTATTTCCAATTTGTAGCGCACTGGTTCAGAAAGAAGTTCCACGGAATTCATTGGTATACATTTAGAGTAAAAGATTTTGTATGCTTCTAAAACGTCTGTCCAGAACTGATTATATTCAGTAAATTTGAAATAGGCTCTGGACCATGTTTATTAATAAGTGGCCAGTTAGGCGTTTCCCCCCGCACCAAATTGTTTCCATCGATCAGATCGATCAGGTCTCTGCATCCAAGATAAGCAAGGATAATAAGGATAACACAATTTTTTTTGTTTTGTTTTGTTTGTTAGTCAAGAAAACTGATACTACCGTTTTAAGACTTTTATGGGCCGTTTTCCGATTCATTTGGCCCGACTTCTTATTCCAAACAAATTTAAAACAACACTGTTGGCAGGTTTTGAAGCACACACACACACACACACACATACACACACACACACACACACACACACACACACACACACACACAAAAGTAACCGCAGTTACGTCAATTTTTGTAAGCATAATAGAATTTAGCATTGCTATTCTGCCAAATGGCGTTAACTGGCGTTTTATCCATGAATGTTTTACCCACAAACGTTTTGTATCTGCTAAGTTGATTTGTCATGTTTCATTCCATAGACTAAACCATAATGTTTTGTTGTGGGAGAGTGGGTGGTAATCCTTCCATCTCCTGGATTTATCCACAAGAGACAAATGTTCTAATCGGCGCATATTTTGGACGGTATATATGGGAGGCAACCATGTCGTACAAATGTTGTCTTGTATTAGGCTGTTGAAGTCATCATCCTTTCATTTCATCCGGCAATCATCTGGACAGGTAAGGATGAGAAAAAGGAATTATCTAAGAAAAAAAAGTGGTTTCTAGATGAACTTATCCATCCAAACACTAGGACACCCTCCCACCATTCCCTCATGATGCGAGGGTATGGTGCGTAACCGGAGAGGACGGTCGTTAGTCAGAAAAGACTTCATGAGTCAAGGGAGATCATTGGAGATAAGACGGGAGGCATGGATTTGGCTCCCCTTTCTTCTCTCGCCTTTTTTTCTTTCAGTTCCCCCCCCCCCCCCCCCCCCCCCCCCCATCCGGATCGGAGAGAGAGCGAGCGTGGAGATAGATTGGTAGAGTATGACTAGACTGGTATAGTATGAACATATGAGTGGAGAGCGCAGAGGCAATAGAGCAATAGAAAAACCATGGTCTACACTGTGCAACAGCAATAACGTGTTCATTCTAGTCCAGATGCAAAGTCCTAAATGCGGTTGCTTTGACTGGTAGCAGCCAAGGCAGGTGAATAGCTGGAACGTATGGATACTTCACTTGCGGACTGACTTAAGTCACTACATGTAGTTTGTATGTTATCCAGCTTTGATTCAAAGACTTTGGATATCTTGCCGACTAAAAACTTATGAAAAGAAAATGCCACCGTCTTTTTATCGGTTCATTCTTGGACCACGATCATTGTGTCCGTCACTGTATTTTTTTACCCCTGACAATGCCTTCTATTTTTTCTTTTTCTTTTTTTTTCTGTCAGTACTGTTTTCTTGCATCCATTTTATTTTATCTTAGTTTTTGTTTTTGTTGCTTAAAAAAAAAGTTTTGAGAAGCCCTTTGACAGGACTGTTGATAGAACTTGTCATTTCTCATGAAACAAGAGACTGATTGCCCAATACAACTTTGATTGATATCAGACGTGACAGAAGTCTGCTCGAAATAAAGCCGATGCTGTTTGCACTGGAAGGACAAGAAACTACTCAGTCAGTGCTAGACAAGTTTGCAGAAGAGGGAAGTAACTCACTCAGTGGCCTGGTTGATTCCTTATGACAGAGCATGAGCATCTGCCTTGTAGAACTTGATTAGGTTGGTTCTTTTCACTATGAAATATGAAGGATTTAAACAAGTATCTACCTGAACAGTGTACACATACACACGCGCGCACACACACACGCGCGCGCGCGCACGCACACACACACACACACACACACACAAAGACATTTTGTGTCTTTAATCTCCTGAGCACAACATTGCTGACAATAGCCAACCACATTAACAATCCCAAAACATTTGACAACAATGATAAACACAGATGCCTTGATGATCACATACTGATAACACTTCCACTATTACATGTTACACAAAGCACTGCCAGATTATATTATTCACACAATATAACAATCACATGACAAAATATACTGATAACATTATCAACCCGTTCAAATGAATAACACCTCCGACTTAATAAACATTATTGTACCATCACGAACAATATAAATATTCAAAAATCAGAAATACCTTGGTATCCAGCCTGCTGTAATAGTATCACTGAGAAAATTTATGTGTTCACCTTAGAATACACCAACGTGTCTGTTAAACTGTATCACAAATAGATCACGAAAAGTGATAACCAAACTTATCAACCTGCTGTTATTTGTTTTGGAATGTCTTTAAACTGTCTGAAAAGATGAGGTAAAACACATCTTTTTTGACACATATAGCCTGAACCAAGCGATGAAGGAACATGCATGAAATACCTGTTTGTCACAAGAAGCCTGAAACATGCCATGGTGGAACTCTGCTGAAATACCTCTTTTTTTCTCAATTGTGTATCTTCACAATTACTGTGAAACAAGCCACAGAAAAATCCAGTTGAAGGACATTTTTTCCCCTCATGATTATCCTGAAACAAGCCACAGAAAAATCCAGTTGAAGGACATTTTTCCCCTCATGATTATCCTGAAACAAGCCACAGAAAAATCCAGTTGAAGGACATTTTTCCCCTCATGATTATCCTGAAACAAGCCACAGAAAAACCCAGTTGAAGGACATTTTTCCCCTCATGATTATCCTGAAACAAGCCACAGAAAAATCCAGTTGAAGGACATTTTTCCCCTCATGATTATCCTGAAACAAGCCACAGAAAAATCCAGTTGGACATTTTTCCCTCATGATTATCCTGAAACAAGCCACAGAAAAATCCAGTTGAAGGACATTTTCCCCTCATGATTATCCTGAAACAAGCTACAGAGGAACACAGCTGAAATACTTGTTTTCATATTGGCCTGAAACAAATAGGGTTTAGAAGCACCCACAAGAAATTTCTCTTTCTCAATTACAACACTGAGTGTGTTAAATATCTTGCCTTACATTAACATGTGGATGATGAACAGTTACACTGAGAGTTTGTATTTCTCTTCTCCTCAACTCAATTCATGTTGTTTATAGCACTGCGGACCATGGGGAAGGGGTGGGGCCGGGGGGGGGGGGGGGGGGGGGGGGAAGGAAGAGTGAAGGGGGGGGTGGTGCATACGGGGGGTGTTACCTTGTTAAAGTCAATTTCTTACATAGTTGTACATCAGCAAGAACAACAACAATTACCCACAGTATCAAAAACTCACAAAAACTGTTTAAAATTTTTTCTTCGATAGATCTTCAGCGTAAAATCACAAGAAAAGTATCTAATTCTTTTAGGAATAAATTTTTTTTTTAAAATCACGTCCAGTGGATGATGTCTGATCAAGAGTCCATGAAGTCTGCTGTAAAGCGTTTATGTCTGATATCATGCAAGTCCTGCCACTTTGTAACTTTATAGTGACAGATACATCACATGGAATGCACCACACAGTTACTTCATCACTTTTAAAAGATACTAGTAGATTTGAAAAGAGTGGCCTGAATGTAGTCGGCACAAAACTGCTTCTTAATGGCCACCAGAGGCACATGAAAAAAACAACCACCACCAAATTCTTTCTTCACAGAAGGTGAAAGATAAACCAGACAGCACCTACAGTTTCACAACCTGTTCCCAACCAACAACACTCAACAGTTTTACAACCTATTTGTTACGTTACAACAAGAATGATGGCATGTCATAAATTGCAATGGGAGAAAAAAAAGTGAAGACTTTTGAGATCATGCAGGTGAATGGGCCACAAACGCAGATGAAACAAGTGAATGACAATGAAGAAAGGTAAAATAAAAATAAAATAAAAAAGGCAGTCAAAGAGACCAACAGAAAAGAGGATATTCTCTTTCTCAGGCTGTCACATCAGTTTATACTGAAAGATCCTCCAGAGCCCAAAAAAGGCTTGCACTGCTCCCATCCTTACCCACCACTCGGAGATAATCCGGGTCTTCAATTGAGAGAGAGAGAGAGAGAGAGAGAGAGAGAAAGAGAGAGAGAGAGAGAGAGAGAGAGAGAGAGGCTGTCACCGAGTTTGCACATACAAAAAAAATCATACTAATATATATTTATACAAACATAAAGGTGTACCATCACACGATAACACAATTCATACAATAAAGCTGACACTTTAACTACAGTCATCATTAAGACATTATTAGGTGGTGCAGAGTGTATCAGTGGTTCTGCTCAGTCAATCCCACCAATCAATCAATCAAAAAGATGTCAGTGATTTAGTGTGACCACAAAAAAAAAAGTCAAAAAGGCCTGACAGGCAAGAACAACACTTCAGAATGGCCAGCCTGTACCCATTCCAGAGTGTACTACTTAGTCTGTCACTGAATTATGACAGAAAAGATAGTCTGTAATGGTGGGAGGGGAAAAAATTAAGTTGAACAACAAGTGAATGGACCACAAAAGCTATAAAGGCAGCAAACAACACCACAGCAGATTAAAAAAAACCCACACACACAGACAAAACTGGACAACAGTTAAAGAAAATTAAAGGTAAAAAAAAAATAAAATTAAAAAAAAGATTTTAAGTTAAGTGTTGGAAATGATAAAACTTCTTGTATAGAATTTTCATATGATGGGAACACTATATCAACAAAGCCATTACTCCCCCCTTCCTTCCCCCTTCTCTTTCCCTTCCACCTGCCCCCCCCCCCCCCCCCCACCCCCCCCCTGCATCTCACAATGACTGTACCATAAAATGTCCATAAGATGGGGAAAAAAGCCCCCTTTCCCGCACCTACCCATGGCCTACTGTAGCCTTGTACAGTCATCAATTCTGATCACTGATGGAGAAAAAAATAATGATTCATGACATTCAGGCCAACTTTCATGTAAAACAATCATCTCATGTTACAATTTAGACTGAGGTTAACAAAGGAAAAGACTAACAACAATATGTTCTGAGGAAGATGACATGTTATGATTCAAATATAGATCAACAACAATCCAAATGTAGGTCTACAAATCCAAATGTAGGTCTACAAAGAGAAAAAACAATGTCAGTCCAAATCTAGATCTATAAAGGGTAAACAAAACAACTACCAACAAATACCCATCCATCAGCAGCTCAAACTGGGTTTCAGTTTCATCACAGTGGTGTCACTGCCAAGGGACTAGTCCAGACACATTCACTGCATCTGCTATGCCCGTGACACTGCTTCCCAAACTCCACTCACATGCTCTTCAATTCACTGACAAAACCTATCAGCGCACTGATCTTGCAGACAACAGAACCAATGGCTAAAAAAATCCAGTAACTTGAACATTCTGGCACAATTATAATCTATGTCTGCAGCTTTCATTTTTTTTTCTTTATTCCTCTCTTCTTCTTGATTCCTATATGAGATGAATCCAACACCATTCTTTTTAACTTCCCCATGTATAGCCACATCCAGAATTATTCTGTCAAAGCTCACGTATCAGCAGTATAAATGCAGCAATGAAGACTGGGTCATCATAAGGCAACCAGCCAAAGAAGACACTGCCCGCAATTGAGTCACTTTGGCAGTGTTCACCGATGCCTGCTCTAATGTAACCTAAGCAGAACACCACCACTTAAACCTCAATTGACGATAATAGTTGCCTAGTTGTGGAGCCTACATTTCAGTATCCTCCTCTTGGGAAATGAACACAACCTTCAATGTCAGGCCCATCAACCTGCCCACAATATTTCAAACTGTTTTTCAAATGATGACCAATGAGGATAAGGATGATCAAGGTGACAGTTCTTTTCATAACAAATCCCCGTATCATGTAGTCCCAAGTTACATAGACATTCATTAAAGCACATGGAACTTAATTAACTGTGTGGTTCCAGTCTTCCGTTGTGAGCCTACAGACCACATCCCTCTGGGTAGGACCCACCCAGGGCTTAAAAATCCCACAAATGAACACCTCTGATTATACTCATACCCCAAGGCTCCAAACCAGCAGCATGAGACGTCAACCACCACAGCATGGTGACTGGTCCATTGTTTCACACTTTAACCCAGCAGCATGAGATGTCCATCACCAGCATGGTGACTGGTCCATTGTTTCACACTTTAACATCAACAAAACTGTTCATGCTCCAGTTAACCAGTTCAGCCATTTCTGAATGAAATGGAGTGAGGAAAGGAGAAATGAAAGAAACATTTCTTGGAAAAGAAGTTTTTTTTTTTTTTTTTAATCCCATATTAGTTTCAACTTACCACAAAATAGGAGTCTGTCTGCTGACCTTGTGTTGATGACAACCATTTCAGGGGGGGGGGGGGGGGGGGGGGGGGTATGTGAGGGCTTAATGCAATATCATGTGGTATTTGTGATGTCTGACTGGGACATACTCACTGAAAATTCCTTTGTCTGTTCCATAGAATGTATTAAATAAAAATTACTTTCTTCCTAACTTCATATGCTTGCTTGTATTTTGCCTTATGAAAGAATAGTAAGTAATATTCTCCAGTCTGACAACTTGCTCGTTTCAAACTCTTGTGTAAAAACAACAACAAAACCCAACAAACCAACAACATATCAGGACATAAAACAAAAAATATGTCCAAACCACAACTAAGTTCACAGACACATTCTGATGGCATTATCTCTACGAGTTGCATGGCAATCACAATCTCAAAAGCAACTAAACAGGTGAGATAACGGTGAAAGGGTTAATCATCCAATGATAATGGGTGGAAAATCATGACCCACTAAAATTACTTGACAGTTACTGAACACATCACGAATGTCCAAATCTGGAACAAACCTTTGACTTAGAAAACGATACATGATTTTCTGACAAATGGAAGTATACAAATGATCTGAAGTTCCAGTCAACATTATGCACTGTGAGACAATACTTTAAGCTGTCAAGTCCTTTAAGAACACCAGAAAGTGACCATGTGTCATTTCCTATACAAACACACCAATGAGGGCCATCAGTTAATTTTTCTTTTTTTTTTTTTGAAATACACCAATGTGGCCAAGTGTTGACTACTCTGCAAAACACACCAGTATGGCTATGTTTAATTTCTTTGTGAACACAACAAAACTGTCATGAGTTCATTCCATTGTAAACAAATGAATGAGGCCATGTACTGATTCCTTTGTGAATCCAGGAATGTGGCAATGTGTCAATTCCTTAGTAAACACAGAAATGTGGCCACATATTCATTCTTATTCAAGCAAAACACTTGTTCATATGTTTATCCACATGTGAAGACAGAAATGTGGCAATGTGTTGTTTCCTTTGAAAATACAGGAATGTAGCTGTGCTTTGATTCCTTAGCAAACACACTGATGTGGGCAATATTAATTCCTTTGTGAATGCAGCAAAGTGGCTATGTGTTGATTCCTTAGCAAACACACTGATGTGGGCAATATTAATTCCTTTGTGAATGCAGCAAAGTGGCTATGTGTTGATTCCTTTGTGAACACACTAATGTGGCCACATGTTGATTGTTTTGCAAACACACCGGTGTGGGCCATACACTAATTCCTTTGAGAGTGAAGCACAGCGGCCGTGCACTGGTTCCTTTGTAAACACACATAATTTTTATTATTATGTGGTCAAACATGGAGTTCTTTGCAAACACACCAAAGTTGCTCATTCCTTGGTAAGCACAGGAATCTTGCCATGTGTTGCTTCCTCTGTGGTCACGGCAATGTTGCCATGTGTTTATTCCTTTGTGAATGCAGGAATGTGATCTTTAGACTTCTATGTGAACATTTCAATGAGGCCTTGTTGATTCCATGTGAACACAAAATATGGTCATGTTAGGATTCCTTTGTTGACAAAGGAATGTGGCCATGTTCAAAGTTCTTTGTGAACACAGGAATGTGGCCATGTTTACATTCTTTTCTGAACACAGAAATGTGGATATATGTTAATTCTTTTGTGAAAACAAGAATGTGGACAAGAAATGTGGCTATTTGTAGATTCCTTGATGAGCACAGGAACATGGCCATTTCACATTCCCTGGTGAACACAGGAATGAGGCCATGTGCACATTCACAGAGACTGAGAGTGTGCTAGTGATTTATCAAAGCTAGCGCCAGCATCTTCAAAAGCAGATGGGTCAAACAAAACCAGTAGTCTAGTCATAGCTATAAGTGAGGTGAAGTACTATAAATGCAATGGTCCACTTTCCCACACCCACATCCAATCAGATCAAAATGAAATCAACATGCAGTACATGAGCTGAATCCTGCAAAGACATAAATGTGGACAAATGCAGGCAAATTCCTTTGTCAACACATACATAGGGCCACATGAAGTTAGATTCTTTTGTGAAGATATGAATGCGGTTACATGCAGTTAGGTTACATTAGGCACACACAAAGGTGGCGATGTGATGATTCTCTACTGAACATACAAATGCGGCATTGTATGGAATGCAGTCAGCCATAATGTACATTCCCTTGCTGTACTTCTGGGACTGTCAAATGAACATGGCGCTTAAACCACGTGTCCAAGATATACCTCATCATGCTCGTCTTGGCAAAGAGTATGTAACAAAATCAACGAGAGTGCAGAGTGGTAGAAAGGTGGTCAAGACTTCTAAAACATTGATAACTACACGTTCCTGAATATACTAGAGAGCTTTAGCATCCACGTCACGTATCCCATACGGGCTAGATACGTTATGTATCTGTCACGTATCGCGGATTCTCGCGCGATTTCGTAGGAGCGTGCGTAAGTCGTATCACACGTTACTTTTCCCGTAAGTGTTTCACAGGAACATCTTTCAAGTTTTATGGTAAGTAACATTTTGGTTGTCTTTTTCAACTATTTTTTTCATTTGATCTGCATGCTTTATGTCACCTAAGTGTATAAACGTTGTGCACAATCCTTTCAAAAGACACCACCTGCCCAACGCGCTAGAACCCGGCTGCCGGGAAACACGTATCACCGGTTGGCCTACTTACATTGAGAACGAGATTTGAGACAGCGGTCCCACTTCAGTCAGATTTCAGCTCGAAACAACCATTTTTAGGCTAAAAAGCAAGAAATGTGTCTTGACACATGCTATAGGAAAGGGTATTGATCAATTGGTGCCATAATCTTGATATAAAAAGATAAACTGCACGCAATTGTAAACTCGCGTCAAGGGCTGACACAGATTCAGTCTGTCATCAAGCTAAGGAGGCCTACACAACACGGAGGATGGGAGCCGAGTTAGAATACACACGTGCAAGTACAGGCGACAGAGAGCACAACTTTTAGTTTTAATTCCAACAGCTTTTGGGATGCATTGTATGTTGTTTAATAGTTGATATACATCAACTAAATAGCAACCCAAATAAGAATGAATGAATGAATGAATGAATGAATAACGAATTCAAGGAATCTCAGCTATCGCAGTTGTTTTGAAGTATGTATAATTGATGGAATGACTGATGATGACAAGAAGTGTGTGTGTGTGTGTGTGTGTGTGTGTGTGTGTTGTGTGTTAATCTATATAAATGTATTTAAAAAAAACTTAAGCCATGATTTATATTATGTTGTTTATTGCGAACTGAACTGTGTATGTGTATGTAGTTGTTTAATCCCGTGTCCACAGATGGCTGCTGAAGCAGGAAAAAAGAAGAAAGTCTATTTTTTTCCCAGTATGGACATTGCCCTCATCATGGAAACGCTGCAGCACAACCCCTACAAGAACGGGAATGCTGTCTACACCGTGATATTGGCGCAGCTAAGACAGAGGTAAGGAAACATTTTATGTCTGAAAATTGCTTAAAAATGAACAAAATAAATATGAAATAAAGAAAGAAATAAACACATAAATAAATAAATAAATAAGAATGTGGAAAATAGCTTGCTTTGTTGATTAATACTAGGAAAAAAAAGAAGGGGGGGGGGGGGGGGGGGGGAGTTGTGTGTGTGTTATTTTTGTTTGTTGTTATTTTTTCAGGAGATATTTTTCCTTTCTTCTCCTGATTTTGGGTGTATTTACTCGTTTAGTGACTGTCTGTTATGGCCCAAGTCACTTTGATATTGATATTTGATGTCGATTAAACTTGCATGTAAAACAAAAACTCACTGACCAACCTGCCGATCAGACAAATAAAAGTATGTGCATTATCGTGAAACGAAACTAATTTTCTCTCCTTGTGTGTGGGTGTGTGGGTGTGTGTGTGTGTGTGTGTGCAGGGGAAGATTTCCGTGACGTGGAGAAGAGAACTCTTCAAGAGAGAGTAGAGCGATTGCTCAAATCATTTCGCTCTGAGCAGCTTAAGAACATGAAGAGATCAGGCACGGAAGAAGAATACGAGGAGAGAGAAAGGCTTCTCCAGGATCTGAGCAACCTTGAGAAGGATGTGGGCGACCCGCAAACGAGAAGCCCCACCCTCTGCAGCCGAAACTAGAAAGAAGGTCGCTAGGATTCATGCTGGTACCATCGGCAGGCCAATGCAAACGTCTGGCTGCACCGTTGCGACCCACGGCGACACTTACGGCAGAAGACGATCCTGCTGAACCTGCTCCACCAGCTGAAGACCAGTTGCCAAGACTCGATGACGACGAAGAGGCTGCGCCAGTCAACCAACCCGACCACCCTCCAGCTGCAGAGGACAACGCTGCTAATCCGCCTCCGGAAAACGGGCAGCAGAAGCCCAAAGCCAAACGCTTGGCATTCAGCCCGGGCGGCGAGATGGTCTTCGACCATTGATTACATGAGAGAAAAGCTGGCAAGAGAAGAGCAAGAGAAGAAAACCACACAGGACAATCAAAAAGAGGAGATCCAACTAAGAAAACAGGAACTAGATATCAGAAAGCTAGAGGCAGAAAATGAGCGTATGAGAATAGAGGCACAACAACGCGAACAACAACACAGAGCTAATCTGGAGGAAGAGAGAAGAAAGGAGGAAAGAGAAGACAGAAAGTTAATGATGGACAGACAGAACGAAGAAAGGAAAGAAATGATGGACAGACAAACAAATTGATGGATGCTATGTTGCAACTTATCCAAGCAAACAAAAAAGAATGAAAAATGGTCAGTTGCAGCATAGCATCCACCAAGTTGGTTTGTCTTTCCATCATTTTCTTTCTTTGACTTTCATGATTATATCGTTCATTTTTTTTCAGTTGCATTCATTGCATGCCAAAAATCGAGTCAAGCAATACATACAAGGAAATTAAGAATTTATTGCTTCAAAATGAATGCTCAAGTAAAAGTTTGACAATCTGAATCATTGGTTTTAGTGCTGTTCAGTCAGAGAGAGAGAGAGAGAGAGAGAGAGGAGAGAGAGAGGAGAGAGAGGAGAGAGAGTGTGTGTGTGTGTGTGTGTGTGTGTGTGTGTTCCATGCATACATTTTTAGGAATATTTCCACAGCTTTCACAAAGCTGAGGACAGTTTCCCACAATTTTATAGTCGTTTGCTACCTAATCGACAGTTATCAAACTGAGTTATTTTGTGTGTATTATGTACGGGTAGTGTTTTAGATCAGTTCAGTCGCAAAGTTTGTTTTTGTACACCATCAAAATCTTTTAACGTTTTTGACAAATACTCTTCCAGTGAAGGTGGCTCCACATCAAAGTATGTTGTAGTCTGTGAGCCGTACATACAAGTGTGGCAGTTTGCAAACAATGAGCCAGGATGTAGTATTTTCCGACTGGTTGCAGAAACAGTTTCAAGTTCTTTCGGAAATCCACAAAGCAAAGAGATTCACCACCTTTTGAAAACCCCATTCAACGCTCTGACGAAGAGATGACATGTCCTTGCTGAACAGCTGCTCCTCGGCTGTCAGGTTGGCTGAACGGAATGGTGCTTGAAGGTGATAGCTCAGCGGATATGCAGGATCGCCATATAAGCAAAAAGCTTCACCATTCGCCTTGTTCATTCTCTGTAGCGAAGTGGAAGAAGACCGCTGTCGGCCAACATTCCACTATCATGTTTTTTTCCAGCGTAAGGGCCCGATAAATTCACGACAATTCATTGGGTGCCATGATGGACTGGAACTTCAGGACATGTCTCCTCTTATGGCCACTGAAGACATGTTTCTGATCCTGCAATGGATGATCGATTTCGCGAGCAGTACCGTCAATAAATCCCAGCAATTCTTTAGTGGCGCTCCTTTGTCTGCAACAGCCTGAGCAAACCTGTCGGGATCAATCCATGCCTGATCCAGCGACGATAGCTTGTGACCAAACGTTTGCATGATATGGTCAGATACTGTTTTAAAAGACCAAACTTAGGTACGATGTGGATTTTCGAACAGTAGGGTTAAATCGCACCATCTGTTTGGATATGCTAATCGTCTCAAAACTAAACAGAGCCCGAATGAGGCAGAAACTCGAATTCTAGTACTGCAAATCACGGGATCAGGAATTCGGAGGAGATGACATAGACGATAGATGTCGTCTCTGCTAAAACGAAACTGGTCAATGCAAACGCTTTCAGGAACATCACGCAGGTTAAATGATACAGGTTTCTTTCTGTTCATTTCCTCCATTTTCCTCTTCCATGTAGAGCAAAGCCAGTTCTTCCTCTCCAGCGTCAATGAGAAGTAGAGGAAGTGTGGGATCCGAAGCTTGAGCCATGATCTGTTGACACAAGTGAAATTATTAGAATTATTCTGAGTAATGTATAAGAAATGTTGACAATAACTTCTTAAGTCGCTACTTCTTCTGTTTACATGTTTACATCATTAATATCCACGCGAAGCTAAACTTCTCTTTCCTTCTTTCTTTGTGTTTCTTTCTTTCTTTCTTTGGGTTTCTTTCTTTTACTTCTTTTTTTGTTTTTGTTTGGACGGGGGAGGGGGGCGGGGTTCTTCTTCAGTCTTTCTTTCATTCTTTCTTTCTTTCTTTCCGACTTTTTTTTTTTTTTTTTCTTTTTTTCTTCTATTGAAGTTCATTGACTTGTTTGTTTACAAATGAGTTTGCTTGTTTACAAATGAGTTTGTCATTTGCATTCACCCGTAAAAAACAGACAAAAACCAAACCAACAAAAGTAACCTGTAAGGAAAACTATGGGATGAAACATGTTTGATCAGTTTCATTTAAGCAACTAAATGAAATACAAAACCTCTAACTTTGGCTTGTGTTTCATCTAAATCTAAATCAGGTGCCTGTTTCCACATTGCTCCACGTTTTTTCCTCCGCTATCATGACCGCAAGGTCAGCCGCTCCGATTGTGTTTAGACAAGAAAGGCTGCACTGACAGATGCCGCTAAAGTGACTCAGCCGCAACAGTACACAGTGGTAGCATAGCCAGGGTATTTAGAACATGCAATGAACAGTATTTCATTAAAAAAAAAAAACTAGCGCGTGTGCCACGGTGTGTGTAGTGTGTGTGTGTGTGTCCTACTTGATGGTCTACACAGGGGTGGGAACTGGTAACAGACAAAAAAGAGGAAATCTAGGGGGGTCCGGGGGCATGCCCCCCCGGAAATGTTTTTTTTTTAAGGATGCATATCTGTGCAATCTGGTGTATTTGGGGCAAATAAATGAAACATTCAGAGAGCATAAAATATTGTTTTTTTTTGGGCACGGTTTCATCTATAGATCACATGCAAACATTACAAAAATACTCACCCTACTTTGAAAAAAAGAACATTGAAATGGATGCCTGCTTTCGTTTACTGGATATCCATTTCACGTGGTCTTGCAGTGCAACAAAGCCCACGACTGGAGTAGTTGACTTCTTTTTCACACAGAGAACAAAAAGCGAGCCCAGGAGCCAGAATTTTTCTCATGAATGTACACAGCCTTTCGTTGTCTGCTGTCTTCTCCAGTGTTGATTCTAGGATTTCAAAAAAGGGAGCCCAATGCCTCCCTCAGAAGCAAAAAGGGAGCCCCAGGGGTCTCTTGGGCAAAGAAAGGGAGGCTCCAAATATTTGCGACTATTCATCAAAGCCAGCAACATTACTTGGCTAAAGTAAATGTAGTAATACAACAATGAATTGAAGTGACTGAGAACACACAGTACAGCCTGAAAAAAAAAAAAATAAATAGAAAGGAAAAAAAAAGGTACAGAACATGTCATACACTTGTAAACCTCACCAAGTTCTTGATTTCTGCAGCACCAGCACCAAACAGTGTGTATGAGTCACAAAATCTAAAAAAAAAAGAAAAAAACCCAGAAAGAAGTGCTACTTTTTGTATATCCTTCTGTCCTTTTTCTCTTTCCAAACAGCTGCTGCTTCATGGTGAAAGATATTGTCTCCTTTGAAACGAGGTCACGACGGCATGCAGGCTTCGAAGCATGTGGGAAAACAATGGCGCTTCAAAAACTGTCATACTAATACAATTTTTCTGATTGGTTGAGCTCGGAACTAAAAAACTTGTCAACCAATGAGAATCGTCGGCAGTTTTACGGCTAGGCTTTGCAACTTTGCCAGAATTATCGCCCTTTCTGATGTTGCTATGTCAACGACAACCAGACGATCGACAGTGATGCCGCACACGCTGACGAAAGAGGCGGCCGTTTTCAATTTTTAGCGGCTCTCGAGACGCATCGCTCGCGATTTTATGCGGCCAAACGAAAAAATCGGCGGTAATCCCACGAAAACGCGCTCTAGAATCATCACTGCTTCTCCATCCCCTCCATCTCCATGGATTTTTTATGTTGCTTTCGTCAAATTTCTGAAGCCTGCGCTTTACGATGTCTCGTCGGTACGCCATTTTTTAATGTATCCCACAGTTCTTAGCGCCGGATATAGGCCTACTGTATCCTGCTAGACAGGCCATCTGATTACCGAAATCGACCGTAACCGAACAAGAGGTAGGCCCCATCTCCGCGAATTTCATTTTCCGAGGAAATAATATTTCAAATCCGAGGAAATCTTTTGCTTCTACCGCGGATCCGAGGAGAATTCCCACCCCTGTCTACACTATCACTGAGTATGCTACCAAGGTCACAGTATTGAAAAACAACAATAATAATAATAATAATAATAAAATAGTAATAATGGTAATGGTAATAATAGTGATGATCTTATCTATATCTAAAATATATCTATCACAAAACAGAAGCAAAAAACAAAACAAAACAAAACAGTACTTTACCTTGAAAGCTGTGGAAAAACCGAAAAAATCGTCGTCTTGGCGGTGCTTGTAGTCGGTGGCAGAAAACTGCACACGTGGGTTGACTGGAGTTACTCCCCTTCCCTCGGGGGATTGGGGGACGTGGGCAAGTTTCACGTGCAAGCTGAAACGAAACCGATTTTACGTACGTAATCCGTACGTATATCTATACGTATACGTATTGCGCGCTACGTCACGTCTATGCTAAGACTCTACTTTCTCCCTACATCCCCTGAACCAGATTATTTGAATAATTGTAAAAGCACCACTACTTGTTCCATATCCAGTTCCAAGTAGGCTACTATTTTGTACATCACTATAAAACCATCATAATCAAGTCTCAGCAGTCAAAAAAGCCTCATGCATTGGGATAACTGAGGCAATCATTCCTGCGCTCACTATAATATTCACATACAATTACTCTTTAACACATTTTTCAATCACTAAATTCATTGTATGGGGATGAAGTTTGACCCGAATTTGCTATTGGTGTACTTTTCGACAAAAATAAGTATATTTTCCACAAAGAATGTGTACAAATTATCCAAATGTTTTGTACACACAGGTGGGTGGTGGTGTTTTTTTTCCTCCTGATATTTCAAGCAGACCTGTTTACCCCCATCGAAACCAATGTGTAGTCAGATGACCAAAATGTGTAGTCAGCCATGTCAAATGTGTAGTCTACTTTTTCGCACAAGATAATATTTAAAAAAACACTAACATGCACATTAATCTAAATAAAGTTGCTAATTAATGTGTGCGTGTGTGTGTGTGTGTGTGTGTGTGTGTGTGTGTGTGTGTGTGTGCGTGTTTGACGTGGTTGGATCAAAAAGAAATAAAATAAGCTCACCTATTAGCTGTTAGATGTCCAAGCCTTGACTATCTTCTGATTAATGTAACATTACCAGTTCATGTCCTCTCTACACCTACTTTCACTTATTCCAGTTAGGATAAATTGTCAAGAACCACAATATATACACTATTAACACGTGACATTTCACATGCTAGTTGAAAGTTACTGGCTGAGTTTTTTGCAGTAAGCACTCTTCAGTGCAGCAAGATCCTCTGGAGTCATGTTCTTCACAGCATCTTGAGGCTCATGCGGCACAGACTTGAGGACCAGCAGGCTCTCCATGGTGCTTTTGGCGACCGGCGAGTTCGGACAAATGGCCTTCACCGCCCGAACGATCTTGTCAGCAGTAGACAGGGGCAAGTTGTTCTGCACCACGAGATGGCACACGATGGCTTCTCCTCTCACAACATCTTGATTGAGAGAAGTTTCACTGCTCGAAGGTGAAGGCTTTGCAAAAAATCCACCGAGAGACATCTGCTTTGCTGCTTTACTTTCAAAGTCCTTGTGAGTCTGGTTCTCGATATGCCGTTTGCAGTCAAACATGCCGGCATGTTTGATAGAGAAATCATTCTTGCACAAAGTGCAATGAGCGTAATGCTCCCCTCTCCTGGATGACACAAGGCACGGGTAGCGTTGATGGTACGATGACAGAAAGGTTTGATCAGCAACTTTTTTCTACTTTTTGCTAGGAGCAATGTCGGAAGAATCAACTTGGCGGTTTGACGAGTCAGCCATTTTGATGGATACAGTATACTGAAAAGCGCGCGAAACGCGTTCAGCGAGCTCTTCGGACATGCAACCTTAGCGGGCAGTAAAGGGAAATAAGTCACTAACAGTAGCGGGCGGGCAGCCCTGCTGAACGCAGCAGCATGTCAGGCTGTTTGTATGGCTCATCAAGTTTGTCAAAAGACGGCAACACGCAAAATAGCTTGTGTTTCGAAATCGCGTACCGGCGAAATGCTGAAATGCGTACCGAGGTTCCAAAATGCGTATTTGCGTATTTGTGGTCAAAATGCGTAGAATTCTACGCCAAATGCGTAGACCAAACAGGTCTGTTCAAGGCATGTAGTCGCTGATTTTTCTGCATAATGTGGCTTGAATAAGTTCTTAAATACTTCTTTTTTTCCCTCTACTATCAGTCCATAGAATATATCCTCTCTGGACACCAGACACAGACACAATATGGGAGTGAGATCAATGCAATCAAGAAGTTCAGAAGAAATAATGTTACTGGCATTACATTGGCGACATACACAAATATTACAGAATATACAGAAAAACAAATACAGGTAAATGATGTCAAAGAAGGGGCTGAGCCAAACAGAAAGGGTGTGATAGTAGGTTTAGTCCATAACTGACGGAAAAAGATGGAATACAGAAGACCATGAGATGGATTCACACAGGCAAGTACAGGTATAATGAGACTGAAATACTGACACAGACAACAAGTCTCACATTCACCAGTAATAACAGCATACCAAACCAAAGCACTTGACTTTAACACAATGGTGTTGGTAGCAAACTGCGACACACCAAAGCTTAAGCATCTGCCAAATGCACTTTACTTTTCCATGCACAAGCCAGCGTCAATCCAGACGGAATTACACTGGAATTTTAGCTTGATCAGTTAATGATAGAAAGCTCTGTAACTTTCTTTCCTTTACTTTAAGACAGGTCAGCAGTCACACACACACGCAATCCCTCCCCACCCTTCCTTTCCCTACCCAGTCCTAACCCCCTTAAAATGGCTGATTGAAAGCAACACATATTGCGAGAGGCAATCAAATTTGTGATAGACGAAAGATCTGACAAAGTGACATTTTACAATTTTTGTATAATTAGAAAAAAAAACATTACTTTGATTGAAAAGTCATCTAATTTTTTGCAGTGCTTATATGCACACATTCTTTCACAATTTTTCTGTTCTGGCATTTGGTAATATGATCAAAAGTAAAAAAAAAAAAAAAAAAGAACAACAAAATAACAAGCAGCACTTATCAAAAAATCTGTAGTGTGTAGTTTGTGTATTTTTGTGATTTTGTGAAAATCTGTTGAATTTTTAAAAGTCTGTCCTGATGAAGCAACAAGACCATTTCCAGTATCCTGCCTCGGAGTAAAGATCCCCTGGGACTGGTCACACAACTCTCTTTCAACTGACCACACAAACAATTGTATTGTAACACTGCTTCCTTAAGAACTCATGAATTTACTTTTATGTGCTGTACATACGTGCCTCCACTCTGGAGTGCATTTCTTATACTGATCAGTTAAAGACGCAGAAATCGAGGAGTCCTAGTACCAAAAGAAGTCTGAAAGCTTTGTAAGCCTACAAAAACAACACAAAACAAAAATAAGTGGGCTGCCATAAACTTGTGGATATCATTTTCTTCGAAACGAAATTACCTCTGAAAGTCCATCTTTTCCAGATTCATTTCTCCTGTACTTTGCATGTAATACCAACACCACCACTTTGTACAAATGGAACTACCCTTTACTGGCTGCATGCAAAAGCAAGCCAGAAGACAGTTCTAGTGTATTTATAGCCTAACCAACCACACAGGGTGTTAAGGACCGTCAACAAGTGGGGGAAAAGTCTTTCCTGAGAAACACAAAAAGTTAACATTATATATTTGATATCCTGAAAAATTTTGAACAACTGCCATTCACACTTAATCTGTCAACCCACAATTATTAAAAAAAAGGGAAAAAATGAATGAAAAAACAACCTAATGGCAACAACAACAACAAAGTATATATGCAAATAAATAACGCAGAATAATTACTGGTATCCACTCTGGACAGTGTTAGTTGTCTGATTACAACAGTAAAAGTTGGCATGTTATAAAATGGGGAGGGGGGAAGACATCTCCAGAACAAAGGAAGAAGAATAAGCCACAAAGGCGGAAAATCAGGAAACAACAACAATAAAGGAAGACAATAAAAAAAACCCAAACAAACTAGAATCAAAGAGAGTGACTGATGAGAGAAAAGTTATGAGCCACAGAGTTTTCAGAAGAGGGCCATACAATGCGTTTTGGAAGAGACTCTTGGCATCCCAAGTGAGGCAACCTGGTGATATCAGCATTTCACATTAACAAGTTCCACAGCTTGAAGGTTTAAATTAATAACAAGTTCCACAGCTTGAAGGTTTGAATTAAGAACAAGTTGCACAGCTGGAAGGCTTTTACCGTACTGATGTCAGTGCACTTTCTTGTTTCATATCCTTTTTTCCCCCCACAGAAATGGCTAGGGCAGCCACAACGAAGAAAGCACGGTGGACACAGATGTCACAGGCAACGACTAAGCTGGGCACAGAGAAAAGACGGGGTTCCACAAGTCTGATCGTGGAACATCCCCACCGTGGAATGGCACAGGTCCTCCTCTAAGGCGCCATGGAAGCCTGCAAAGAATATTGTGAAAAGAGTGAACTGCAACCATTTACATAGTGTTTCAATGAGTTATACAGAGAAAAAGAAACACCTGAAGGTGCCAACGTGGCCCAGTGAAGTTCTCTCCTCAACTGCCAAACCAACCAGCTGGCATCTACAGGAGTATCTTCTTCTCTCAATGAGTTGTATTGTGTAGGATTTACAAATTTATAACAAATGAATTGTCAGACTGCAAATGAAAGAGACAGAGAGAGAGGAAACGTGTATGGATGTGTGCAAAAGTGTATGTTTTTCTGTTTCCTCTACAACACAGAGAGAGAGAGAGGAAATGTGTGTAGATGTGTGCAAGTGTATATGAGTGTTTTTCTGTTTCCTCTACAACACAGAGAGCAAATGTGTGTAGATGTGTGCAAGTGTGTACGAGTGTTTTTCTGTTTCCTCTACAGCACAGAGAGAGAGGAAACGTGTGTAGATGTGTGCAAGTGTGTATGAGTGTTTTTCCGTTTCCTCTACAACACAGAGAGGAAACGTGTGTCGATGTGTGCAAGTGTGTACGAGTGTTTTTCTGTTTCCTCTACAGCACAGAGAGAGAGGATATGTGTGTAGATGTGTGCAAGTGTGCATGAGTGTTTTTCTGTTCCTCTACAACACAGAGAGAGAGGAAACGTGTGTAGATGTGTGCAAGTGTGTATGAGTGTTTTTCTGTTTCCTCTATAACACAGAGAGAGAGAGGAAATGTGTGTAGATGTGTGCAAGAGTGTTTTTCTGTTTCCTCTACAACACAGAGAGAGAGGAAATGTGTGTAGATGTGTGCAAGTGTGTATGAGTGTTTTTCCGTTTCCTCTACAACGTAGAGAGAGAGAGGAAATGTATGTAGATGTGTGCAAGAGTGTTTTTCTGTTTCCTCTACAACACAGAGAGAGAGGATATGTGTGTAGATGTGTGCAAGTGTGTATGAGTGTTTTTCTGTTTCCTCTACAACACAGAGAGAGAGGATATGTGTGTAGATGTGTGCAAGTGTGTATGAGCGTTTTTCCGTTTCTTCTACAACACACAGAGAGGATATGTGTGTAGATGTGTGCAAGTGTGTATGAGTGTTTTTCCATTTCCTCCACAACACAGAGAGAGAGGAAACATGTGTAGGTGTGTGCAAGTGTGTATGAGTGTATTTCTGTTTCCTCTACAACACAGAGAGAGAGCAAAGGTGTGTGCAAATGTGTGTTCCTGTCTCATCTTCAGTGCCCATCCCACAGTATCACTCCCTTGCTGCTCTTTCCAGCGTGTCCTGTTGCCACCCCACCACTGCTGTCTGCACGGAGCGATCAGCATCCGGTCACTGCGAGACAACCAGTCAGAACAGACACTCTGCTGCCCAGCGTCTTTGGTGGGGGTGTAATGGTGCCTTTTATGATCCAGCTCCTGCATGATACCTCCTACTAAGCCCATTGCTGACAATACTGGTTTAGATGCCGAGCCACCATGAGTAAGGCTTACCCCCATCTTTTGTCCAGAGGATGCCACCATTGGCACCGATGACCGACATGAATTGCTCTGTGTGTGTGTGTGTGTGTGTGTGTGTGTGTGTGTGTGTGTTTGTGTTTGTGTGTACATATGTTTACCATGTTGTAATATTGCATGTCTTTTAAGTGTGTGTTGTGTATGTGTGTGTGTATGTGTGCATATTTGGGATGATTTTTCAGGATATAAAACTGAAAAAAAACCCCACCCTAAACAAATATTTAGAACTGTACCATATCCCATGAAAGCATCATAACCTATGAGTTTTTTTGGTAAAGTTATTTGGTGAATTCTTTCAATACAATTCCCTGTATAATCTTCCAAAAGTAAAAATGACTTTAAAAGTCCTTTTAAAGAATTGGCTATGCAGCCCATCTACGTCAGTATCTGTATGGTATTTGTTAAACTCAACGAAATGCTGGACTCGATGTTTGAAAATATAACATAAAGGTTGTTTTGTATCTTACACATTATTGCAGCAAATGAGAAAACTACAATGGTCAAAACAAAAACAGAGAAGTGCCAAACATCAATTCCTAAACAAAACTTAGGAGTAAACAACAAATTTGCATATTCTCTTGCATGGTCCAGAATCTTGTCTGAATTCTGGGAGCCAAGGAGAAATATTAAACAGTCAAACTTTTCAAAGTTTCCAAATACTGACACATTGCTCATGCAAACCGAAGCCAAAAGTTTCAGAACACCAACACATTCCTAGAGCTGTGTGTACTTTTCCACAAGAAATGAGTGTATTTTCATAAAAACACACACACAAAAAGATGCACACCATTCTCTCTCTCTCTCTTTTTTGTTTGTAAAAGCACATGTGTTTGGGGGTGGGGGGTGGGGGGGTGTCTTTCACTTTATCTTAAAAGGTCAGGGGAGGGAGGGGGGAGTCAAGAGGAGGAGACGGGAGGAGGAGGTCATTCATTTTTCCCAACCATAATGCAAATGCAACACCACTGGAGCAATCAGGTTCGCCATCTTGCAGTAAATTCAGTCAGAATAGGTTGTGGACTTTAGCAGAGGCCTGCAGTTAGCTGGTAGTCTTTTTAGTTTGTCACATGTTGCATTTTACAAACGTTTGAAATTATACTCAGATGTCTGCTTGCGGATCTTTGTACTAGATGTACCATGTTTTAACCCTTACTCTGGTTATTTAACAACGTACTATTAAGTCCGTGATCAGGTGAATTAACAGAAGGAAAGTTTGAAAAAAATAGTTAAGTTTGTATAATGTGCCTAACTTTTCAACGGTTAGTGTTTGAACATGACATGCAGAATAAAAATTGCTAGTAATCAAATAAAGAATAATATAAACAGTACTTGTGTGCTTGTGAGTGTTTGATTGGGTGCTTACCTGTCTAGAATGTGAAAATAACAGGTGAAAACAGGTGCACATCCTGCTTGTCATTCTCAAGAGCTTTTTCACAAATAATCCAGTCAATGATGTTCCACAGTATCCAGAAATAAGTTGCAGCCTTTTTCAAAGGAAAGTCAGTGTGGATTATACCTGTCTTCCATGCAGGTAATCTAGGTAAGAATGAATAAGGTACAGTTCAGTTTTCCCATTGAAATCATGTGCTGATAACACACAAAAAAACACCCCAAAATGGTCACTATCAACAAATGTAATAGTTAGCCCACACTGTCCTCATTTACGTTTGAAAGGTTTAGGATCATCTGGAAGTGCTACACTGAGTTTTTCTTCCCCACTGAATGGCATCTTGAGATTTCCATCACCCTTAGGCACTCATCCAGTCATTGTCAGTGTCAATCTCAAAATCACGATTACATGATGCTTGATCTAAATCAAAACTGTCACCCCCACCACACACAGTTCATTATAAATGTCAATAATTTCTTCACTTTCTTTTTCCACAAGAAATTCAGCAAACACATCTAACAAGTTCGTTAATTCTATCACGTTCTCCTTTGGCACCGCCATTTTTGTTTTGCCAGACAAGTCGAGTCGCCCTATGCATTACAAGCTGCTACCACATAAAGCAAGCTAAAATGCTGGAAATCCATGTTCTTGGGCTCTCTCAGTCATTCATGCAAATTAGTTTTCTCACTGAGCCATAGTTTCGCATCTGTATGTGTCAGTGAAACTAGGCTCTCAAGGCTCACCCTACAGACGACTTACGTCACGACAACCAGTGACGGCCATGACGTAATGGTGCGACTTTGGCGCGACTACCAGAGTAAGGGTTAAAGGGATACAGAACCTTCGCAGCAAGAGCCAAAACAAACTCCACTCAAAACAAACGCCTGGCACTGACCCTGAAGGCATTGTGGTAGCCATGTTGCTGACACACACGGGTGCTATCCTCCATGTTGCTGTCCAGCCAGATGAAGGTGCGCACCTCCTGGTCATTGGAAGGAGTGATGTGTGGGATGTCTGCAACAGGACATTCTCATTCTCTGCAGTACTGACCAACTCACTTTAGCCTTTCCAAGATACTACTTGGCAGTTCTCAAATTCAAGCACAATTTAACCCTTGAATTACCCCCCCCCCCACTTTATTTTACATAACATTCCTGCGTGTTATGTACAAACAAGATTGTTACAATGCAATTTGGTTTCACATTAAATAAACTAAAATTACACTTTTTAAACTTGATTACTTTTTCAACAAATCCATCCACACAGCTGACTGCTGACCCATACTCCCCAACTCATACTTTACACCAATGAATATCGTTGTAGGAGAAGTATTCTGGATTCTACCCAGTTGCCATCAACCACAACTACTATCAGTCGGAAAGGAAGAGCAGGATGGACGCAGGCAATGGTGTTAACACCATCCACCAGCCTAAGAGGCACCACGACAACCCTGTTCAGACTGGGGGCCAGTCACTGCAGACTACTGTATCACCTCATCAACTCAAGGTTTCCATGTGGATGAACGCGCATGTGACACTGGATACACCCTAAGGTGTTAGTGGGACCAACAGAAGTACTGTCCACAACATGCTGAACCAATCTGCAGGACTGCTCTCAGCTGTTTGGTTTGGCAGTTGAGAACAGTACTTCTCTCGGTCCCACTGGCACCTTCGGGTGTCTCTCTTTCTTGTACATCATCAAACTTCGCTAGAGAGTGCACAGTTGCCACTACAGCTTTGGGGAACTTGGAATATGACTATGGAAATGACATGGCAACCAAGCTGTAGACCTGATGCAACTGGTCATGTTGATTGCTGAAGATGAAGAAGAACCTGTTCATTCTCATTCCAGAAAGTCCCCCCATGTGGCTAGATGTTACAGTGGTAGAAACAGGACGGTAGGGTATGTGGATCTACAGTCTACAATCCTATTCATTAACCATGTACACATCCAGCTCTGGAAGTCTGAAGAAGGATCAAGAACTGACCTTTACACTTGCTCTTGATCTTCTCCATCTTGCTCATGCACATGGCAGAGGCTGTTTTGTGGTCTACCATGGGGGTGGGGTAGTCCTGCCCAACGATGCAGCCTGCAGACTTCTGAACGTCCACCGGAGCCTTCCACGGCTCAAACAAGTACAGCAAAGGCATGTTCTTGAGCTCCGGAACATACCGCCTGTGAGGATGGATTGACTGTAAGACTCATGCTTTGGGAAGAGGGAGGTGAGGAGGAGGGCAAAGGGGGGGGGGGGGAGGGGGAGTGGAGTGGAAGGATAAAAGAGTGAGATATGAGACAGACAGACAGACAAATAGAGAAGCAAGGAAGAATGGATAAATGGAGGAAAGAGAGAGAGAGAGAGAGAGAGAGAGAGAGAGAGAGAGAGAGAGAGAGAGAGAAAGAGAGAGAGAGAGAAAGAGAGAGAGAGAGAGAGAGAGAGAGAGAGAGAGAGAGAGAGAGAGAGAGAGAATGATTTCAATCAAATAGGTGTTGTTTATCCATCATAGTCGATGATGATCAAGAACATCACGCTCAGGAGGACCGAGTGCTGTGTATCCAGCTGTGATTATCAGCCCGATGTGGGCACAGGAGGCTCTGCAGCTAGTCTGGCACAAATGATCTGCAGGCGCTGAAGATGAGGTGATCCTGGGCCTGCAAAGCTCACATTTTCTGGAGCCTGCGCTCTCCTGCACCGCTCATAAGGAGCACCTCCCCTGCTGATGCATTATGACCAGGTGGGCTGGTCTAGTGCCACAGTTTCCCAGCTATCTTTTTTTTTTCTATCGAAACAAATCAACATCACAGCTCTTCAGTGAGGCCTTGAGAATGTTCTTGAGGCACCTTTTCTGACTACCACATGAACATTTACCGTCCACCAGTTCGCTGTTGAGTAGATTCTGAAAGAGACGCATATCAGGCGTCTAATCCAATTTTGGTGGTCGTTTTGTCTGACTTACTCTCTTCGCAGCACGTGTCGATGCATTGCAGATCAGCTCCAAAGAAAATATCTGCGTCTGGAACTTTGTCCTCCAAAGTGACATTCAGTGGCTTTTTCATGTAGTTCAAGCGCAAGTGGTTAGGGAAGCTTGGACATCATGGCCAAAACCATCATGCTGAAAACTATGGGTGCTCAGACCCAGCCCTGCTTGACTGCTTTTGTAAATGGGAAAGCGTCGAAGGAGTCTCCATAGTCAAGTACACAAGCAAGCAAGCTGTCGTGGAACTGGTATACCATGGTGATGAACTTGTCTGCCCAGGCAATCTGCCATGATCCTCCACAACCCTATGCTGAAGGCCTTTTTTAAAAGTCCAAGAATGTTGTAAGGAGGCCCCTGCTCTGCTCTTAGCACTTTTCCTTAAGCTGGCATGCAGCAAATACCATACAATCAACTGTTCCATGGCCCTTGTAAAACTACACTGACTATCTGCCTGATGACTGCCTTCCATGTGCTGAGTTTGGTGGCTGAGAACTCCTGCAAAAATCTTGCCAGTGATGACCAGGATAGAGATTCCTCTGTGACTGTCACAAGAATCTTGCCAGTGATGACCAGGATAGAGATTCCTCTGTGACTGTCACAAGAATCTTGCCAGTGATGACCAGGATAGAGATAGATTCCTCTGTGACTGTCACAAGAATCTTGCCCGTGATGACCAGGATAGAGATTCCTCTGTGACTGTCACAAGAATCTAGCCAGTGATGACCAGGATAGAAATTCCTCTGTGACTGTCACAAGAATCTTGCCAGTGATGACCAGGATAGAGATTGCTCTGTGACTGTCACAAGAATCTTGTCAGTGATGACCAGGATAGAGATTCCTCTGTGACTGTCACAAGAATCTTGTCAGTGATGACCAGGATAGAGATAGATTCCTCTGTGACTGTCACAAGAATCTTGCCAGTGATGACCAGGATAGAGATAGATTCCTTTGTGACTGTCACAAGAATCTTGCCAGTGATGACCAGGATAGAGATTCCTCTGTGACCGTCACAAGAGTGCCGGTTTCCCTCTGTCTTGTAGAGATGGATAACAGGGGCATCCTGGGACTCCTGAGGAACCACTTCCTCTTCTCACACGTTTTTTTAAATAACAATTAATTACTCAGTAAGTCTTTGTACCAGGATCGGTCGACTAGCTGTGTACATTTCAGCTGGAATGGAGTCCGAGAAAGGACCTTGATTGTTTCTCGTTCTTTCAATGGAGAATCTGCCACAGAACTGTTGATCTCAACTTGGGGCATGTGTGCAATGGCTTCAGTGTCAATGCAGGTCAGCCTTTTCAAAATCTTACTGAAACATTCCGCCCATATAGACAATGTTTGGAAATCTGCAAGGGAGGTCATTTGTTTAAACGCTTGCATTCAATGAGAGTGACCATGCCATTTTCACAGGAAAAATGGCCCTGGTGGGCACATCTAAAGCAGTTTAACCCAACCAGTCAGCTTGACAGTTCAATCAGAGAGAGAAAATGCCAACACACTGGTATTCAACAACGCCCCTATAATGCAGACTGGTGATGTCCTGATCATTATCCTGGCGTGCACTTCAAATCAGATGATTGACTTTCTGCATCTATATGCTTGGCCCATAGACTGAAAATCCCTACCTGCTACGGAGAGACATAGCTTATTTTCTGATTTTTTTTTTCAAGAACAGATCAATTGCATTTTTGTCAGTAACCAGAGTTGTCCCATCAGTACTAAGCAATGGTGATGTCCCAGAGGACTGTGGCCCATACATGGTCTTCAGCGCATGGTAGAAGGCATCAACGAGTACCAAAACAATCATAGCTGACTAGCCAATATGATGTTTTATTTTTCTCCTTTTTTTTTCATTTTTTTTTTAACGACCACAAAGTCACAACACACAGTACATTCTAAATCAACATCATTCTTTTTAGCTTTACATCTAACATTAGTTCTCATCACACCTTCTACCTTTAAAACCCAAAACACTGAATTACACTCATCAGACCAGCAGCTTACCTGACATACTCTCCCTTGGGGTCCATGCGACGGCCATAACGCACTGGGCAGATACAGCGAGGGCACTGGAGCACTTTCTCAAAAGCGGAGCTGGACACCCACATCCAGTTTCCCGCCAAAACTGACCAGTCAGCATCCACCAGGTACTTGTCAAACACCTGGTCACCACACAAAAAGAATCCATATGCTCTGTTAGGTAAGAGTTAATTACTTCCACTAGACAGTGAAAATCTGCAATGTTGAGTATGGAACCCTTATAATCAAACAGCAATCTACAAGCCTGTAGAGTTTTATAATGTAGAGAATATGTTTGAACAACACACATATCAACAGGTTTGTTTAGTTTTCCTGCTGAGCACAGCAACAATCTTGAGTACATTGATGACTTGCCAGACTTTAAGTTACAAACCTTGAAAACTGATTGTTTTGAGTACCTTTTTTATACAGAGCTTGACCCAAAATATTTCAAGAACCCTAAAAACATTAAAGCTCTTTTCATTCCACAGTGCATCATATTACAAGGTCCGTTCAGTAAATTCTTAGATGTGGCTTCCTGGGATCACCTACCAACTACTAGCAAGATAGAAAGTTCTGTTCTCACAGTATACTCTCTCAGCCCATATGCACTTTGTCCATCTCTCGAACTGCTTTTCAATGACACCTGACCACGCTGGCTGGGGTATGGAGAAGATCATGCCCTTGAAGTAAGCTCTTGCATCTTCAGAGGTCTGGAACTCTTCCACTTCAACTGCCTCTTGATGAAACGGAATAGAAACCAATCACAAGGGGCTAGGTCTAGTGAGTACGGCAGATTGAGTGATCGCTTCATGCTGCTTTCTACCATGAAGTCGAGAGTTGCTGCCACAGCGTGAGTGCTAGCAATGTCATGGTGGAGCCGTAGACTGGGGACCGTACATGGGCGATGCCAGCACCATTTCTTGAAGACCTTGGCTATGCAATGGTTGAAAATTTCAGTTGTAGGCTACCATCACTTGTCTTCCAGCACTCCTTGATCTCTTGAACTTAACTGGAGCATCATCACTCTGGAGGACCCACACAGCTGGCTGTTCCTTGGTTCTCAATCATCATACTTAAAGACCCATGTTTTGTTACCTGTCAGGATTTCCCATAGGCAATCAGAAGCTCCTCCACTGACTTTCCTTAGCATCATTCAATGTTAACTCTCTTCAGCTCTTCAATTAAGTTGTGAAAGACCCAACAGGCACAAAGTTTACTAACGCCAAGTAGGAGTGCAGAACTGTACTCTTGCTCCCAATGAAATGCCCAGTGCCTGCTATATCTCCTAGCATGTTATTCTGGTTTTGTCCTTGATCAACGACTTCACCATGTTTACTTTCATCTCTGGTAACTGCTGTTAATGGACGGATGATATGTTTGTCATCAAGTGTTAGTCTTTCAAGCTAAAATTCTTTCTATCACCGGAAGCCGACTATTAACTAAAACACATAGATACACTCTAAAGGTTATTCTTCCATACGCCTTTCTGAAAGTTGTACAGGATAATTAAATGACAATCATGTACACTCAGTTCAATGATGGCTTGAGAAGCGCAGTCACTCTGGCTGTACATTTTGCCATGTAATTTTAAATTCTGCTGCCCTCTGTTCTAGAAAACAGGTGTATTAGCTGTACTGAAAGTTGCTATTAACATGATGTTATAATTTCTTTCATCACTTCACAACTACTTTATACCTCAGAATTTATTGAACAGCCCTAGTACTGCTGTCCTTTTCTTTTCTAATCAAACTTCTCTTTCTCTGTACCCAATCCACAAAGTAGAAGAAAAAAAAAAGACGAACAAGCAAACAATGCAAACCAATCTGACCTCCAAGCCCAACTGCCAGTCAATCCAGAGATCCCCCCGTGTCAGGAAACAGGACACGGACTGACGGCAAACATGATGTATCCAACCTTCCTCTTTCAGCTGGCGCATGCATGCATCGATCCAAGGGTAGCCTGTCATGCCCTGTGCATACAGCCAGCAGGGAGAACATAAATTACTCTCAAAGAATGCTTTTCATTGCACCCATTCCCAACACTTCTAATCAGTGAAACATCTAATATGGACTTACCCACCATTTTTACATTACCACGTGATCAACTTACACGGATGAATGAATCAGATAATCATATTACTCAAAGAAGGCAATCACTACATTCAGTTGAACAAAGTCATGTTGATAAAACAAGACAGTTATGATATTAATGTGTACAGCTTGTAAAGAGGCTTGGTCAGAATAAGGGAGAATAACTCTGACTGGCTTTTTTTTAGTCTTCTCTGGTCTCTTGGCAGCCTCGATACAATTCACCCTAATGCTGGTGAAGTGGACTGCCACTGCGTTATTTTCATGTGTCCGTCCTTCTCATTGAGCATTCATTCTCTACAGTTGCTACCTCTTCATGTTCGTCAGTCCATCTGTCCAACTGTTGCGTCTGAAGTTCACCAACTGCTCTTTCCTTGTCTACAGTAGTGTCTTCAACTGCATCTCCATCCAAACCAATCAGTTCCAGCAACTGCAATTGATAAAATGTGACTAGAATGTTATATTAAGATAATAAAACAAAGTAATAGGCTACCCAAACTGATCGCTCCTTGTTTGATGAACTGTGAGTTCAAGGAATAGCCACAGCCATCCTTTTTGAAGGTGTGTTACCTGAACGCAATGCACGGCACATCATAAACTACTTTACCTTGCTCCAGAGCTCAAACTGCTCCTGGTTCCGGTACCAGTCAATGTCCAGGCAGATGGGATTGCCTTCCATGCGATTGTAGAGCGGGTTGTTGACAGACATGCAGTAGAAGTACTCCCTCCAGATCAGCTGTCCCGTGATAGAATAGGGCACCTCGTCCGTCTTACACACCTGTCAAGTCAATGAGAACAATCTTACTGGTCAATTTCTGAAGTTAAAATATCCCTCTGAAAATGAAACTGCCACTTACAATTCTAAAACAAATTTAATATTACTGTTTATATGCCAGTAAATAAAAGAATCACCATATTAGACAATGAAGACTTGTCTAACAATTCATTTGATCAACTGGAGTCATCTGCGAAATTTTTGCAAAAGCGGGAAGGGGAGGAAGGGTGGTGTGTGATTGGCAGCCTCTGTTCCTTCATATACTGTTAACCAGACATTCAAGGACAACCCTTTGTAGTTTTCAGCTTTACCTCTGTTCCTTCATATACTGTTAACCAGACATTCAAGGACAACCCTTTGTAGTTTTCAGCTTTACCTCTGTTCCTTCATATACTGTTAACCAGACATTCAAGGACAACCCTTTGTAGTTTTCAGCTTTACCTCTGTTCCTTCATATACTGTTAACCAGACATTCAAGGACAACCCTTTGTAGTTTTCAGCTTTACCTCTGTTCCTTCATATACTGTTAACCAGACATTCAAGGACAACCTTTGTAGTTTTCAGCTTTACCTCTGTTCCTTCATATACTGTTAACCAGACATTCAAGGACAACCCTTTGTAGTTTTCAGCTTTACCTCTGTTCCTTCATATACTGTTAACCAGACATTCAAGGACAACCCTTTGTAGTTTTCAGCTTTACCTCTGTTCCTTCATATACTGTTAACCAGACATTCAAGGACAACCCTTTGTAGTTTTCAGCTTTTCAGAATTCTTTTTTTTCTTCATTTTCTTTTTCCTTTCTTTGTGCAATTTTCATTTTCAGCAAATTTCACATACGCACACAACGAACATTCTGCAGATTTTCCACCACATGAGGAGGATTCTCATATCAGGCTTTGTATGCAGAGAGCATCTATTTCATCAAAGCAATCACTGTGGGTCATCCATGATGAGTGCTTTGGCATTATGTTTGCCCGAGTAGAGTTCAATGAAAGTGTGCACGTTATGTGCCTCGCAGACTAGAAAATATCTGCACGCAGACATATATTGAAACTGTAATGTACCACAGTTCGTGTACTGAAGTGACATATACACAGGATGATCAGTGCTTTTCAGTGTACTGACATACACATAGAACATTGACGGTTTGCTTCCACAGCTGGGTGCAAAAAAAACACCACACAACGAAAACTTCTGAATATAATTATGAATGTCAAAACAATGTATAATCATTTGGTTCGATAACTGCAACAGTACCGCCAAGTTATGATACAGAACTCTCAATATATGACAGTACCACATTTGCCTTAAACAGACGTAACCAGTCTGTAACAAAAAAAAATTAAAAAGCAAAAAAAAAAAGAAATATCCTGATGCTCTCTATCTCACCATATACAACAATCAGCAATTATTAATGACTAAAAGAAATCAAACACTAAATATAACAAAATATTTTCAATGAAACCACCAAATAAAACGACTTTTCCTTTTGATCATTCCAACAGAAAGACAACAAACAAGATAGAGAAGCCCGATTCCTGACCTCTTTAAATGCTTGGCGAATATCCCAGTAGAAGCGGCGGATGGACAGACTGCCAAAGCGGAGGTGAGGACTTAGACTGGTTGGTAATCCAACCAGATCTGGATTAATCTGATTGGGTAGGCACTGTCCTTTCCCAAATGCCTGCGACAGGAACACAAACACAGGAATGTACTGTAAGCATGACAAAATGCTCAATAGTTTTAGTGTGTGCGGTTTCTGTTTTCTTTTAATACCTTTTCCAAGTAAAATATATTCATACGCTTTCATACTCACTTGACTTAAAATGATTGCAATGATCCTCTTTCACATGTACATCCCTTCACTGATCCGTACATTTCAGAAAGTGACTGATGTTACTGACCTCATTTGTTCACCATACACTGCTATGTTTAATAACAGAGGGCACTCAGTATGACTTAGAGACAGGTAACAGAGGGCACTCAGTATGACTTAGAGACAGGTAACAGAGGGCACTCAGTATGACTTAGAGACAGGTAACAGAGGGCACTCAGTATGACTTAGAGACATGTAACAGAGGGCACTCCGTATGACTTAGAGACAGGTAACAGAGGGCACTCAGTATGACTTAGAGACAGGTAACAGAGGGCACTCAGTATGACTTAGAGACAAGTATGCCTACTGCTAGTGATTAGGCTAGTTACTTTAAAACCAGAACGGCAAAGTCAGATGGTCAAACAACACTTGTACCCTGATCACAACAGTCAGTAAAAGATCAAATGCTACTAAAGTAATGGTCCACTTTTCCATTGACAATTTCCTGTCAAATGAAAATCTAATCACTACTGGTGGCCAATATTTTTGTTTGGTATTTCATTATCTGAACCATAAAATATTGATAATTATTGGCAAGTGTGAACCCTGCTATGGGCCATAGAATATGAGCACACCTCCTGCTCCTTGGCTTCTCTGAGGAAGGGGTGAGCAACTCTCTCACTTCATTCCTATCTTCTTTTTCATGATTCTGGCAATTGGTCCAGTCCAGTATGAATGACACAAACAAAAATGTTCCTACCGTAACTACTCCTTCTGACCTCCCTGCAGATTTGGGAAAGGAACAGAAATGAATATGCTATGGTCATTGTGGCAGATATGTCATGTTAACAAGTGGAGATCAACCATCAAGATACACTTTAAAAGTTGCTTTCGTCCCATTTGTTTTTGTTATGAACCTGGTGTATAACAGCAATTACACCACAAGTAGGAATAAGATAAATGCCACCAGTCCAGTCAAATAGCATTCAGAAAATTTCCACATATATCTGTTCAAGCCTTGAGGGTCTATGCACAAGTAATTACATAGTCTCCAATTACATGTTTTGATCAAAACAAAATTTCGATGTTATGTTTTTCACATGAAACCAGCAATTTCTTCAGTCACATATTCCAGGTATTCATCTTGACAATCCAGGACAAAAAGAATGAAAAAGACTGCTGCTTATATGTTGCACTAATGATAAAGAATTTCATCTCATTTTTATATTTCACAACCAGCTCTCAAAGGAACAAACCTATCTAATTCAAACTTGTTAAAAAGTTGTCTTGGTCATGTCATCATTAAACTTATCATTCTGTCATTTCTTTAGCTCAGTCATCTGAAAGCTCCACTTTTTGTATTAAAAAAAAGAAAAAAGAAAAAAGAAAGCCATAAAACAATTTTTTGTTGTTTGTTTTCGTTTGCTTTCTCCCCTGAAAGTAAGTCTTACCTTTCTCTCCTTTTCAATGCGGCAGGTCAAAAGTTGCAGAGCGCGGAATTCTCCCCCTTTGTAGCCGCTGATGGGACTTTTCTGGCGATCAGATTCAGTGTGCACCCCTACACAACAAAGACAGCAGACTGCACTTAACTGTGAGTGCACCACAGCCTGACAATCCCTGAAAATGGCCAAGGGAAGGGAATGGATAAGTGGATAAAGACAGACATCAGTATTACATGAACTTCAGTCAAAATGAGTTTTTCTTATCATCCTTGCCCAGCTGACCACAAAGGTCTTATTTATGGCTGTCCCTGCTCAGGGAAAAGAAGTTCCGTCCTAAAAACAAAACAAAACAAACAAAAAAAAAAACAATAACAATAACAGCCTTTAAAAATTATAAGGATTACGTTCATTACATGATATCTGATCTACTGATCCTTAAGGCTGATAAAACTAGGCTGTTTTTAGGGCACTAGTTCTATTTAGAGAGAGATTAATGTCCTATTACCCTCAAGTTCTTATGGAAACAGTAAAAATAATGTCTGTGGTTAAAATGGAGAAGATGAACGTGAGAGTGGTTCTGTGTTGTCAGCAGTGTCTTTCTTCAGTCTTGTCACCAGGATTGGTCCATGTCAACTGTGTGTGCCTATGCAGCCTTTTTGGGAGTGGTTGTTTCCAGATAGAGTCTGATGTTTTTCCATCCATGTTCCAGACCAAGTCAGATATATTGATTTCAGCTGACAGGAGACAATGCAAAATTGGTAACAACATTCTGCGCGTTTTCCCCAGTCTGCAGTGCAATGCCTAGTTAACCCCATCCTGTCTGTCTTTAAAGCTGACAGGTGGCCGTCATCATGCTCAAGTTGCAGTGGTCTTCACCCATGTCAAGCCGACTTCTCACAGACAGGAATGGCGGTCTATTATTTCACTGCAAGAAGAGCTCCCCAATGGCAGAGTAGCCATCTACAACTGCCCCACCACACAGATGTGCCCATCATGTTCTGGATCCATCCATAGCTTCTAGGCCTCTAACTTCAGGGACATAGCAAAACTGCCCAGTGCCACCAGGAGCTGTCATCCAGTGAGATAAACTGGGCCAGAAGGCACTCATGTGGAAAGAACATAGATGTCCCACCCTGTCATCACTGTGCAACCTCGACAATCTTTGGGAATGATCTCCCACTCACTCCCCACACTCTGCCATCTCTAAACTTGCAGTATGTACCAGCTGCAGCCAGATGAGAGCCATCAAACTGTCAGTCTCATAGCTGAAGCAATGAGGGCGCTTGGGTTTCCCCACTATTTATTGCCCCTAAAGTCTCTCCCCCCATCAAAAAAAAAAAAAAAAGTAAATATATTGAAGACAAATATTACTGTTTAACAAAAATATAAAACAAGGCCATATGGGTAAACAGTCACAACAGAATGGACCACTATAGTCCACTTTGGATACTGTGTGCAACTTCAATACTCAGTCACCAAAATTAAAAAAACAACAACTGGCATTTCATCCATTCTGCAGAAGAAAAATGCATGCAGACTTTCTAGAACAAAGACAGGGGAATGGGTCGCAAAGGCAGAAAGACCACAGACCACAGTACAGCAGTCACACACAAAAACAAAGGCAGAAAGACCACAGACCACAGTGCAGCAGTCACACACAAAAACAAAGGCAGAAAGACCACAGACCACAGTGCAGCAGTCACACACAAAAACAAAGGCAGAAAGACCACAGACCACAGTGCAGCAGTCACACACAAAAACAAAGGCAGAAAGACCACAGACCACAGTACAGCAGTCACACACAAAAAACAAAGGCACAGAGTCAAGGACAGAAACAGAAAAAAAAGGGAAGATTTCTGGAACAAAACATCCAGAAGGCAGTGATACAATTTACACTGAAGTAGTCTCTGCATCCCCACCGCAATTCAGTGATAAACTAAGCACGACAAGAAGTGGCTTAGACAAGGATGTCACGATCTGATCATTTCCAATTATAATTCTCAGGACTATTGCATTCTGTGTGTTTAAAACATGGAATGAGACTAGATGCATGGAAAAACAAACTATTCTAAGCATGTAGATCATATCTGTGGGGAAAGTATTTCTATTCAACATATCTCTTTCAGGTTAAACACTTTTACCTTACTCACTATGTCCTGTACTGCAGTTGCTGTGAGTTCCACTGTATATCTTTCTTCCATTTTTCATTTTCTGTTTCAAAGGCATCTTCTTCAGTCTCTTTTTCATTCATATTCCACCCATCATCCTGTCTGAACTGAATTTGATCAGTCAGAGAGAGACAGATAAAGAACAGGTGGGGTATATACTGACATGTGTATGTATGTATGTGTGTGTGTGGGGGGGGGGGGGAGGGGGGGGAGGGAGGGTAGTAGGAGGGGGGAAAGGAGGGGGGTAAGTGATCACCTAAAAGCTTTACTTTTCACAAATTAAGTGAGAACCTTGTACAGATCCCCTCAGTGTTTCATAGACCAAATGCTGTCACATCGACTCGGTTCTCAAAGAAATTGAGTTAATCATTACAATACATAACTTCTTTCACTTCTTAAAAAAAAAAAAAAAAAATTCAGAAGTTACTGCTCTCATCTCATCCATTTTTCTGCAACAAAAAATGTTAAACTGCTTCTTTTTAACACGCTGTTTGCCATATTCTATTTAGGATCTTGGTCACAATTGCCTCTGTGACAGGAAATTGGATCAAATTCAATTCCCCCTAACCTAATTTGTCATGGTCTACTGCTCTGACTCACCCATTTCTTCGCAGGTGGGAACTTTGTACTTGTCGTCTTTCAGTTTGCTCCCTGGCATTCGAACACTGGAGAAGTCAGGGTCTGGACAAGGTTGTGGAGGCTGGCCGACAATCTTTGTCACTTGGCAAAACATCTCATATGTCAGAGGAGGAGATCCCCCGTTGGCATCAATGATGCTGCATGAGAGGGAGAGAGAGAGAAAAAAAATGTTTTCAATCTCCAAACCAAAGGTTTAAAAAAGAATACATGCAATGGTGACAGTCATGAATTCCAAACTTATCACAAACTGATCAACCCTGATACTTTCTGCTTTGTTTTACAAACTATTACTATGATGTCTTTATTTCTTAAAGCATGTCAGTTCTAGTACAAACAAACAAACAAGCTAGTACAACTTTTTTTTTAATGTTACAATTTTTTTTGGTCAAATAATCACTCAACAAAGAGTCATACAGAAATTAGGAACACAAATCAGGTACAGTCTCATGTTAAAATTCAATTTGGAACAAGAATTATTAAACACTGAATAAAACTAGTCAAGCAACCAACTATGATTTAAACTTGGGGATATGTATGCCAAGACAGCTGCAAGCCCTAAATCAATGTATGTGTCATACTTTCATTATTCAACTCACAAACAAAACTAATGGCAAAGTACTCGAGACAAAGAGACCAGGGGGTGTGATCAAAGCAGCAATTAATTTGATGCTGGCAGCCTACTACGAAGCCATCAAAGCCCCTGTGGAGTGAACATTACAGAGACTGGCCACAGTGTTAATGAATACGGAACACAGAGAACAGAACAGGAAAGAGAGAAACAGATGAGGCAGATTAATTCACTACGACAGACTCAATCAATCCACTGACTTTCCCAGCTCTCCAGAGCTCATTGGGACTTTTGTTACACCACACTTATAATCACTTCCACCTGCTCACTGAGAACAATGATATGGGGACAAAGCTGAACAAAGCTTCACAGAGGCTACCATTCTTGCATGTCTGGCTGGGCTGGGGGAGAGCGTATGGGTGAGGGGAAATATTTTCCTAGGGTTACATCTAGGTAGCAAGAGTTTGCTGAATATGGCTTGTGTATCATGATCAAGATAGCAGCAAGGTTGACTGGATTCATACAGTATATCATTACTCTGCCGTTGTATGTCACAATGTGAACCAGCCTTTCAATCTGCTGTTGGACGTTGTCAGTATAACATCTCAAATGCAAAAGTGCTTATTCATCAAATCTACATCCAGATTCAGAAATCAGGTTTGTTGTAAGACAATAAAAAAAAGACAATCAAATCAGTCTTCACCCAGTATGATCACTTTGTAACTTCTTTGCAGAGTCCTGCTGTCATCACCTGGTGGTAAGAATATCTCTCCATGAATTTGTATGCTTCCTGGCATGCAGAAATGTTGAAAACTAAGAAAAATTACATCCCTTCCATTCAGGCTAATTAGCCCAAAATGCCTTGGCAGGAGAGGCCACCAAGGCTGTAAATTCAAAACGGATGACACACACTGGCATCAGATTCCTAGTAAAGTAATTTGATACTGATGTAAAGTCTCACAAAAAGAAAACAAATATCTTTTGCAACACTCCAAACACCTCTTGTTTTACAGTCTTTGTCTTAAGAGGCTCGTTCGTGTGGCAGATCCCTTCTCAAAAATATCTGCGCAAAATACGTTCACACTCCTTAAGTATTGTAACTGGCTCTGAAGACAGGTCCAGCCTTCTCAGGCAAAAAACACTGAAATTGACACCAGCTGAAATTGATAACAGGATTTTCTCCTGTTCCTAAAGCTTTGCCATCTGCTACAAGAGATCACAATACTGAAAAAGAATTCAATGTTTCGCACACCAAAAAAAAAAAAAAAAAATTATATATATAGACTTCTTTAATTTTCTCCAAAACATTTTTTTCTTTCAAAAACAGCTTACGGATTTTCTCAGATTTCAGAGAACATCAAAACTGGGAGCCCTGGTGTGTGTGTGTGTGTGTGTGTGTGTGTGTGTGTGTGTGTGTGTGTGTGTGTGTGTGTGTGTGTGTGCTTGTGTGTGCATGTGTGTGTGTGTGCGTTTCAGTGTGTGCATGTGCATGTATGTGTGTGTGCATGTGTAGTTAGTGTATAGTCAGTGTGTGTATGTACAGGCATGTAAATGTGTGTGAGTTTGAGTCTGTGCATGTGCGTGTATGTGTGTGTAGTCAGTGTATGTGTGTACATGCATGTGAATGTGTGTGTGTGTATGTGTGTGTGTTTGTGTGTTTGTGTGTGTGTGTGTGTGTGTGTGTGTGTGTGCGTGTGTGTGCGTGTGTGTGTGTGTGTGTGTGTGTGTGTGTGTGTGTGTGTGTGTGTGCGCACGTGTGTGTGTGTGTGTGTGTGTGTGTGTGCGCACGTGTGGGTGTGTGTATGCATATGAACGCGCACAAGCATATCTCTGCATCAATGCCTGTATGCTTTCTTGTGCACATAGAAATAAGTATGCAAGCCACACTCACTATTTTACATGCAACCTTCCTGTCTTTCCTAAAAAACAAGAACACACACACACATACGCACACACTCTCTCTCTCTAGCTCCATAATTAATACTTTTACATGCAACCATATTTCCCCTTAAAAAAAGAAAGAAAAGTACAGAAAAAAACGTAACTGCATACCTGACACGACAGAGATAAGCATGTGCTAGATGATACTTTTTGCTGTCTCAACAGCCTCACAGATGAACTTACAGTGTAGGTTCCCACAGTGTGTGCGAGACCTTCTCAATGCATTCCACATTGAATGACTTGCAAATGGCCTTCACTTTGTGGTCTCTGTCCTGCCACACGGGCTCCGGGTCTTGTTCAAAGGTCACTCGATTCACACCCCATTCCTACACACACATTTCACACATCTGCATCTTTTGTCTCGCAAACATGTGCAGTGAACTCAAGAAGATAATAATGGTCCTCATAAACATGTGCAGTGAACTCAAGAAGAAGATAATAATGGTCCTCATAAACATGTGCAGTGAACTCAAGAAGATAATAATGGTCCTCATAAACATGTGCAGTGAACTCAAGAAGATAATAATGGTCCTCATAAACATGTGCAGAGAACTCAAGAAGAAGATAATAATGGTCCTCATAAACATGTGCAGAGAACTCAAGAAGAAGATAATAATGGTCCTCATAAACATGTGCAGTGAACATCTTCTAAACTGGAGGAGAAGACAAATGCTCTGTCTTCTAATACTGTTTTAAACAGTTTTCTTTATAAAAATATAATAATAAATCTAACTAAACCTTTAACAGGACCAGCTGCAGCTGTGTAGAGTGGTAATGCCATAAGCTTGTGGATGGACAGGACACCTGTGGGTTTTAAACTCAGCAAAGACCTACCTGTATTAGTGGGGCTCTTTGCTCCTGGTCTGCTCCTAATCTGTGCTATTTAGAGTGGGCTGTGGGCTGGATTGGGAAGACCAGAAAACTAAAGTCAACTCTCATTCGATTACGTTTCTCTGAAACTCAGCATTTCCCAATAAACACTGCAGTCAGTACAGATCTCTCTCCCTGGCATGGTAGACACTGGCTTTTTTTTTTTTGTCTATCTGTCTTACCTTTTTGTATCCTCTCAATCTCAATGGTACTATTCATTTATATGGCTCCCCAGACACAACCATACCCAAATACACTCTGTCACTGTTTCAGTGCCAGCATTCCACTGGAGCTACCAGGCCATCCCACCTGAAGACAAACTGCACAGTTGCTGAGGCACTTTGGCAGGTCTCCATTGTGCCTCTTGTGACCCAACATGCACAGGACACCGTCCACTAACTTACTAAGTAGGTGCGTCCTCTACTGATAATAACCACAAAGATGTAGAATTAGTATTACCTGTAGCTGTTTCCCTTTACTTTAATACAAGTCATGTAAAAGTTACACAATTTTAGCATGACTATCTCATGTAAGCTCTATATTTACATTCCTAATCAATAATACACACTAACAGGTGCCACATACGGATGAGGATGACCGTGCAGCACTGCAACAAGCAATATTTCTAGTAATATACTAATCATCAATAAAACACACAATGACACATGTGACATTCTGATTGTAATGCAGCTGCAAAAAAAAAAAAGTTTTTTTTTTCTTTTTGAACTTTTAATCCGAACATCTACATATTCTGATTAATTTTAAAGGATAATGTCCAAGTTCTACAATGATCTGGCGATGTCTCTGCTCTTTCCTTGCCACTCCATGGGAATTAGTCCTTATGAGGCACATCCTAGGTGAGCAGACATCCTAGGTGAGCAGACATCCTAGGTAAGCAGACATCCTAGGTGAACAGACATCCTAGGTAAGCAGACATCCTAGGTCAGCAGACATCCTAGGTGAGCAGACATCCTAGGTAAGCAGACATCCTAGGTCAGCAGACATCCTAGGTGAACAGACATCCTAGGTAAGCAGACATCCTAGGTCAGCAGACATCCTAGGTCAGCAGACATCCTAGGTGAGCAGACACCCTAAGTAAGCAGACATCGTAAAGGAGCAGACACTCTGTCCAGGAAAGTGCAGGTGCTCCCATCGGAGTGGATGTTCAACAAGAGTGCCCTCCTCTCCATATTTCAGTGTCTGGGACCCTCATGTGGACCTATTTGCCACCAGTTGGAACAATCAGCTACGTAGTCTGCTTAATTTCAAATGATAACATCGGAGCTCTACAAAGCTCACTTACCTGAAACAGCTTAGGAAACACTTTCTCTGGCATACCATGCAGGACAAAAAGGCGGATCCAACTTTGCGGAAGCTGTCATCAAGGTCTTGTAAGCACTCCAGAAGAAAGCGCATGCGAGGGTAACCCACACCCAACGTGCCTGTGGAGAAAGTAGTAGTCAACGTTTCATTTGTTTGACAGTCTGCTTGTTGTTGGTTCTGTAAATGTACTATTATTAACAGATAAACTTAAATCTGCTAGTAAAAGAAAGTATAATGGTCTCATTCTATCACAGCTGAATTGAGATCAGTCAGAATGTTTCAGTTTCAATTTCATCAAAGTGGTGTCACTCCATGCCGACGACTCCAAACTAGTAATTATTCTAAAGCTACACCACATCTGCTAGGACATGAGACCACTGTGCTTGTTGCTTTTTTCCCCCCTTCCAGTTGGAATGGGATGGGGTGGAGACAGCGGTAGGGATAGAGGGACGGGGAGGATTATGGTGGTGGGAGTATGGGGAACAGATGCAGCATATGCAGGCATGTCATGCGCCTGTCAAGATCATTTTTGGAGTCCAGGCTTGCTGTGTGAGGGCTTATGTACCAAGGTGCATGTTTGTGTCAAACATAGAGGTGGAAAGGAATGGGCAGTGGTTCTGCGCATGATCCACTGGCATGTGTGTATAATTCATGCATGCTGAAAGAGTGAAGGTGGCAGGAAGAAATGTGTGGCTGCACTGGTGGGATGTGCAAAGTGTTATGGTGAAATGATGGCTGAATGGTACATCTGTGTCAATGTGTAGACCTTGTGCGGCTGTGGGTAATATAAGTGTGCACATGGTGAGGAAGAAGATGATTATCATTATTTGATAAGGATGATGGTAATTATTATTATCACCATTATTATATATAAATTTTTTGTTACCAATTTAAAAAAAATTTTCATCAATTTTTCCTAGATCTGTGTTCTCTATTACGTTTCTTTCATTTGTTTCTTTCATTATTCATTTCTTATTTCATCCTCCGAACAGTTGTACCATACATACCATGCATAACACAACCATACAAACAGTTGTACCATACATACCATGCATAACACAACCATACAAACAGTTGTACCATACATACCATGCATAACACAACCATACAAACAGTTGTACCATACATACCATGCATAACACAACCATACAAACAGTTGTACCATACATACCATGCATAAAACAACCATACAAACAGTTGTACCATACATACCATGCATAACACAACCATACAAACAGTTTGTACCATACATACCATGCATAACACAACCATACAAACAGTTGTACCATACATACCATGCATAACACAACCATACAACAGTTGTACCATACATACCATGCATAACACAACCATACAAACAGTTGTACCATACATACCATGCATAACACAACCATACAAACAGTTGTACCATACATACCATGCATAACACAACCATACAAACATTGTACCATACATACCATGCATAACACAACCATACAAACAGTTTGTACCATACATACCATGCATAACACAACCATACAAACAGTTGTACCATACATACCATGCATAACACAACCATACAAACAGTTGTACCATACACACCATGCATAACACAACCATACAAACAGTTGTACCATACACACCATGCATAACACAACCATACAAACAGTTTGTACCATACACACCATGCATAACACAACCATACAAACAGTTGTACCATACATACCATGCATAACACAACCATACAAACAGTTGTACCATACATACCATGCATAACACAACCATACAAACAGTTGTACCATACATACCATGCATAACACAACCATACAAACAGTTGTACCATACATACCATGCATAACACAACCATACAAACAGTTGTACCATACATACCATGCATAACACAACCATACAAACAGTTGTACCATACATACCATGCATAACACAACCATACAAACAGTTGTACCATACATACCCATGCATAACACAACCATACAAACAGTTGTACCATACATACCATGCATAACACAACCATACAAACAGTTGTACCATACATACCATGCATAACACAACCATACAAACAGTTGTACCATACATACCATGCATAACACAACCATACAAACAGTTGTACCATACATACCATGCATAACACAACCATACAAACAGTTGTACCATACATACCATGCATAACACAACCATACAAACAGTTGTACCATACATACCATGCATAACACAACCATACAAACAGTTGTACCATACATACCATGCATAACACAACCATACAAACAGTTGTACCATACATACCATGCATAACACAACCATACAAACAGTTGTACCATACATACCATGCATAACACAACCATACAAACAGTTGTACCATACATACCATGCATAACACAACCATACAAACAGTTGTACCATACAATACCATGCATAACACAACCATACAAACAGTTGTACCATACATACCATGCATAAACACAACCATACAAACAGTTGTACCATACATACCATGCATAACACAACCATACAAACAGTTGTACATACATACCATGCATAACACAACCATACAAACAGTTGTACCATACATACCATGCATAACACAACCATACAAACAGTTGTACCATACATACCATGCATAACACAACCATACAAACAGTTGTACCATACATACCATGCATAACACAACCATACAAACAGTTGTACCATACATACCATGCATAACACAACCATACAAACAGTTGTACCATACATACCATGCATAACACAACCATACAAACAGTTGTACCATACATACCATGCATAACACAACCATACAAACAGTTGTACCATACATACCATGCATAACACAACCATACAAACAGTTGTACCATACATACCATGCATAACACAACCATACAAACAGTTGTACCATACATACCATGCATAACACAACCATACAAACAGTTGTACCATACATACCATGCATAACACAACCATACAAACAGTTGTACCATACATACCATGCATAACACAACCATACAAACAGTTGTACCATACATACCATGCATAACACAACCATACAAACAGTTGTACCATACATACCATGCATAACACAACACATACAAACAGTTGTACCATACATACCATGCATAACACAACCATACAAACAGTTTGTACCATACATACCATGCATAACACAACCATACAAACAGTTGTACCATACATACCATGCATAACACAACCATACAAACAGTTGTACCATACATACCATGCATAACACAACCATACAAACAGTTGTACCATACATACCATGCATAACACAACCATACAAACAGTTGTACCATACATACCATGCATAACACAACCATACAAACAGTTGTACCATACATACCATGCATAACACAACCATACAAACAGTTGTACCATACATACCATGCATAACACAACCATACAAACAGTTGTACCATACATACCATGCATAACACAACCATACAAACAGTTGTACCATACATACCATGCATAACACAACCATACAAACAGTTTGTACCATACATACCATGCATAACACAACCATACAAACAGTTGTACCATACATACCATGCATAACACAACCATACAAACAGTTGTACCATACATACCATGCATAACACAACCATACAAACAGTTGTACCATACATACCATGCATAACACAACCATACAAACAGTTGTACCATACATACCATACATAACACAACCATACAAACAGTTGTACCATACATACCATGCATAACACAACCAATACAAACAGTTGTACCATACATACCATGCATAACACAACCATACAAACAGTTGTACCATACATACCATGCATAACACAACCATACAAACAGTTGTACCATACATACCATGCATAACACAACCATACAAACAGTTGTACCATACATACCATGCATAACACAACCATACAAACAGTTGTACCATACATACCATGCATAACACAACCATACAAACAGTTGTACCATACATACCATGCATAACACAACCATACAAACAGTTGTACCATACATACCATGCATAACACAACCATACAAACAGTTGTACCATACATACCATGCATAACACAACCATACAAACAGTTGTACCATACATACCATGCATAACACAACCATACAAACAGTTGTACCATACATACCATGCATAACACAACCATACAAACAGTTGTACCATACATACCATGCATAACACAACCATACAAACAGTTGTACCATACATACCATGCATAACACAACCATACAAACAGTTGTACCATACATACCATGCATAACACAACCATACAAACAGTTGTACCATACATACCATGCATAACACAACCATACAAACAGTTGTACCATACATACCATGCATAACACAACCATACAAACAGTTGTACCATACATACCATGCATAACACAACCATACAAACAGTTGTACCATACATACCATGCATAACACAACCATACAAACAGTTGTACCATACATACCATGCATAACACAACCATACAAACATTGTACCATACATACCATGCATAACACAACCATACAAACAGTTGTACCATACATACCATGCATAACACAACCATACAAACAGTTGTACCATACATACCATGCATAACACAACCATACAAACAGTTGTACCATACATACCATGCATAACACAACCATACAAACAGTTGTACCATACATACCATGCATAACATCAACCATACAAACAGTTGTACCATACATACCATGCATAACACAACCATACAAACAGTTGTACCATACATACCATGCATAACACAACCATACAAACAGTTTGTACCATACATACCATGCATAACACAACCATACAACAGTTGTACCATACATACCATGCATAACACAACCATACAAACAGTTGTACCATACATACCATGCATAACACAACCATACAAACAGTTGTACCATACATACCATGCATAACACAACCATACAAACAGTTGTACCATACATACCATGCATAACACAACCATACAAACAGTTGTACCATACATACCATGCATAACACAACCATACAAACAGTTGTACCATACATACCATGCATAACACAACCATACAAACAGTTGTACCATACATACCATGCATAACACAACCATACAAACAGTTGTACCATACATACCATGCATAACACAACCATACAAACAGTTGTACCATACATACCATGCATAACACAACCATACAAACAGTTGTACCATACATACCATGCATAACACAACCATACAAACAGTTGTACCATACATACCATGCATAACACAACCATACAAACAGTTGTACCATACATACCATGCATAACACAACCATACAAACAGTTGTACCATACATACCATGCATAACACAACCATACAAACAGTTGTACCATACATACCATGCATAACACAACCATACAAACAGTTGTACCATACATACCATGCATAACACAACCATACAAACAGTTGTACCATACACACCATGCATAACACAACCATACAAACAGTTGTACCATACATACCATGCATAACACAACCATACAAACAGTGTACCATACATACCATGCATAACACAACCATACAAACAGTTGTACCATACATACCATGCATAACACAACCATACAAACAGTTGTACCATACATACCATGCATAACACAACCATACAAACAGTTGTACCATACATACCATGCATAACACAACCATACAAACAGTTGTACCATACATACCATGCATAACACAACCATTACAATACAGTTGTACCATACACTACCATGCATAACACAACCATACAAACAGTTGTACCATACATACCATGCATAACACAACCATACAAACAGTTGTACCATACATACCATGCATAACACAACCATACAAACAGTTGTACCATACAAACCATGCATAACACAACCATACAAACGTTGTACCATACATACCATGCATAACACAACCATACAAACAGTTGTACCATACATACCATGCATAACACAACCATACAAACAGTTGTACCATACATACCATGCATAACACAACCATACAAACAGTTGTACCATACATACCATGCATAACACAACCATACAAACATTTGTACCATACATACCATGCATAACACAACCATACAAACAGTTGTACCATACATACCATGCATAACACAACCATACAAACAGTTGTACCATACATACCATGCATAACACAACCATACAAACAGTTGTACCATACATACCATGCATAACACAACCATACAAACAGTTGTACCATACATACCATGCATAACACAACCATACAAACAGTGTACATACATACCATGCATAACCAACCATACAACATTGTACCATACTACCATGCAACACAACATACAAACAGTTGTACCATACATACCATGCATAACACAACCATACAAACAGTTGTACCATACATACCATGCATAACACAACCATACAAACAGTTGTACCATACATACCATGCATAACACAACCATACAAACATGTGTACCATAACATACCATCATAACACAACCATACAAACAGTTGTACCATACAACCATGCATAAACACAACCATACAAACAGTTGTACCATACATACCATGCATAACACAACCATACAAACATGTACCATACATACCATGCATAACACAACCATACAAACATACCATACATACCAGCATACACAACACAAACCATACACCAACAGTGACACATACACTACCCAGCAAACACACCAACAACACACACGCACGCTCAGCACAGCAACACCATGACCACATGCAGCACACCACACACACCACACACACCACCACGACACACACACACACACACCCCATGCCACACACACACACACACAACTACACACACGCACACACACACACACACACACACACACAACATCACGCACAACACACACACACACTACAACAACACATACATATCACACACACACACACACACAACACAACACTCACACACATACACACACAGCACCACAACACACACAACATACATACAACACGCACTCAACACACACACAACACACACTCACAAGAAAATAACACACACAGTAAGCCTGCACAAACGTGCGTCACATACACAACTCACACCGCTACGCATAACACAACAACACCCTGTGCCAATAGTGCAGACATTAAAAGGGATCCTGGGCATGACCATGGGTTGAATTTATTTAAGCACAATCTGGCTCTTACATTTGTCCATGAGACCTTTGGAATTCTTTCACATGCAAAATCAGTATAGCAATGTTAAAATTCAGCCTTAAAAAATCCTTTACTATGGAAGACTGAAGGGAGAGGTGGGGAAAGAGGGGAGGAGTGGCTACATCAACTGCTTTGTGGATAGTAAAAAAAAAACAACCTCAACATGAAAGGCCCTTTACATTCAAAAAAAAATTTCCACTGTGAGAGTCTATGTGGTTCATTCTGGAAAATGTTTTGGAATGTCAGATCTGTATGGTTCTTCTGATGGATATAGCCTACCTTTGAAGACCATAGGGCATTGCCATGTTGATCATCGAGATACCTGGCAAGAACCAAGTCATCAACAGTCACTGGCAAATTCTAGCTGGCGAATTCCTCTACCTTTGGTGGTCTCATTATAATAGAGGCAACAGAAATTTTTCCATTCTCTTCAAGTCTTGGGCATGTGCACCAAGCTTATCATTCCAGCCACCCTGAACAATGAGAATGTTCCAAACAGAACTGGAAATAGAATTCTTCAAACTTGTCATCATCACAGTCTGATATTTAACTTTGGAAGAATATACTTGAACTATCATGATTCAGAATGGTTTCTCTAACAGGAAAATGGTTATAATCCTGGCTGAAAAAAAAAAAGAAGGAAGAATTCCAGAAGCTGATGCTGGAAGTGACCACGATCTTGTCATGATGAACTTTAATTCCAAAAAATGTTTGAAGAACAAGAGGAGAGTAAAAAAAAATTAACCATGTCAAATTCATTATTCAATCTTCACAAACTGAAAGATCCTGACAATAGGAGGAAAATTTACCCCACTAAATCTCTTAGAAGACTTTGAAGCCTGACAAACAATCTCAATAAAATGATAACAGAACCAGCTACAGGGGTCCTAGGAAAAAGCTGATGGAAACTGAAACCATGGATCTCAGGTAACATCTTGGAAATGTCCGACAGTAGAGGGATTACAAGAAGATTTAGTTGTAAAAGACAATCAAAGGGATGGGCGTTTCGATCCCCGAATCATTGCTGCAGTAAAAATGCAAAAATGTGGAAAGGCTGCAGATGTCGACAACATTTCTGCAGAACTCTTAAGTTAAAGCATAACGGAGATGCAGTAGTTGAAATCCTGTCTGTTGTCTGCAACAAAATCTGACACACTGAGAAGTGTGGCCCACACCATGGATTCAGTCACTAATCGTCACCCTTCCTAAGAATGGAAGCAGTATAAGGTTGATCAGCCAAGCCAGCAAAGAAATGGTCAAAATCATTCCAAGTAGGTTGCAACCAGAAGCAGATATCATCACCGAAGAATACGCTGGATTCTGCAATGGCAGAAGTATCATTGAACAGATATTTAAACCAGATGCCCTTTGCAAAAAACATCTCCATGTTGGTATGACCATGTAATAAGATCCAACGAACTTGCCAAAACAACACTCCTGGGAACTGCTGAAGGAGGGAGATGGAGGGAAAGACAAGAAAAAACAAACAAACTATGGGCTGAAAACACTGCAGACTGGACAGGGAAAACATCTACAGACACTCAGGCCTTAGTGCACAACTGACAGAGCTGGAGGAATCTGGTGAACTGTTCAACACGCTACCCCAATGACTCCCCTTGGAGTTCAGGGAGAAAAGGATGGCGTGGGCTTTACCAACATGCTACTACTTTGCTTTTCATGCCAAAGGACTAACTGTTTCTGATATCATTTGGGTGCTGAAAACAAAATTCTAATGACGAAGGTGTTGTGGGAAATAACTCTGATGCATACCACCCTTTCTCTCTTTCGATACAAAGAGTTGAGAGTTCTCAGATACTTAAAGCCTTTGACCTGAAAGAGCCTAGGACATCAGCTGCATCAGGCACTGAATCAGTTCAATTATTCCCTAACAAAATAGCAGTTGGAATGAGAAATGTCAATAATTATTTCTACAACAAATCTGGCAAAGCTGATAGTAAATCTTCTTTTTTTTTATTTAATGAATTCTTTCTGAGGGGAACAGAAATGATGATTTTGCTCACAGCCGCCTGGCTGTCAGTGGTATTCTTCATTATTTTATATAGCCAGTCTTGCTGCCTTCATTCCATGCTGGAAGGAAGTGTTTTTCTATCATGGCTGAAACTTCTGAAGTGTAACGATGGGTCACAAATGCTTGCTCTGTACTCTACATCGCATGGCCTCAATTTATACTTAGTGTGGGGGTCTGATGGTGCCTATACTTTTGCCGCCTGTACATTAATCATCTGCAACATCACCATCTTCTTCTGAACTTTCACCATCTCTATATTTTTTCTGCACCAGATACATGTCTTTGCACCTTATATCTCCTCGTGTTTGGACAAGAAACTTTGTGAATACAAATTAGATGGGTTTTTTTCCCCCCATCAGAGCATGCACACTGATACAGTACATTTGCTGAAAATCATTTTCACCGTGGGTTCCCTACTGGGCAGTGATTTTGTGCCCACAACCTAATGAAGATAAACCTGATTTTAAATTACTACACATAACATAACAATGAAAGCAAATAAACTGCTTCCTACAGGAAATATAAATTTATTCAAGTGCAGTCAATTCAGCTGTGTATCAGAATATAACAAGAGTACTAAACGTAACCTTTAGAGAAAGATAACTTTAAAAGTGGACACAAGCTTAAAGCACTAATCCTTAAATAAATTTCTGTCACTTTCTCTTTTTCTCTTTGTGCATGTGTATCACTGTATGTATGCATGTGTGCGGTGTGTGTGTGTGTGTGTGTGTGTGTGTGTGTGTGTGTGGTGTTGTGTGTGTGTGTGTGTGTGTGTTTTGTGTTTGTGTATGCATTTGTGTTGTGTGTGTGTATGCACGTGCGCATGCACGTCTGTGTGCGTGTGTGTGTGTGTCTCTGTGTGTTGTGCACATGTGCACACGCGTCTGTGTGCATGCGAGGGTGTGTGCATACAAGCATGACAGAGAGAGAGAGAGAGAGAGAGAGAAGGTGGGGGGGGGGGGGGGGGAGTGACGCTGACAGACAGAGACAGACTAATGGAAAAAGAGAGAGAAAGAGATGATTTAATTTGGTTTCTTATAATTCAGCATAAAGTATTTTATTCTGTAAAATTTCTATTAAACTCTTTTAACCCATTTGTAACAAGAGTACTTTAAAAGTAACCTTTAGAGAAAGATAACTTTAAAAAGTGGACACAAGCTAAGCACTAATCCTTACCTAAATTTCTGTCACTTTCTCTTTTTCTCTTTGTGCATGTGTATCACTGTATGTATGCAAGCGTGTGTGTGTGTGGTGTGTGTGTGTGTGTGTGTGGTGTGTGTGTGTGTGTGTGTGTGTGTGTGTGTTTGTGTGTGTGTATGCATTTGTGTTTGTGTGTGTGTATGCACGTGCGCATGCGCGTCTGTGTGCGTGTGTGTGTGTCTCTGTGTGTTGTGCACGTGTGCACACGCGTCTGTGTGCATGCGAGGGTGTGTGCATACAAGCATGACAGAGAGAGAGAGAGAGAGAGAGAGAGAGAGAGAAGGTGGGGGGGGGGGGGTGACGCTGACAGACAGAGACAGACTAATGGAAAAAGAGAGAGAAAGAGATGATTTAATTTGGTTTCTTATAATTCAGCATAAAGTATTTTATTCTGTAAAATTTCTATTAAACTCTTTTAACCCATTTGTAAGTGTGATAGTTTTCAGTCTTGAAAGCTGTTAGCTGACCAACACTGGAAGAGAAAGACAGCTCTGAGCAGGAGTTTGTTGAAAAACTGAGGTTTTGAGTAGTCAGTCTGAGACGGAGATGGTAATTTCTAGAAAGTTGACGGACATGGAAATGGTATATATATATATATATATATATATATTATATATATATATATATATTATATATATATATAGCTGGTAGTATATTTTCCGGCTTTTTTTTTAAAAAGTGCTCAACTTTTTCAACTTGGCACGGGATCTGAAGAGAGGAAAGACCTCGAAACAAATTTGTAGTCCCGGTTTTAAGATTTGCTTTTAATCATTGTATATATATATATATATATATATATATATATATATATATATATATATATATATATATTTATATATATATATATGTGTGTAAATGTGATGGATGGATGGATGGAGCATCTGAACAAGTGAAGGGAACTGAACAGGTGATCTTGTTTACTCATGGATGTGGCTCCCAGCCCGTCATCAATGTACACCTTTGTAGGGCACAAGCCTCAGGCCTGTTTAAGACAGTTTCTGAACCAAACCACTTTAGACCTTTACAAAGACCAACTATTATTGATCTGATCTTGTGTTCGGTAAGGTAAGATAATGTTGCTTATAGCCCAGTTGACCGCAAAGGGCCATATCAAGGCTGTCATCACGTTAAAATTAACGAGTTCACAAGTCATCAAAAAGAAAAACAACAACAAAAAACAAAAAAACTTTCACACATCTCTTTAAAATACATCTTCTAAAAGCGTACCAGAAACTTCATTAAAAATCTTTCTTCCGTAAATTCTTAGATCAGATGAAAAATGTTAATCTTTTTCAGAAACTCAAAGATCACGTCAGGTGGGACATCTCTGAACGGGGTTTTCATGGAGTCTGCTGTCAAGTGTTTATGTCTCACATCGTGCAAGTCTCAACAATCTAAAAGAATATGTTTCACTGTGAGTGCAACATCTGAACATGACATGGAATGTACTACGGAATTTCTTCACCTTTTAAAAGATAAGAATGGGTATAAAACGAGTGGCCTTTGTGCAAGCGGCATAAGACTGTCTCGTCTTTACGGCTGCCTTGGGAACATGGTAAAAACTCTTTCAGGTTTAGACAGATTTTAAACAGTTTGTTATCCGTCTGCAAGGTCCATTCCTCTTGCCAGAGGTCTTGTTTTCAAATCCAAACAAAATTGAAGATATTGATCACCATCCTCCAATTGGCAAGAGTCATCACTCTGCCATTTCTTTCAGCATGGATCTTGATAGGGAAATCAATGCAAGTAAATCTAATGGGAAATTTTACTTTATGGATAAAGGAAACTTCGAAGCTATGAGAGAAGAATTAAGACGAATAGACTGGGATTCACTATTACTTAATAAAACTGTAGATGAGATTTGGACTTAATTACTAGTATTGTAGTAAACTTCTCCAGACTCAAGACAAGCATGTTCCTTCCAAAGCATTTTTCTGGTCCAGGATTTAATCAAGAAAAGACAGTTTTGACAAGATCAGAACCAAGAAACAGGCTCACAAAACCAGCCGCTGTGGCGAAGTGGTTAGCGTCGCGGACTCCCGGCTGGGAGGTCGTGGGTTCGAATCCCATCAGAAGTCATGTGGGTTTTTCTGCCCCGACCGGCTCCTACCCAGAGTTGAGTTTGCTGCGGACTCAGTTGGGAAGACTGGGACCACACAGTCGAGTTTCATCCACTTAATGGATGCGTTTCTGAGAGTGTTTCTCAAATTTCCTGACCAACACTGCAGGTGCCTGTATCTCTCGGGCCTGGTTGACGCCGGGACATATTATGAAAGGAAGCGTAGAGTACAGCCCTGTCAAGTAGTCTCAGACCGAAATGGAAATCCGTAGCATCATCTTAATCATCCTCATTCTCATCAATCAGCATTAAAAAAAAAAAAAAGTCTCAAATTCTGTGGCTCTTCATGCCCTGCTCTCATGGTGACCTCAGTTTCGATGTCCTCTCCACATCTGTGGCCTTGGTTTGGTTCCGTCGGGGTCACCGTATCGGCGAGTCCATGGGAGCTGTCGTTGGACGGACGTGGTGGCGCCCTCCGGAGGGAGAGCTCACTCACGCCGGCTCCGCGACTAAGCAATTATTGTCGTCAGTAGGGGGCTTAGTAGGTGGTGTCCTGCGTATGTTAGATCAGAACAGGCGCCACTGAACACCACCGAAGTGACTCGGCAGCAGTGCAGTGTCTCCTCCGGTGGGTTGCCTCTTGACGACTTGACATTGACTGCTCCCTGTGGATTGCCGGTGCCGGGGCTGCGGCGGGGCCGACCGGGCTGTGGCTGTGGACGGGGTGTCGGAATGAGCGGCGTGGGTGCACTGCCTCTGAGGTGGCGCAGAGGTTGGGACAGCAAAAAAAAAAAAAAAAAAAAAAAAAAAACAGGCTCACAAATGTTATAAGAGGTTCAGAACACAGGCTAACTACAACGTTTATGCATAAACACGAAAATAATCTAAATGGGCTAAAGGTAAGTCTGTGAAAGAAAAAGAAAGAAAATTAGCCAGTATTATTGAAACAAATCCTAAAGCATTTTTCAATTATGTTAATTCAAAGACTAAACCTTAAGAACCTATTGGTAACCTAATGACCCCTAATGGTGCATTAATTACAACGGATAAAAGGGAGTAATGCCTTAAATAACTTCTTTACTGGTGTGTTTACAGATGAAGATTAAGAGAACTTTCCTGAATTTCCTAAGAAAACAGATATAAAACTATTTTCTTCTTAAATTTCTGAAAAGAATTTGAAAGAAAGACTGTCCAAACTAAATATTTATATCTAGTTGCAAAGCGAGACGCCTGCAGGCGGAAATCTAAACAAATCTTAAATAAATGTTAGCGAACCGCCCAGAGAACGTGGACAAACGAGTCACAAGACAAAACACAACGCGTTTCGACCTCTTAGGTCTTCGTCAGTTGATATATAAACGAATAAAACAACGAAAATTCACTTAGCTTTGATCGCTTTAGATCACTTTGGGTTCAGCGCAAGGAGGCCTTCTTCCTTGCGCTGAACCCAAAGTGATCTAAAGCGATCAAAGCTAAGTGAATTTTCGTTGTTTTATTCGTTTATATATCAACTGACGAAGACCTAAGAGGTCGAAACGCGTTGTGTTTTGTCTTGTGACTCGTTTGTCCACGTTCTCTGGGCGGTTCGCTAACATTTATTTAAGATTTAAATATTTATAAGCTGCTGGTCCTGACAATATTCATCCGAGACTATTAAGAGAATTGAATGATGTTTTGGCTTTTCCTTTAAAAGTGCTATTTGATAAGACACTGCAGTGTGGTAAGTTGCCTACAGATTGGAAGGTAGCTGAGGTAAAACCAGTATTTTAAAAAGGTGATAAAAAAATGTCCAGGTAGCTACAGACCAGTTAGTTTGACTTCAGTAGTATGCAAAGTTTTTGAGGGTATACTTAGAGATTTGCTAAATTGTCATCTTTTTGGCAATGGTTTGCTCTCAGACTGTCCGCATGGTTTTAGCACTGGAAAATTCTGTGTTTCACAGCTGCTTTCAACTTTAAATGATTAGATGGTAACCCGGGTTGACAACACACCAGTTGATGCAGTTTATTTAGACTTGCAGAAAGCCTTTGATACTGTACCACATAACAGACTGATAACTAAACTAGAACTAGAAGGCAATGGAATAGGTGGAGACATACTCTCATGGATTACTGATTTTCTAAACTTGTATTGTTTGTAATAGACAGAAGTATGTTAAAGTTGGGAATCGAGTTTCTGAGCTTGGGAAAGTTACTAGTGGGGTCTCCCAAGGTAGTGTCCTGGGACCTACCCTGTTTATTTACTACATAAATGATATGCCTGATGTTGTTAGTACTCTTGTCAAAATCTTTGCTGACAATACAAAAGTTCACACCCCCATTGAGTCAGCTGATAATTCCACTGAATTACAGAAGCGTATTGAACTTGTTGCATGGACAAATGCCTGGCAGATTAAATTTAACAATTCAAAGTGTAAAGTTCTTCATGCAGGTGAAAATAACCCTCTAAAGGTATGATTATCATATGGAAGGTGTATTGCTTGAAGGGACTAATGCTGAAAAAGGTCTAGGAGTGATAACAGACCCTGTTTTTTCACTTGATAAACACGTTAATCAAGCCATTAAAAGAGCAAATAGACTAGCAGGGAAGGTAGTACTAGTAGGCAATATTCAGTGCAAAGATAGTGAAGTAATGGTTCCATTATTTAAAACATTAGTTAGACCTGTTATTGAATATGACAATGCTATATGGACAACTAATTAGAAAAAAAACACAGTAATCCCATCGAAGATATTCAGAGAAGATTTACAAGAAAAGATTAGTGGTCTGCAGAAGTATTCATATGAACAAAGGCTTCACTTTTTAAGACTACCAAAGCTGGAATACAGGCGCTTATAATATGTGGTGACATGATTGAAACATACAAACTTACACATGGATTTTATGACAATTAAAACCACTGGCACACTATTTCAGTTGAAAACTGAATGTACAACTAGAGGGCATCTGTTCAAACTAACAAAAAAATTCACTAAAACTTCAAAAGCAGCAAACTTTTTCACTAACACTGAATTGCAATACTTCGAATGACTTACCAGTCAATGTTGTTGAAGCAGAAACTGTTAACACTTTCAAAAACCGTCTCTACAAACACTGGGTACACCTTATGTTTCAAACAAATGTTGACTTGCATTGATTCTAAATTTTAAAACCATGCATGTGCTTTATAAAAGTGCAAGAAAAAGACCAAAATATTTCTCGCAAAAACCTTATAACAATCCACACTGAGCAAGCTAAAGGTTTGGAAATGCCTAAGATGCCACTGATATGATATGATACAATATATGACTGGTGGCCATTTGTCATGAAAGAAAGTGAGGGCCTTCAATCCATCAGTGAAAGGAATGGAAGTGTACAGTGTGGCAACATCTAGAAAGAAGATGAGGTCGGGTTTGAAAGTGGGTTTATTCTAAATGAGCTAAACACGTCAAGCGAGTAAACTGTCTTTGAGGTATATGTGAGAAGGCTCTGCATTATGTGTCTATGCCTCTATATGTTCTGTTGGGCATTGTGAATTAACTATTGTTTAATGTTATAAGCATGTATTACTTCACATGAATTTTTAAAAAATCAAATAAAAAAATAAAAAAAGAGGATAAGGTGATCTGTTTTGGAACAATCATCATATCATGTACATACCTGCTACGGTACCATCAAAGATGAAGACGGGGTAAAACTCGTCAGCATTCTTCAAGCACTCTAGAAGCGCCGGATTATCATGAAGCCTAAGACCATGTCGAAACCAATGGACTGCTACAGTCTTTGCCTTCTCCGTGTTGTCCATTCCATCTCCATCAGGACCCATCATGATTATTAATACGCGTAGCTGTGACGATCAAACAAAATTCCAGTTGTATTTTGATTGTGAACTCGCAAATTCAACAACAAAAACCGCGGTTCACTCGACGAATTTCCGGAAGACTCCGAAGAGTGAAGCAGACTGATGCACAACGAATGAGTGGTCAGTTTCAGCTAGGACCAGCATCCTCTGCATACATTTTAAATCTAAAAAGATGCGTGTCGCGTTGTGAAACACGTGCCTGCCTAAAATAATGTCACAATGGGCCTTCCTGACCCAGTTTTGGGTGGATTCTGTCTCTGAAAGATCGATGCCACTTAGTAGCAAGCGCTTATTCAGGCTTCCACTGCACCAGTAGTCGGCCAGCCACAAACCTTCATCCCCTTGATGACTGCGAATAAAATCAAATAAATAGGCCTATGCGTATAACAATATCACAATATGCCAATTTACACGAGGCTTCAGAAGTTCCTATTGTTTACAGGTTACTCTGGCAAGGTCGCATCCAGTGTTGACAAAACAGATGATTTGGTTATTGCGAACTCATCTTCCGACCGCAATCTGTCAAAATTTGGCTCTGACTGCTTCTGTCATACGAACTGCTATCTCCTTAGGGCGTACTGTCTTTGCTGGTGAGATGGGCAGCTTGATTAGTTCTTGACACCCGTGTGTGTGTGTGTATGTGTGTGTGTGTGTGCGCGCGCGCGGGCGTGCGCGTGCCTAAATGCGTGCGTGCGCGCGCGCGTGCTCGCGTGCGTGCTCGCGCGCGTGCTCGCGTGCGTGCTCGCGCGCGCGCGCGCGTGTGTGTGAGTGACTCGGGTCTCTCAGCGTCTGCTTTAATTGTCGCAAGAACCATGAAATGTCCATGGACACCACATGGTATTAAAATGTATTTCGACAAATCATGGTGAACGTTTAGACCACAATTTTTCTGCGCCCATAGGGAGCTACTTTTGTCTTTTGATATTCATGCAATCATGAACATATTTTGCGATATGGATGGGTAAAATGGCAAGCATTTCACTTGGGCATAGTTTATACGTGTTAATCTGGTATATCTTGTGACAGCTGTTATGTAAATTCCAGACCTTACAGCCTGTAAGACTTACCTGGAGCAGCTGTCCAGAAAACTTGAACTTGAACTTGAGGTGTTTGAGGCCTCGTTGGAGGCCTGTTCACCTTCGAGACTTGTAGATGTAGTCTACACCAAAGAACTTGCATGCGTGGGGTTTCTAATAGTACTGGCACTACCACCACCTATTCGTAGCATACTGGATTGAACTTTGAGGAAGGCTATTCCAGTGGGCATCCAGTCTGGACTTGAAAGTGTTCAATGTTGGAGCTGTAACAAGGTGAGCTGGGAGGCTATTCCAAGAGTTTATGACTCTCTCAGCAAAAAAGTTACCTCTAACCTGTAGCCTACAGTATCCTTTGACTAGCTTCAGACTGTTGCCCCTTGTTTCTCTGCTGTCAAACAACTGAAACTGAGGGTTCTTCACCCTGTACACGCCATGCACATATTTGTACAAATCAATCATATCACCTCGAGACCGTCGATGTTCAAGACTGGGAAGCTTTGGTATGGCCAAGCGTTCTGGGTAGGGTTTGTCCTTGAGCGATGAAAGGAGCTTTGTTGCTCTGCGTTGGACATCCTCCACCTCAGCACACAAAGTCTTGTGATGAGGTTGCCAAGCCGAGTGTCCATACTCCAGGACTGGTCTTACAAGTGACTTGTACAGCTGGATAAAGGTCTCATTTGTCAAGTGTTGATAACGTACAGGGACAGGTCAAAGGTTGTGAAAACAGCAAATGTAGGAGTGTTAACATCTACCAGTGCAGATGATGTTGTACCCCTTTCTCTGTCTGTCAAAGGTAAAACCTATGATGATGTGGTTTTGTCGAATGATTTGTCTTCAAGTCAAACAGAACAGCTCAAAGAAATTTTGAAAGACTTTCAGGATGTGTTGACAGATACCCAGGTACAGTGACTGGTATTGAACCCCATAGTATTCAGTTGACTACTGAAATACCAGTGCGAACCAGACCATACCCCCTCCCGTTTCCAAAAAAAAGAGGTTGTCGAGAGAGAAATCAAAGTAATGCTGGATTTAAAGGTCATAGAACCTTCCACATCTCCGTACAGCTCACCAGTTGTATTGGTGGACAAACCTGATGGCTCGGTGCGGTTCTGCATCGATTACAGGAAACTAAACAAGATCACTGTGTTCGATGCCGAGCCCATCCCAGACATTGAAGAACTTCTGTGTCAGCTCTCAGAAGGAAATTATTTTGTGAAAGTAGACTTGACTAAAGGATACTGGCAGATTCCAATGGCTGAAGCTGACAAGGAAAAGACAGCATTTCAAACACCTTTTGGTCTTTTCCAATGGACGAAAATGCCATTCGGTTTGCAAAATGCCCCAGCTTCTTTTGCTAGAATGATGCGAGCTCTGAAACTCCATGAATGTGGTGCAGTCAGTTTTTTTGACGATATTTTGTTGGCTGCAAAGTCATGGAGTGACCTCCTTTCTAACTTACGAGCTGTTTTTTCCAGACTCAGAAGTTTTGGTTTGACTGCGAGACCATCCAAAATTCGTGCCGGTTTTCAAACTCTCGAGTTTTTGGGTCACACTATTTCAGTGGGAAAAATGATGCCAGAAGGAAAGAAAGTGGAAAAGATTTTATCTTTACACAAACCCACTACAAAGAAACAGATCAGGTCACTCATCGGATTGTTGTCTTACTATAGACGATATGTACCCCACTTTGGGTCCCTGACGGCCCCTTTGACTGAACTGACGAAAGGGACGAAGAACAAAAGTATTGTGTGGTCTGATGAGTGCCAGAAGGCTTTGGAGTGTGTTCAGAACACCCTCAACTCATTTCCTGTTCTTTTGTTACCCTCCCTCTCAGAAGACTTTATTTTGAGAACCGATGCCAGTTCCAAAGGAATGGGAGCGGTACTGTTGCAGGAAAAAAGTGCTTTGTTACATCCCGTGCAATACGCCAGTAAAAAGTTCTCAAAGACACAGGAGAAATACTTCACTATTGAGAGAGAGAGTGCTTGGCTATTGTATGGGCATGTGAGAAGTTCGCCAGGTTCTTGACTGGACGAAAGTTTCGGTTACAGACTGACCACAGGCCATTGACTTTCTTGCAATCGTCAAAAACTAAGAACAGCAGATTGTTAAGGTGGTCTTTGACATTGCAGGAATTCCAATTTACCATTGAACCAGTGCCTGGAACACAAAATGTCATGGCAGATTTATTGTCACGTGCATGAATATTCATGGACAAATGTAACTGTCTTCAAGGGAAAGACTATTCCTGTTTTTTTGTCTTTCTTTATGATTACAGTGTGTCCACATTTGACAGTGCATTGTATGCTACTGACTGTTTAAATCAAGTGGTATTTATGCTTAATTTGCTTGTTGAAGTGACTATATGTTTTACAAGCAAACACCTACTTGATGTTGATGTAATACATATTTATTCTTTGCTTTATTCTTTGGTAAACAATGAAAAAATCATCATGTACTATTTATGTCTAACTTGCTTGTGAAGGTGAATATATATGTATGTGTCATGAGCAAATAACTCTTTAGAAATGTATATACACATGTTTTGATTGTGCAGTGAGACAAACCTATTGTTTTCATTAGTTCGTTTTCGTGTGTGCAAAAGTGACATGTTGTTAAATAACAAGTGTAAGGATTAACATAATTTGTTTTTGTTAAACCCTAGAGTTTGACAATGCATTGGAGGCTTGACCAAAGAATTTTCAAGCATGTGAGTTTTTTTAGGTTGAATCCTAGAATTCAACATTCTTTTTAAGATTAAATCAAAGAATTTTGGAAGGTGTGAAAGACTTGTATTCCTTTTGACCTGCACCAAGGAGTGTTTCAAAGGCTTTTGAAGTGTTTGATTTCTACATTTTCAGAAATGGCCAGAAGCTGACTTCTTCTTTGTCCAAGATGCAGGACACTCGGCCCTGGAGCCAGGGACCACATCTCGGCTGGTGCAGGCCACGGATAAATACAAAACACTGTAGTGCCACACCTGAGGTGTGTGTCATGTACTGCTCTGTACTCCCACGTACAGAAAATAAGCAGGGTATTTTCCAAATCTGTGTTGATCAAGATTGGGAATGGTGATGAATTAAATATTTGGGTAAAATTGCATCGAAGATTACTGTCTTCATCTGTTTGTACTGTGATGAGAAACTTCTATTAAGGAGTACTTACTGTGCATGTGCCATTGCATAACAACATGTATGATAAACTCGTTTTGGAATAAGTCTGTCAGTAGAACTATGATTTTTTTTCCCTGATGGGTTTTACGCTTAATTTGTTAGACAGGAATAGGAATTTTAGAGTTCAGCCAGTCATATTTAAAGGACTAGGTTGAAAAGGCAAACCAGAATAATGTAAGATTCATGGCTTCAACAGATGGTCTGATCCTTACTGTTGGTGTCCATTTTGTGAATGGTATATAGTAAGATTATTGTCATTGCACAGTGTTTCAAGCTTTAAAAGAAAAACGTCTTCATTTAAAGAGAATGCAGGAAAATGCAATTATGAGCATTATTTAGCACCAAACAGAAGTAATCATGTTCTTACTCATCTGGCTTACCTTAGTTTTTGCCTCCTACCCTTAAAATGTTTTCAAACAGTGTCGATGGAAACAAACTAATTAGTATATCATCGCATAATTTCATGCAATAGCATTATCAGTGACAGAAGTGTCCTGTGTTGATCATATAATGAACTGAAATTGGAACTGAAAAGTGCATAATTTCCACGATTTGCATGAAGGGAAGTTACTCTTGTTAATGCATACATCTTCAAAGGCTTTGTTAGTGTTGTTTAGCACAGTTTTTTTTCTCTTTTTATTGTGAGAAATTTGACAATCTGTAGCAATGATACTTTTATTGTCATCTCGTCAAACAAAACATCATTGATTTGAAGTGAAGAGCAGCATTGTTTCGAACGAGGAGCTTTAGCTGTTAGTCAACCACTTTTTTTTTCTCGTCAAATATTGAGCAATATATCTTACAGATTTATGAATAAGGAATGATGCCCTTCTCCAGTCCAGTAAAATGCAAATTACTTGAGTTGAAAAAAAAAAAGATCACAAATTTCATGATTAGGATACTGATATGACTGGGGAAGAAGTTGCCTTAGCTACAAGATGTTCCTGTGAGTCACCTTGAAGCTATTACAAAGAGAGTGCGCATGTGTGTGCATGTGGGTATTCAGACAGCTACTCACATGGAAACACACTCACACACAGAGACACATACACACACACACACATACACACAAACACTCTCTCTCTCTCTCTCTCTCTCTCTTTCTCTCTCTCTATCTCTCTCTCTCTCTCTCTCTCTCTCTCTCTCTCTCTCTCTCTCTCTCTCTCTCTCACTCACTCACACACACTGTGTGTGTGTATTTGTGTTAAGTTTGTTCAGCTTCCTGTCGGCTGTATGTTTCCACCTGCACGTGCTTATTTCAGTGGCACCAAGTTTGCACAGTGCATGGTTTTGTTACATGACAGTTGTTGATCTTGTTTCCATGGAAGCTTTTTTTCCCTAATGGCCAGACGCCTTTTAATGCTTTACGCAATTACAAGTCTGTCTGAAGTTGTGCCAAAGGAGTTACTATGGAAAAACGATATCTGTAAACGTTATTTGTTCACAGTATTTTGATTTGATTAAGAAACGTTTTACAAGAGAGGGCTTATACTCCCTATGACAAAAAGATGTTAGTTCTTCATTGTTCGCTCAGACAGGAACCTCAGAGGGGTTGATGAAGGCTACTGTGTGGCGGAGGATCTCCAGAGGTCCACAGAGCTGCTCCCTCACTGATGTGCATGCTCTGCTCGGGTGGTTCGGTGTGTTGGACAGTCCTGCAGGAAGCTCTTCACAGTCACAGGAGCTGTATCATAGAGGCACACTGCAGACTCATCCATTGGAATTTTGTCAAAGCATGGTGCTTGAGGCTGGAGTGCCCTGTAGCCAGTCTCACAATGCTCTCTTGGTCTGGTCTGGGTAGGAGGTAATAGGCATCCTTTCTGTTATAGTTTGGGTTCTGTAGACACCATCGTTTCGCTGCTTCCCTTAGATAATGGTCTTGGCTTCTTTGAATGAGACTTCCAGCTCTGTTTGGGTGGTCAGTCAGCATCCTCATTGCCCAATATGTTGCAGTATGAAGATATTTGGATGTCCATTGGATGACGATGTATTTAGTGGACTACTGTAGAATGGCTAGGGCAGAGACAAGAGAGTTGAGTTCCTTACTTCAAGGATTTCCGACAGCCTGCAGTACTGACAGAGAATCAGAGAAGATGACAACTCTGGGATGACAGCCTTTCTGCTCTCACACGATGTTCTGGCTGCTGTCAGTAGTGCACCTGCCTCAGCCTTTAAGTTTGTGGAGAATTTGCCAGTGGGGGTGGCGTTTCAGACTGGTGTTCCATCATTCAACGCTAGGAAAATTCCTCCATCTCTGTTTCTGGTCCTCTGCTGAGCTATCTGTGTATGCATGTGTCCACAGCTCTTTGAGTTATACCTTCTCCATGCAGCCAAGGGCTGTTGCTTTTCTCTCTGGTTCTAAGTGAGTACCCTTTGTTAGAATGCCAGGAATGGTGACTGATTTCCAGTCAGTGGAAACTGGTCTCTTTTCCATGATGGCACTGCACTGTGTTATGGAATTGTCTCTTGCTGCAGCTGTTCAGAATTCTATCTGTCGAGTCTGTGTGCATTGCACACAAAGCTGCTTCACTTCAGTCTGCACTTGGTAGGCTCCGACACTCGTCTGTTCGTGGCATGATTGTTCATCCTCTTGAATTTGGCAGCTTGTATGAGGACCTTTGTGTCTCGTCTGCTTTTGAGGTTCTGAAGACCAGAGGTTCTGTCAGGAGTATCCATTGTTCGGACTGGATTTGACTTGAGTGCGCCAGTGATGATACACGAAGCCTGATTCAGTGAGTCTTAACTCCAGCAACTTTGTCAAAGTTCGTTTGGGATGCTCTCCCATGCAGTTGCTCTGTATTCTAGAACCTGTCTTGCTCATCCAAGCCACAGCTTCTTCTGAATGGTGTAGTCTGCACCCCAGGATGTTCCTGACAGTTTCTTCATCATTGCCAGATGCGGTCTTGCTCTCGCTTTGCAGTTGTCGATCTGGCATTTCCAGGTCATTCTGAAATCAAAGGTAACTCCTAGACAGGTTGTTGATTTGTCTTGTGGCAGGATGTGACCGTTCACCTGGATTCATGCTCTTTGTTCTTTTGCAGCCAGGCTGAAGATGATGTAGAAATGGTGTTACAGTTTCTCTTTCTTATGAATTTTCAGCAGTCAACAGTCAGTTTTGATTGACTACATGTATATTTTCTCTTGCAATTTACATCATTTAAATGTTGCTATGAAGAGAATATGTAAGAAAGAAAATATATTGTGGATAAATTTGGAAATTTTTGATTGAATTTTTTTGTTTGTTTGTTTGTTAAATAAGAGGAGCTGTACTATTGATGCATTTTCATGACCTAAAGTTATTGTACTGGTTAGATATCCATTTGAAATTTATAAGGTATTTATTTCAAACTTACAAGCAATACGCATTAGTGTTTTATTGAATATTCATAATATCTATGACAAAGACAACGCTTACATTACTTTGAAGATGAGAGAAAAAAAGAAACGGTTTCATGGATAAAGAATGAAATAAGAAGAAATAACTTTTTTTCATAAATAAGAGAAATTACACTGCTGACGTGTTTTCATGACAAAAAGGTTCTGTTAATGTATACATCTGGAAGTTAAGCTATGAACATTCATGTTTTTATTGAATATATTGTATAAATCTCCAGCAGTTGATATCCCATATGTTATTTTAAAGAAAAAAGTAAATAAGCAAAGGAAATGGTAGTGTGGGTTTTTACCTGTAGACTTCTGAGCAGAGGAGTCCAGATGATCCGCTTTCGCTGACAGGTGACAGCTCTTTAAGTTGATGACCATAGTCTTTCTTTGTTTTTCTTTTTCATCTCTCTCCCCCTTATTTTTTAACGTTGATTGAACAAACTGACATCACTGATCTCTGATCAAAGTCTTAGTTGTTTGTTTTTCTTTTCAATGTCATGTCATTTCAGGGTGTTTTCTGCGCTTGGAACCCGCGTCTCCTCCACCATTCCACTCTCCCCTTCCAACACACACAGCCACACACACACACACACACACACACACACACACACACACACACACACACACACGCACATGCACACACACACACCACACACACACACACACACACACACACACACACACACACACACACACACACACACACACACTCGCACTCACACTCGCGCATGCACAAGCAAAAATGACTGAAATTAAAGAAGTAAGAGCTCTTTTTGTTATTAAATACTATGACGGCAAACTTTGAAAGAAGTGCTGTGCAAGTAATGGTGTGCAATATATTGCAATGCAACGCAATGCAATAACAATACAATGCAATACAATACAATGAAATGTGACATTCTTCAAGCAAACAGCTTTGAACTGAAAACAGGATGGCGCTGAGGTTTAGCCTAACCTATTTCTAATCGGGTTTCATTTCTTTTTTTTCTTGCTAGATGTTGTGTATTATACTTGGTTTAGCTGCCGATGTGAAAGAGATCATGGCAAAGAATAATGCATGGATATGGATATTATGGTTTATGTATGGGAGTGGTGACTGTATACGATTGATTAATGTCAGTTTGAAAAAGCTGTGTTGAACAGATCATGAATAATGAGGAATATGATGTGGACATCATCATGATTTATGAATGGCAGTAGTTATTGATTGTGATTGATTGATTTGAATCTGTTGAGTCAGCTATTCTTTGAACTTTTCGTATTACTTTCTGCATGTAAACGGAAACAAATTTTTCTCAATTTTCCTTGTGTCTTTCATGTTACATGATTTATCCAATTTGGATTTTTATAGTGAACACTTTTTTTTTCTTTCTTTGATCAAATGAAGACGTTGAAAATATACGTTTTTTTTTCCAAGAAAGATACGAATCTTTATGAATGTAGACGGAAGAATACCTTAATATCATGTTTATTTTAGAAAACAGAAATTAAAACGAATGAAAAAAGAATTCTGTCTTAATAATGGATGTGTGATTTGTGTGGAGACAGACTTCCTAGTGTGTACAATTACCACTACAATAAAATCAAGGACCTCTTGCTGATGGGTGAATGCTGTTAGTGGCGTGCTTGTTAGGGCATCGTTTGTAAAGAGTGCATATTTTTTAAGCAAAAGGAAATCACAGCATACAGATTAAGGGAGAAGTTTGCATGTAGAAACTTTCTTCTTCCTTAAAGCAACGGCAGGGGTTTACACCTGAGCAGTCCAGCTGCAGATTTCCTCTGACCACGTGCATGGGTGCTGCAGTCCTTTTGCGTGTGTGTGTGTGTGTGTGTGTGTGTGTGTGTGTGTGTGTGTGTGTGTGCGCGTGTGCGTGTGCGTGTGCATGTGTGTGTGTGTAACAAAAAAGCAGAAAGGGAATAAATTTATAACGTTTGGATGGACGCGTAAATCATTGAACGGTATCTTGTAAACCAAACCATGTATTATGGATGTCAATAATCTGTTTTCATCCGTAAACCTGGGCTGGTGTGCAACAGTGTATGGTAAGATGTCTGTCCACTTAGCTTGGCTGTTTGGGACAAGCTGTCCCAGACTGTAGTCTGAGGTTAGTCAGAAACGCTGTGCTCACACGCACATCAGGTGTGGCAGACAGGTACAATCGTCCCAGGTGTGGCAGACAGGTACAATCGTCCCAGGTGTGGCAGACAGGTACAATCGTCCCAGGTGTGGCAGACAGGTACAATCGTCCCAGGTGTGGCAGACAGGTACAATCGTCCCAGGAGAGTGGGCACAGGATCCGTCACACACTAGTCTGCATCACATTAAGGGGGTCAGCGAAAATGACATTTTTTTTGGTTTATGTTGGGCAGTAATGTGATTCGAACTTGCATTAGTGCTCTGACCAACAGGGCCAATTGGACATCCCATAATTGCATTAGTAGATTGATGGTATTGAAAACAAACGAACAAACAAACAAAAAAAAGACATTGTTACCCCTGGATACACTGAGTCTACATTGGATTGAGTCTTTCGATGTTTCATGGTGGTCGGAATGCCATCAATTCATTGGTTGCGGGGAGCATTTATCCGCCCATGGTGTATCAAAGACACGTATTATCATAAATTGGTAGTATTTTGACCACCCTGAGAAAGAATCGCAATCTTAGGGCTTCCCATTACGAAGAACCCGCCAGATTATCATCACAATGCGAAACCTCAAATGGATCATGCTCGTATTTTGCAATATTCTAATCGTGGAAATCGATCCGTGACTTTGTGTTTCTGCTGCGTCCTTTTCTCACGATGACCAGTCACTCTTCTTCTTCTTCTTCTTCCTAAAATACTGGTTCACTCAAAAACGAGTAGGTCACCAGCGCGCATGTTAAAAAGTAGAATAAAATAACATAAAACAGTGCGACTCAGACTGTTGGCCCCTGGAGCAAACTTGGCAACAAGGGGTCGCACTCGATATTCAATAAAATATCTGGGGAAGTAAAAATAGAAAAACGTCAATATGCAGATCTCAAAACTGTCGAATCAACCTGTTTTTTGAATGAGATTGCACCTGTGGCAATCTTGATGGCACCCGGCAGTGAGTTCCACAGCCGTACAGAACTGGGATAAAAAGAATGTAAGTGGCTGTCAATATTTGATGCAGGTATGGTATAAGATTGACCGCCACTCCTGGTGCTACTTTTATTCAATACTAGTTGTTCCATTGGAATATCAATTACTTTAGCTCTGCCTTTGAAAAAGGTGTTAAGTTTAATAAAAGCTCTTCTCTCTTCTAAGGGTTTCCATTCTAATTTCCTCATGTTCTTCCTAGTATTCCCCTTTTCTCTGATGTGGTTCCCTGTTACGAACCGTGCTGCTCTCTTCTGAATCTTTTCAAGGTTATCAATGTCCTTTAGATGGTAAGGATCCCAAACTGAGCAACCATATTCCAGTACTGGTCTAACCAGTGTTTTGTAGCAGTCGTCTTTAACCTTTTGGGGGCAGTCATTGATATTCCTGTATAAGAAAGCTAAGATGTTATTTGCTTTCTTACATACTAAATTGTAATGTTCTTTCCATTTGAGACGACTATCTATAATCACGCCTAAATATTTTGCAGCATTAGTTTCTTTAAGAATAGTATTATGGATAGAATAATCTGATCTAATTGGTGAGCGTTTGTTACATATACGCAACACTTGGCACTTTTGGGGATGAAATTCCATTTTCCAAGTTCTTTCCCACTCTTGTAAAGCGTTTAGATCTTCTTGTAGAATGCGTATATCATTCTTGCTTCTGATTGTTCTATATACTAAACTGTCATCTGCAAAAAGCCTTATAGTAGTTCCAGGAGAGAGATTTCTACTTATGTCATTTATATAAATTAAGAAAAACAGGGCCCCAGAACAGTTCCCTGTGGTACACCTGACAAGACTGGTTTACAATGGGATGACGACCCTTCCACAACAACTTTCTGCGTTCTCCCAACGAGGAATGATCTGGCCCATTTTAGCAAAGAACCGCCAATGCCAATGTGTTCTAATTTAAGCAGCAGGCCCTCATGGCCAACCTTATCAAAGGCTTTAGAAAAATCTAATAAAATTGCATCTATTTGCTGTCTGTTGTTAAGACAGTTACTAAAATCATTGAGAGTTGTTATAAGTTGAGTCTCACAACTCCTTCGCTGTCTAAAACCATGCTGGGCGTTTATTTAAGAAGTCATATTTGTCAAGATGGTCCATTATGCTACTATATATTATGTGTTCAAGTAGTTTAGCTGATATGGATGTAAGAGATACAGGTCTATAGTTCTCTGCTTTTGTTTTGTCACCCTTTTTGAATAAGGGAACAATGCTCGCATCTCGCCACTCATCAGGTATTACTCCCTGGTCCAGTGAAGCTTGGTAAAGTAATTGGTATACCTCACTCAATTCATTGGCACATAATTTTAAGAGCTTGCCAGGAACGCCATCGGGACCAGTAGCTTTGTTTTCATTGATATTGGTCAGTAACTTAAATACTCCTGCTTTGTTTACTTTGATGTTTAGCATTTCAGGGAGTTTATCATCATCCTTTAGTCTAACGTTAATTAAAGGTTTGGGATTTGAGAAAACTGAACAAAACTGCTTGTTTAATAAGTT
>CM031597.1:51051903-51059403 GCA_018398815.1 Conus ventricosus | reverse complement strand
CAAAGTGTCATTGAACGGCTGTTGTAACAGTGATATTGATGGTCGGTTTACTTTTATATCGCCACAGGGACAAAGTGTCATTGAACGGCTGTTGTAACAGTGATATTGATGGTCGGTTTACTTTTATATCGCCACAGGGACAAAGTGTCATTGAACGGCTGTTGTAACAGTGATATTGATGGTCGGTTTACTTTTATATCGCCACAGGGACAAAGTGTCATTGAACGGCTGTTGTAACAGTGATATTGATGGTCGGTTTACTTTTATATCGCCACAGGGACAAAGTGTCATTGAACGGCTGTTGTAACAGTGATATTGATGGTCGGTTTACTTTTATATCGCCACAGGGACAAAGTGTCATTGAACGGCTGTTGTAACAGTGGTATTGATGGTCGGTTTACTTTTATATCGCCACAGGGACAAAGTGTCATTGAACGGCTGTTGTAACAGTGATATTGATGGTCGGTTTACTTTTATATCGCCACAGGGACAAAGTGTCATTGAACGGCTGTTGTAACAGTGATATTGATGGTCGGTTTACTTTTATATCGCCACAGGGACAAAGTGTCATTGATCGGCTGTTGTAACAGTGATATTGATGGTCGGTTTACTTCTATATCGCCACAGGGACAAAGTGTCATTGATCTTTTTTTTGTTTGTTTCTGAAGATTTGTGTAAATATTGTGACCTTCACGTTGAGATGACTGTGTTCTTGGTAATTGCCAGTTGTTATGAAATGGATCAGTGATCATAGTAATAAGCTTAATAAGGAAATAAAACCAGCAAGTACAGGAGAACAAAATCCCAGCCTAGATCCCTATTCCAACTAGCCGAACAGTAAATGATGGGCAGGGTTGTGCCGGTCCAGGTCATGACCTGGGGGTCGCCACGATTACCGGGTAAGCCTCCCCAGATACTAATTAGGCTAGTTGAGTCCTTTTTTTTTTTCTTTTTTTTGCTTGCCGCAACACGCTGCCCCGGAGCTGAACTCAGGGGTATGCGGTCGGGGTACTAAGGCGATTTTTACATCTCTTTAGCTATCTTTTCGTTGTCCCTATTAGATCTTTGTTTATTTTATCCTACGCCTCTGTGCACACAGGTCAACAATAGTCAACAATGACGGCTGACCTACAATTTTGAAGATTTTGAAGATTGAAGAGAAGAAAGAATACTGTTGAATGATGAAAAAGCTCGGACATGTAAAGAAGAGGTCGATAGTATTGAACTAAAAGTGGGGCCGGAATAGCTCATTTGGTAGAGCGCCGGTCTCGTAATCCAAGGGTCGCAGGTTCGAATCTCCGCCAGGCCGTTTCGGTACAGGGGGATTTTTCCCTCGGTGTTAACATTGGTTCTGACTCCATTTCCTATACAGTCCTTCGAATGAAACTATAAACCGAGGTTCCGTGTGTGAACGCACGCATAACATCTTGCACACACGTAAAATCCACCGCCAACTTTCGGAAGAGAAGGAAAGTTTGGCCGTTGGTATGGATGACATGTTACACATAGCATACACTTTCCCCGAAGATGGAGTATGACTGCTTTAATGGCTGGATAAAAAAACGGTCATGCACACAAAACTCCACTCCCTTTGTTGAGCAGATGGGATTAACACGTGCTTGTCGATACAGGGAGTGTCGGCAGGAGTATCAGCCTGCGTACGTAGTACAAGAAGAAGAAGAAGAAGAAGTAAAAGAGATGATATCTAAAGCTGGCCAGATGTTAACAGCTGATGTCAGCAGTGGAGATGATGTATTTACCAAGGCTTTGCGCGGGGCGGCGGCCTGCATGGTACGGAGAGCTGGAAAAGGAAAGGGTCATAATGACCGGTTTGATAAAGAGTGTCAGCTGAAGAAAAGGAAGGTGAAGAAACTTCTCAGACGATTTAACAAATCTAATTTAGTCATTAACAGGAAAAAGAAGAAAGAAGAATATGTAAATGAACGAAAGTCTCTGCAAAATTAGAGATGCAAAAAAAAAAAAAAAAAAAAAATGCAAGTATGAAGAAGAAATTAACACTGCAAAAGTTAAAAGATTCAGTGCATGGTTCGAAACCTTTTTGGTCAACAATTACATCAATTAACAGAACAGTGGTCATTTACACTAATCTTAGTACTCAGCAGTGGTATTGTCATTTTTTCTATGTTTTTAATGTACATAGTACATTGACCATGATGATTTAATTATTGAAGAAGAAGAGAACATGGGCGATGAGCCTTTATTGAAAGACCCAGTTTCTGAGCATGAGGTGCCGTCTAGCATTAAAAAACCTTGATACCAGTGAAAGTGTAGGTCCAGATACATCACCAGTCAAATGTTAGAAAATGCAGAAAATGCGAATAAACTCTGTGGTGAATTTTCTTGTTGCCGTTTTCAACAAACTATTTAAAAAATGGGACTTTTTCTTCAGAATGGCAAAATCTGTTGTTATTCCAATGCACAAAAAGTGACACGAATACACCTGATAATTACAGAGGCGTGGCATTTACTAGTGTCGTAAGTAAAATCTATGCCCATAATTTCAATAAAAGACTAACTAAATGGCTCGTAAAGAGAAGAATATATCATTGAAGAACAGGCAGGTTTTAGGGTTAATTACATCATACTAGATCATGTATGTACTTTTGTATGCAGTAGTTCAGAATTATCTTCAACGTAATAGAAAATTGTATATGGCTTTTGTTGACTTTAGAAAAGCCTTCGATTCTGTGAATATGAACATTTTTTGGAATGTTTTAAGGAAAAACGGGTGTAAATAGCAAGTTGTACTTGGCTCTTAGAAGTATTTATGATTTTGTATCTGTATGTGTATGTGACAACAGTATTTATACGGATTTTTTCGCGAGTTGTAGAGGCATCAAACAGGGCTGCTTCTTAAGTCCCTGAGTGTTTTCGTTTTTTAATAGACGAACCTGCGATCGAAGTATTGAAAAAAGGAAGACACAATATTCAGATGATTCTCGGAGCAATCGAATTACTCTTGATGTTGTTTGCAGATGACCATTATTTATCAGCCATCCTTATTGGACTTCAGAATCAATTAAATGCACTAAAACAGGAGGCAAATGAGCAGTTAACAGTAAATCTAGAAAAGACCAATGTCATGATTTTTCGCAATGGAGGACACCTTTCAGGACATGAAAAATGGTGATATGGAGAAAGGGAGATTATAGGGACTAGTTCCTATTTATATCTTGGAATATTATTCACCACGAGACTAAGTTTGATGGCTGCATGGACTGAAAACAAACAGAAAAGGGAAAAGAAAGGTGTGATGGAAAATTCTCAAATCTTGCGCAGGTTAGGTCCTGTCGAATAAAATCTTTTTGGGAAACTTTTTGATTCTCAGATAGAACCGGTTTTAACTTTTGCAGCGCTAGCGGTTTGGGGACTAACTGTTAATAACTGCGTGGAAAAGGTGCACACATTTGCCATAAAGCGTTTCACTGGTGTGCCATTGCATTCGTCAAATACCGTTTTGTATGGCAGGTATCCATATCTATCTATCTATCTATCTATCTAATCTAGCTATCTATCTATCCCATCCCATCCCATCCCATCCCATCCCATCCCATCCCATCCCATTCCCCCACCCACCCACCCACCCACCCAGCTATCTATCTGTCTGTCTGTCTGTCTGTCTATCTATCTATCTATTTGATGAAAAATAACCAGGTTACTAATGTCAAGGGTGTGTGCAGAGGCATAACGAAATGCTGCTGATGCAAGAAGAGGAGGGTAAACAGAACTGGGTATTTCAAATCAAGAGAAATTTAACATAACATACATCTGGAGTTGTGTTGATGTGCCAGGGAGTAGGTTGCGAACATGGTTTTATATCTGAATTGAAAGATGGATCAATAACATCACATAAACAAAACTAGCGTGAAAAAAAAGGAAAGTAATGATAAGTATAACTGATCCTTTTCGTTTGAATCATGATTTCAAATTGAGAGATATTTTCAGTTGTTACAAATAGGTGGCAAAGAATTTGTATCGCCAGGTTCAGAATAAGAACTTTGGTCCACATGCAAATGAAATGTGGTTCAGTATAAATGCTTCCACGGTATCCCCCCCCCCCCCCAGCCCTCCCCACCCGCACTCCCCACTCCCCCGTGTCCGATGTGTGGCCATGCTCCGGAAAACGAGAACCGTTGCGTTTTCAGTAGCAGGGGCTACCATGAATCGAGGAAGAGAAATATTATTTGAGTCTAAAGAACCAGAGAGGAAGGACATAATAGTAATCTTAGCGTCTGAGAGTAATGATATCATTGTAACTCTTGCAAAGTACACACAGGGGGCAGGACTGATTCCGAAAAAGACAACGGTTCATGAGTGAAAAGTATAAAATCGCGTGACGTGTAATTTGTGCTTACCAGGTAAAGAACCTTAAGTGATATAAGCTTGAAAGATGAGGACGATATCCTGATTGATGTAACATTTAGATGGTCGTGTTAATACGTAGAAGTGTGTGTGTGTGTGTGTGTGTGTGTGTGTGTGTGTGTGTGTGTGTGTGTGTGTGTGTGTGTGTGTGTGTGTGTGTGTGTGTGTGTGTGTGTGTGCGAGAGTGCGTGTGTGGATGCGCACGTGAGTGTGTGTGTGTGTTGTTGTTCTTCAGTTTAACGTCTTCCCACACAAGGTGATTTCAGACGGTGTGTGTGTGAGAGAGAGAGAGAGAGAGAGAGAGAGAGAGAGAGAGGGGAGAGAGAGAGAGAGAGAGAGAGAGAGAGAGAGAGAGAGCGCACTCGCGCGCGCCTGTGTATTTGGATGAGTGAGTGTGCGTGTGCGCTTGTGTGTGTGTGTGTGTGTGTGTGTGTGTGTGTGTGTGTGTGTGTGTGTGTGTGTGTGTGTGTAATTTCTTTTTGTGTATGAGGGGTTGTTGAAAGTTAAAGATAAATTCCTACTGGACTACGTAGTAGATGGGGGCATAACGAACAAAGTAAAGCATAGTTATTTAATATTTTTGGTAAAGTCAGTGGAGTCGATCTATTATGTGAAATATTAGAACCAGTTTTGAGCACTGTATTCTTTACTCCTGGACAATCTAGTAGCAGGTGACGTACAGAAAGAGTTTCCCCACACATGCATGTAACATTTTTACTGTATTTGGTTCGGAGTGAATTTAAACGCATCCTATGAATTAAAGTTGCTACCTCTCTAGATGTCGTATTTTCAAATTTGTCTAATTGAGTCTTGGGCTGGATGTCGGGATTTGGTTGTATACAGTTGTGATAATATTGGCTATGTGTGTCTTCCAATAACCTCTTGAAACTGTTAAAGGATACTCTAGTAATTAAAGTATAACATTCTGATAGGTCTAGTGGAATGTTCAGAGAAGTCGTTCCATCAATGTTGCGAGCTGCTCTCCGAGCAGCTTGGTCAACTTTCTCATTTGTGGAAATTCCACAGTGTGAGGGCACCCAACAGAAAGTCACATTTATTCTTTTCATCGATAGGAGATGTGTCACATAATTAATTTCTGTAATAGTCTCACAGCGGATCTTTGGATTTAGAGACTGTAAGGCAGAAAGGGCTGACTTTGAATCACTGCACAATAAAAGTTGACAATTTTCTATGGAAGACTTTAAAACATACTTCAGGGACATTAGAATAGCAACTAATTCTGCAGTAAATATTTACAAGTGTTTGCCAAAATAATATAATTCCTCCACTTTTGATTTTGGTATTATAAAAGCTGCTCCTGCTCGATGGTCATCTAACACTGAACCATCTGTAAAAATTTGCAGATGATCCTTATATTGATTTTCCAAATGAGAATTTACATAATTTTTTTAAAAGATATGGTGGATCGTTTTTGTTCAGTTCAGTATAATTTGTGTCAAAATTTGCTTTGGTTTGTTCCCATTTGGGAGTGGGTGGAAAGGACGGATTGACAGTTATTTTGCTTTGGTTAATGTTGGTTTTTTTCAGAAGAGTAGATGTGTATGACTGAATAGATTTTGCTGATTTTATGTCTTTTGCTCTTTTAGCAAAATCTGTATCTGAATTTAGGGATACTTCATTTGTACAGAAACTTTTTTGTGAAAGGTTCTTTAAAACAAATTTGGTGGAGGACACTTTTCGAAACTCGTTCAAAGGTAAAATTCCAATTTCATAGTATGTCCCAATGTTGCAGGTATGTGTGGAACTCCAAGAGCAAGTTTATATGCTTTGCAGTCTACACTTTGTAACTTATTAAGTAGATGCTGTGGAGCGCTGAAGAATACTCTTGAGCATAAATCAATCTAGACCGCACAAGAGCAGAAGATAGGAGTGTTAAACTCTCTTTATCTTGTCCCCATTTTTGTTTGCTTATGATCTTTAGAAAGTTTAAACTTTTTCTTGCTTTATTCAAAATATGTTCAATATGTTGGTTCCATGAAAGTTTAGATGTTAAAAGTACTCCTAAGAATTTAACAGATTTGACGTATTGTAAGACCGATCCATTCAGAGTAAATTGTGGAAGTTTGTCTGGGTCATATCCAGAGTTGAAAAGCATTAGATTTGTTTTTTCTGCCGACAGTGTCAATCCATTTTCATGTAAAAATCTACTGATATTGTTTAATTCATGTTGATATTTGATCTTTATGTAATTTAAGAATCTTAATGGGGTTTTTCTTTTCATAGTGACTTTCATCCACAGACATATGTCATCAGCAAACTGTACTAAGACTACGTCTTTGGATAAGCCTTTGGTTATGTCTGCAATCAGGATGTTAAACAGGATTGGAGATAATACTGATCCTTGTGGAAGACCCATTTCCAGTGTTCTAGTGGTGGAATATGTATGCTCTATTCTTGTTTGAATAATTCTACTTTGAAGGAAAGCTCTGACATAATCATACATGGTTCCATTTATTCCAATAGTTTTCAGTTTATACAAAAGTCGTTTATGCCACACTTGTTCATACGCTTTCCTTACGTCAAAGAAAGTTGCCAAGATGTGTGTGTGTGTGTGTGTGTGTGTGTGTGTGTGTGTGTGTGTGTGTGTGTGTGTGTGTGTGTGTGTGTGTGTGTGTGTGTGTGTGTGCGCGCGCGCGCCGTACGAACGCGCATGTTTAACACTGCGTGCGTAATCGCGCGCGCGCGCGTCTGTGTGCGTGCGTGCGTGCGTGTGTGTGTGTGTGTGTGTGTGTGTGTGTGTGTGTGTGTGTGTGTGTGTGTGTGTGTGTGTGTGTGTGTTCGTGGAAATATGTACTTGTAAGTAATAAAGATGGCATGTAATATGGAGTTTTTGTCTTCAATTTTACGCCTCTGTGTGTGTGGTGTGTGTGCGTTGTGCGCGCGAGCACACGCGCGCGCGTGTGTGCATGTGTGTGTGTCTGTGTGTGTCTGTGTGTGTATGTGTACGCGCGCGCGTGTGTGCATGTGTGCATACACTGAGCCCCAAGCCCAAAGATCCACACATGTTTTGTGCTGTTTATCCTTATGGAAGCACAGAGAAGTAAACTGACCTGAAGCAAGGATACGGCCAGGAGAATAAATATGAAGGACGAGGGT
>CM031597.1:51044403-51046903 GCA_018398815.1 Conus ventricosus | reverse complement strand
CAAATCTTTGCCAGGTCATTACTATGAAGACAGTTCAATTGTTGGCCTGCGCTTGTTTTTCCCCCACTATTAGATTGTTCGTCTATGTATTTGTCTGACTTTATTCAAGTTTAAAAGGCTGTGCCAGTCTTGAATAAAAGTTACTCTGTGTTAGGTTTCCTTATGGGAGCAAAACATAACCCCACTTGTTTACTGTTTAACGATAACTAAAATAAAACAAATTTTGTTGAAAGACTATAACAATTATAAATGAAAATTAAAGACTGTTCTGATTAATGAATTAAGAATTGAGAAATTGCGAAAGGAACTCATGTTGTAGAAAACAATGATGAATAGATAGCTGGTTCAGTCGAACGACTAAAACTGTAGAATAGAAGTGAAGAGAAAAGGGGAGGAACAGAGGGGAAATCGCATAATGATAGTGTTAACAACAACAATAACAGCAACAACAATGATGATAATAATAATGATAATTATAATAGTAATAACAATAACCAAAAAAAAAAAACCAAAAAACGCTGCTGCTGCTGCTGAAATAATGATGAATAATGTAATCATAATCAGAATAAAAGTAATGATAAAACATAAATGAAATGTGACTGTAAAATGTATCTTACAGTTTAAGTGAAAAGGTAAGAAATATGTTAATAGAGATCTTAAAGATACGAGAGGATTGAAATTTATTATGAAATATGAATGACAGTTATAAAGTATTATCAGAGAATGAATTAATAAGTAAGTAAATCAACATGAAATAATAAAAGAAATAGATCAAGTAAGTTTTCAAAACTATCAATTAAAACATGGAGGTTACAAGTGTCAGCGAAGACAAACGCCGATCCCTTCTACCCTATTTTCACCCACCCACAATGAAGATATCCTGAATAAGATCCACTGAGGTTTTTTAAAAAGTTATTTCAGCATGATCCAGTATTCAGAGATGATAAGAAATTAAAGATCACCTGAAGTTGATAGGTTGTGGATATAGGAAATGGGACAATTCGTCACTGGCAACGTCAACATAGTTCTCAGAACACAAATTCAAATTCACAGTCACAAAGACTGTCCAAGTTTATCATTCATAACAATGTACCATTTAAAGAGAATGAAACAAGGCATCCCAATTTTCCGATGGTGTCTGGAGACACACACACACACACACACACGCACGCACGCACACACACACACACACACACACACACACACACACACACACACACACCACACACACACACACACACACACACAGAGAAAGAGAAGAGAGAGAGAGAGAGAGAGAGAGAGAGAGAGAGAGAGAGAGAGAGAGAGAGAGAGAAACAGACAGACAGAGAGGGAGAGAGAGACAGACAGAGAGAGACAGACAGACAGACACACACACACACACACACACACACACAGAGAGAGAGAGAGAGAGAGAGAGAGAGAAGAGAGGAGGAGAGAGAGAGAGAGAGAGAGGAGAGAGAGAGAGAGATTCAGATTCAGATGATTTATACATTTAAGGCCATAGGTCCATATGAAGAGGGCGATAACAATATTACAAGAAAATTATTGTAAAGGCAGCAGCATCACGAATCCTTACAAATGCAACATGGAAACAATCACGAAAACGTAGTAGTTTCTGTGAACTGGAAAGTTTTATATATGTAAAGAACTAAACTACGATCCACGCTCACTTTCTCTGATGACATTAGCAAACAAAAACGAAACATTCATGGCTGATTGTAAAATTTCCTAGATATTAGCCGCACACGGTATCGTTAAAAACAGGGCACTGCAAGACAAAATGAACTTCAACTTCAATTGATTCTTTACAAAGCGTACAGAGCAGTTCGTCGTAAATTACGTTTTTGTAGCGATTGACATGTACTTTTATTTCAGAGAGTCGAAATCTAAATCTAATTAAAGTACATCGTAAATGCTGAGAGAGAGAGAGAGAGAGAGAGAGAGGAGAGAGAGAGAGAGAGAGAGAGAGAGAGAGAGAGAGAGAGAGAGAGAGAGAGAGACAGAGACAGAGACAGAGAGACAGAGACAGAGATAGAGAGACGGACAGACAGAGAGACGGACAGATAGACAGAAGGGACAGGGAGGTGAAGAGAGGAGGGAGTGGGATCGGGGGAGAGTTATGGTTCGTAACGAAGAGGACATTTAGCTGCTTGTAGACGTACTTGCGATGCAGCGACCTCACACGGTGTCTTAAGAGCTGTAAGCGTTCTATTTCTCACACGTTTTTTTTTCCTCTCCACTTGTGGCTGCTAAACTAGACTTTGCCATCCTATTCAGAGCAACAGAAAGACTGTCTGCCTGCAACTTCTCCCCTCTCCCCCCCCCCCCCCCCCCCCATTCCCCCATACTTCGCCATTCTGTCACTCAGAATGCATGAACTCTTGTGGATTGTTTTCTGACAGGAGTCCCATGCTTGCACCAACTGCCCAGAAATTTAATGTGACAAGGGGAATGTTACAGGCTTCACCCTACCTAGCCGACTGCTGTATACTCACCC
>CM031597.1:51029947-51039303 GCA_018398815.1 Conus ventricosus | reverse complement strand
GGCCTCACACTCAGCAGCTGTCCAAGAGTGTCTGAGAACCGGGAGGAGTGGAGGAAGCTGGTTGCGAAGTCTTCCGTGGCGCCCCAGCCGTCTTCAAGACTCCGGTTACCGATTTACTCTCGTATTATCTTGTGGTCATTATCTGACACGTCAATTTGCAAAGGGAGAGAAACATAAAATAAAATATTTAAAAAAAAACACGTGATGGGGAAAGGGATAAATTTTGTTCCGGAAGTCCAAATGGGGGTCAATTCACAATGCTGCTTTGCAAACTGATTGTCTGGTAACAACCAAAACAGAAAACGCAAACGCTATGTTTATGGCCCAGCCAATCCGGTGATAGGTGACTGAACAGTCCATTGTGTGCCATGATATGCATCCACCAGGTTGGGCGATCCGGGAAAGCAGCAATGTCAGCGCTAGCCTGTCTAAAAGCGAAAATTGTCGTCGGTAGGTGCTGTCCTGTGCAGGCTGGCTCGAACGCCACCGAAGTGACTCAGTAGCAGTACCATGTCTCCTCTGCTAGGGATTGCCTCTGAATGACTTCATCATGACTGCTCGCTGTGGACTACTGGTTCGGACGGGACGAACCTTGATGTAGCTGTGTATGTATGAGCTCGAATGAGCGACGTGAGAGTGAGGCCACTGTGACGACACAGAGATGAGGCAGCCAAGAACGATAACTGATATCTACACGAGTATACTATGCAAATGAATCGATTAGTTCTATGTAAGAGAAATGTGCTGTAACAGCATGGTCAGCTGACAACCTCTCTCTCTCTCTCTCTCTCTCTCTCTCTCCTCTCTCTCTCTCTCTCTCTCACACACACACACACACACAACACAACACACACACACACACACACACACACACACACACACACATGCACGCACGCAGGCATGCACTCGTGCATACACGCTGACACACACGCACACGCGTGCGCGCGGTCGCACGTACGCGCACACACACGCACACACAAAACACACACACACACACACACACACACACCACACGCGCGCGCGCATTGACACTGATAATACAATACGTATGCACAATCACTAAGAAACACACACACACACAAACGCGCACGTGCACACATGCACTCAAGCACGCACGCACGAACACACGCGTGCTGCGGGGGCGCGCGTACACACCACACACACACACACACACACACACACACACACACACACACAACACACACACACACAATCACCACCACCACCACCACACCCACACCCCACGCAAGCACACACACACACACACACACACACACACACACACACATGCACACACACACACACACACACACACACACACACACACACACACACACACACACACACACCACTATAATACACGAGCTCGCGCGCACGCGCGTGCGCACACACACGGACACACACACAGACACACACACACACACACGCACGTACGCACGCACACACACACACACCACACACACACACACACACACACACACACACACACACACACACACACACACACGCACGCACACACGCACACACGCATGCATGCACACACACACACACACACACACACACACACACACACACACACACAACACACACACGCACACACGCACGCACGCACACGCTCGCGCGCGCGCTCGCACGCACGCATACATACACTATCACCACCACAACCACCACCACACCTACGCAGGCGCACACACACACACACACACACAACACACACACACACACACACACACACAACACACACACACACACCACGCACGCACGCACGCCCCGCGCGCGCGCGCGCGCACACTTCGTGACTTGCTGAGGTCAAGCAAGAACTCAACAATAGTGACAGACACTATAAATTTGTCAGTAAGGAAATAGCCTTCTTTTCTCAGGGAGGTAACTACTGCTTTTCAGATATTCTCGATAACTCACTCCCTGCCTTGATATTATCTCCCTTGGGCAATGAAATATTCAAACCTTGGCACACTCTCTTTCTCTCTCTCTCTCTCTCTCTCTCTCTTCTCCTCTCTCTCCTCTCTCTCTCTCTCTCTCTCTCTCGGGTGGTCCGTTGTGGCATGAGGGTTACCGTTCAACCGCAGCGATGCGCGTTGCTCCGTCCTCTAGGACGAGTGAATGTCTCTCTCTCTCTCAAAATTTGGAAACCCCCAAATTCAAAGAACGAGAAAAAAAAAAAAAAAAAAAAGGAAAAAAAATTGGTTTAAACCTTGCCCAAAAAGGAATTTTTGGAAAATTTTTTTCAAAAGAAACACTTTCATCATAAAGATAGTAAAATGGTATTGAAAAAAAAAAAAAACGATTAAAAAAAATAGAATCAAACCCCCGAATATCCATCTTTTGAAAATAACAAGGGTTACCTTTAAAACCACAGAAAAAAGCAAAGGCGTTTGTCGACCGGGTTTGCTAAGTAACAGGTCAGATTTTTTTCCCTGAAAACCCAAAGAAAATTCAAGAGGATAAAGAATCTACCCCCTATAATGATGTTCTGATAATACACAAGGAAAAACCCAACCCCCCCCAATTTTATTTACAAGAGGTGAAAGACCCCAAAATTTTTTCCCCCCAAACAAAAAACCAAAAACCCAAATAGCTTTTGGGGAAAATTGACCCATTTTAATGAAATGTTTAAAAAATTTCCCAGAAAAAAATGATAAAAATTTTATTTCAAATTTTAAAAAATCGGAGCCCAAGGTCATTTTCCCCAAAAATTTATGGAAAGAATCAGTAGTAGTACCAAATTCAAAAAGGGAAGGTAAACTGAAAGAAAGTATAGTTTATTACAGTCCTATTTCATTAACTTCTCATGTCTGTAAACCCTTGTAAAAAAAGGGGTTTTTAAATAGACGAAATACTTTTGTGAAAAGAACAATTATCCCAACAAACCAAGCAGGTTTTCAAAAGGGTAAAAGTGCTTTTGAACTTTTGGGTAAAATTTTACCACACAAATTAAACCCTCTTTTTTTCCAGGAAAAATGCTTATTAGAAACCCTTTTTTTGAATCACTAAACATATATCAAGTGGGGAAACTCTCGTTTGCTCATAAACTTAAAAAAACCGGGTTTACCCAAGGAAACATTTTTGATTTATTTTAAAAGACTTTCTTAAAATAGATATATTAAAAACAAAGGTACAACCCCTTACTCAAAAACCAAGAAAAAAATTTACACGGGGAAATCCTCAGGGGTTCTGTTACCCCCGTATTTTTAAATTTTTCCCTGATGTACATTTACCCAAAAAAAATTACTAAAAACCCAAAGAACAACCCAGAAATCAGAACAAAATTTTTAAAAGGGGATGAAAGTGACATTTAAAAACGTACACCTGCCCAGATCACAAAACTATTAAAAAATTTTTAATCAAAAAAAATTGGGAAAAACCCTTTCTGCTTACTTTACTGAAAATGGTTTCCGACCCCTTTAAATGCCTTTTTTCAATCAAGGGCATACCCAAAAAATTTTCAAAAAGGGTTTAAAATTTCCTTGGAGAAAATTAAAAACAAAGTTCTTTTCATATAAGCTTTTTCCCCAAAACCAAACCCTCAAAAAACCTTTAAATCAAATTAAAAAATTATTGGGCAAGAAAGTTGGGCCGGGAAACCCCATTATTTTTTTTGGGCCCCCTTTCTACCGACTTTTTTAATCAAAATTAACGTATGCACAAAAAGGTTTCTTCAGGGAAACCCAAATATTTTAACTGAAAAAATTTCCCAAAGAAATAAACCCCAAAGCATATAATTTAAGCCGGGGCTCCCAGCCCCAAGGGCCTCTTGAAAAAAACATACAGTGCTGGCTGGAATTCACCACGGGAAGAAATAGAATCTTTTTGCATCCCCCCCAAAATTTGGGTTTAAAAAGAATTCTTCAAAACAAAAAATTTGGGGTTTCAAAAATTAAATATTAAATGGGAAAACTGTTTTTCCCCAAAGGGGGCAAAAACATTTAAACTCAACAGTCTTAGAACATAAACTTCCTCCATTTTTGAATCCTCAGAAAACAAACTAACATCTTTTGAAAAAAAGACCCCTATTGTGCCCTCCTGTCCCCCCCTTTGGAAACAAAAATACGGGGACTTTTTAAAATTTTGAGCATACAGTTTTAAACAAACCCTAAAAATACAAATTTTTTGTTACCCCAATGTCAAAATGCATTGCATATCACTACCCAAACCCTTTTTTAAAGATATACATTTTGAATCTTAATCAAAAAAAAGGGCAGGGGAAAGCATCCCTTACCCCAGCCTTAAAAAAGGGAAAACCCTTTTTTTCTCGGGGAAAAAAACAAACAAATCAATATTCCCCTGCTGAGATTTTTTTCAAAAATTTAAGGTTTTAAAAAATTTGGGGGGTTGATTACCTTCAAAATTTTTTTTTAAATTTGTTTTATGTGCAGTTTCCCCAATCAGGTTTTACTACAATGAAAAATTTTTTAAATTAAAAGTTCGACCTGAAATAAACATTTAAAATAAAAAAAATTTAGTAATTTCCTCTCAGTCGAGACACTGAAATAAAAATTTTTGGGGGTTTCCCCCCCAAAAAAAGGGTTATATCAAATGATAAAGTTGATGTTGGGAAAAAGAGAGGAGAAAAAAACGATAAACAATTCGAAATTTTTTTTTAAAATTCTCATGTCATGCAAGAGTGCAAAATTGGGCAGAAAAAGTACAATTTTCTCATTTTCTTTTGAAGAAAGAAAAACCGGGGTTGTTTGTTTACACGATAAAAATAAAAAATAAGCATGAATTTTTTAAAAAGAAAGATAAAAGCATTCATCGCAGACACAATAATTTCCCTTTGATCTGTGGGGATGGAAACGGGATTGTTAAAAAAAAAGGGTAGGGTTCAAAAAATAAAACTTTTGAAATATGGGGGTTCAAAGCTTTTAAAAACCTGATCACTTTTTTGTTTTAACCAAATTTTTTTAAAAATCATTCCAAACACGTCTGTAAAACCCCTTTTCAAAATTTTTCCTGTCACAAGTGAAACATATCTTTTTTTTTTTGCACTTTACTAAACGCCCAAATTTGGGGCAAATATTTTATAATCGAAAAACAGTCAGTGGTGAGACGAAAACAAAAAGAGTTTATATGTTTTTTTTTCTTTTTATTTTTTTGTTAAGTGGATTTTTTCTATTTTTGTGTTTAAGTTTAGAAAATTTTAATTTTTTTTGACCCGTTGGGAAACCCTTTTTTCCCCCGGGCCCCGGATTTTTTTTTTTTCGCCCTAATACCCATGAAATGTGGAAAGCCTAAAACAAAACAAAAACAAAAACACTTAACACACACCACCCACCCCACACACACACACACACACACACACACCACACACACACACACACTGTGCCGCGCGCCCCTCACGCACACACACCACAACACACCCCAACACACACACCCACACACCCCAACCCCACACCCACACACAACACGCAGGCACGGCGCCGGCCCCCTCAAAACACAACCCCAACACACACAAAACCCCACACACCCACACACACACAACACCCCACACACAACCCGCCAAACGCATTTTTTTCTTACTTACTTTTATGTAGAGCTAAAAGGGGATCCTTTTACAAACGGAATTTGTTCTATATAACCTCAATATCAGCCAGCAAGCAGCACACAGCTTTTTTTTGGGGTTATTATTTTTCATCACCCAACATCATCATAAACATTAAAAATTTTTTTATTGTTATTATTATTTTTAATTATTATTATTATTTTTAATTATTATTTTTTATTTTTAAATATTGTTGGGTTGTTGTTTTTCATCATCATTATTATCATTAAAATAAATTTTTTTTATGTCATTTTATTACAAATTTTTACTATTATATCTTTTGTATTTTTAAGATTAAAAAATTTATCATCATTATTGAAGGTCTAAATGGACAAAGAGTTTGCAGAGTACACAGAAATTTTTTAAAAATACCAATGATGAAGTTATTAAAAAATCTGAAAGCAATCAAAACATACACGCCCATATGTTAACAGCCCTTTTCGGGCCTACAAAAGCAATGGCACAATAAAAAATCAAAAATCGACCCGTGTAAATTTGCGAAAAAAAAAAGGGGAAAAAACCCTGTGGTGTTGCCACTTTGCCCTTAACCGAATGATTTAAACCCAAAACTTTGACAAAAAAACTGTCTTTTTGAAAACAGCAAAAAGGGCGAATTTAAAAGGGAGGGGGAGGGTCTAAACATTTGTGGAAAAAGTTTTTCCGCCCAATTTCCTTAAGACAAACAATACAAAATAATACCCCAAAATATACATTCTTTTTTTGATTCTTTCCACAAAGGAAAAAAAGACTTTTTTTCCCAGAGGTTTCCCAAATAACAATAATAATCCCACGGGCGGGCCTGATTTAAACGAACCTAACTGATTTTTATGTATGCTGGTGGCCATAAAAATTGACCTATACAAGAGTTTAAGTTACGTTTGATCCCAAAAAATTATTAATGTATTAACATTTTAAATTTTTGAACAGGGTTTCATTTTGGAAATTCGATGAGAGAAGAAAGAGAAAGAGAGAGGAAAGGGGAAAGGGGAGAGAAGGGGAAGGATGAGAGAGAGAGAGAAGACTCGCGGGGAAAGGGGGAAAGATTTTTTTTTACAAACCCACCCACACACACACACCCCCACACACACACACACACACCCCACACACACACACGAAAAACCAAAAGGGCGTTTCCTGTTTAACACTAGGGACTAAATTTAAAGTAGGGGAGGGAAAATCCATCCTTTTTGAGAAAAATACGGGACAGTCAAATTTACGGCTGTGTTGGTGTGGTTTTTCCCGATGCGGAGAAGAGAGAAAAGAGAGAGGAGGGGGAGAGAGAGAAAAAGAAAGAGAGAGAGCGTGGCGCGCGCGCGCGCTTTGTGTTGTGTTTTTTTTGGTGAGAGAGAGAGAGGGCAAAAAGTCTTCCCTGGCAAAGTGATACATGAAATAACGGCTAAAACAACAATGGTCTGCCTATTTAACGCAAACGGATGAACGGAGACCCTTTTTTAATTTTCCAGTTGAAACCCACTTTTTTTTTCCGGGGAAACTAAAGAGTTTAACTCTTTTTCCCTCTTTTTGCAAGTTCCCTTTGGCTAAAACTTAAAAAAGGTTATTTTTTCAAAAATTTACTTTCCCCTCCTTTGCTTCCCTTTAAATTTTAAGGGGGACTCCCCCGATTTTTTGATTATTGTTGAGATTTCCCGTCTTTTTTCCTTTTTTTAAATATCATTTAATACAAGAAACCCACCCCTTAAAGGGTTTACAAACCCATATTTTGCAGATGGGGTTTTGGTCGTGTTTTTTAATGAATCACATTAATTTTTTTTTTCCAAAAAAAGCTTAAATTTGGCTCCCCTTTCCCTTTTCGATAAAACCCCTTTTTTTTTTTAAACTGAAATTCCCTGTTTTCATTCCGGTGTTAAATAGGGGGTTCGGAAAAGAAAATTTCGCTTGCAGTCGGGGGCCCAACCCCAAAAAAAAATTATTTTTTAATGTCTAAAATAATGAGACAAAATAACTTTCGTGAAAAGAAAATGCAGATCCGGGCCTTTTTCCCTTTTTTAAAATAAATGGGGTTTTTGATCCCCATTATTTCCAAAAATTGTTTAGTATTTTTTTTTTTTATTTTTTTAATAAAAGGGGAAACGTTTCAAAGCATATTTCCTAATGCCAGTATGTTCAAACCCCCCTTTGTTTCACTTTTTAATTTTTACTTGATCCCTTTTTTTAACTTTTTTAAAAAATCATTAGGGCTACTTTAATTCTTTCAAATAGGGCTGGAACTCAAATTGAGGGAAATATTGGGAAATAAAAGATTTCAGAGAGCGGGATAACTGAAACAAATTTGGGGTTCTGGGGGTTGAGGCATTCTATAATGGCCCCGGGTCAGAAAAAGGGGGCCCGACAGGGTGGGGAAAACCTCATGCCTAGAAAAAAATTTGATCATCTTTAATGCCAAACACGAAACTGGATTCAGCACCCTAGATGCCGTCCCAAAGGGAGACGTTTTGATCATTCCTAGGAACAGTTTGAGCAATAAGCACAGAAGCAACTTTCCCGCAGTCTTGAGGCCGTTTAAATTTAAAACTTTTTTTAAAACCCCGAAAAATCAGAACAAAGCTCGGCTAAAAAAGGGCTTCAAGCGGGAAAATTTGCGGGTCCAAAAGGCAAAAACGCGAAAACAAAACAGATTTCTGGGGTTAAAAAAAAGGCCCGGGTTTCCTGAAAAGTTTTTAAAAAATTTTTACAATCAAATCCAAGCCCAATTTTTTAGGGGGGCACAAACGGGAAGAAATCGAACTGCTATCCAAGAAAACCCGAACTATATGCTTCGAAAGTGTTTAATTTTGGGGAAAAAACAATCACAAGCGGGGAATTTTAAAATTTTTTAAGTTTTCTTTAAAGTTTAAGAGGGATTTTTGTTTTTTGTTGTTTCGTAACCTGGGTAAAAAAAATTTAAAAAAATCCAGGGGCATCCAAACCAAACCGAAGGAAATTGAAAACAATTTCAAAAGCATCAGCGGGGGGTAGAACAAAAACGTTGGGGGTTTACCGTTTTTTTATTACCCCGCCTCGGGGCAGCCACACCAACTTTGGGGGGTTTTGGAGACTGTAATTTTTATCCCCGGAGCTTGTCCCCAACTAAGACAAACCCCGCAAAACTAGGGTAAACATAACAACCCTTTTGAAAGTAGCCCCCTTGGTGTTTTAGCCTAAGGGGCCCCTTTGGGCCGACCAGCCCAAAACCCAACGGGGGGAAGGGTTTGGGTTCCCCCGGGCCCCCCCCAGACAGACTGTTCACAAAGGGGCAGTTTAGGGAACCCAAAATTTTTGCCCTTTATGGGCTATATAAACGTTTTTGAGACGGAATTTTTGAAGAAAAAATAAATGGGAAAGTCGGCGTTTCCCGTTTGGGGGTAGGTTGAAGGGCCCTTTTTAAAAAAAAGAAAAACAACGTTCTTAAATGTCACTCATTTTGTATGGCCACAACTCGAAAAATGGCCATTACTTTCCCATGGGGATGTTTAAAGTGTTATTAAGGGGCTTTGAACTGAACAATAAAAACCCCGAATTTTGGCTTAAAATGGGAATAAAACCAAACACTTTTGGGGCCCTTAAAGTCCCAAAATTTAGGTCTTCAACTTAAAAGGGGTTTTTCGTTAGATTTTTGTTTTTTTGTTGCTTTGTTTTTTCTTTTTTTGTTTTTTTTTTTTTTTATTTGAAAAAGATACTTAAAAGCCCCAAAAAAGATTAGTAAAAGAAAAACGGGGTTTAAAAGCAAGCAGCCAAGTACTTAAACATCTCTCCTCTCCCCTCACCTTTACTCTTTTTCTCCACTCTCTCCCTCGGC
>CM031597.1:51007447-51024947 GCA_018398815.1 Conus ventricosus | reverse complement strand
TGTATGAATGTGTGTGTGTGTGTGTGTGTGTGTGTGTGTGTGTGTGTGTGTGTGTGCGTGCGTGCGTGCGTGCGTGCGTGCTGCTGCGTGCGTGCGTGCGTGCGTGCGTGCGTGCGTGCGTGCGTGCGTGTGTGTGTGGCTCATGTTTTTCCTGCCTCTTTATCTGTGTGTCTATGCCAATCAGTATTAGTTACTCTGTATGTCTCCCTATGTGTCTTAATACAAGCGAGTCTTCATTTCAGTCAGTCTTTAAAAATCTATTTCCATCATCTGGTCGTTTTGTCCGCCTGTCCGCCTATTAAAGTCTGTCACTATCAGCTTGTCTTTCTATCTGTCTGTCTGTCAGTCTCCATGACTGTCAGTACTTTCATCTGGTCGTGTCTTTATGCATGTGTGTCACCTTCAACCGATCTGTCTGTCTGTCTGACTGCCTGCCTGCCTGTCTGTCTGTCTATCTGTCTTTACTCGTCTAACGCTATCATCTGTCCGTCCGTCTGTCTGTCTGTCTGCTAACACTATCATCTGTCTGTCTGTCTGCTAGTCGTCTTGTCTGTCTTTACTCGTCTAATACTATCAGCTGTCTGTCTGTCTGTCTGTCTGTCTGTCTGCTAGTCGTCCTGTCTGTCTTTACTCGTCTAACGCTATCAGCTGTCTGTCTGTCTGTCTGTCCGTCTTTACCCGTTTAACACTATCATCTATCCGTCCGTCTGTCTGTCTGTCTGTCCGCCTGTCCGTCTGTCTGTCTGTCTGCTAGTCGTCCTGTCTGTCTTTACTCGTCTAACGCTATCAGCTGTCTGTCTGTCTGTCTGTCCGTCTTTACCCTTTAACACTATCATCTATCCGTCCGTCTGTCTGTCTGTCTGTCCGCCTGTCCGTCTGTCTGTCTGTCTGCTAGTCGTCCGTCTGTCTTTACTCGTCTAACACTATCATCTATCCTTCTGTCTGTCTGTCTGTCTGCTAGTCGTCCTTCTGTTTTTACTCGTCTAGCACTATCACTGTCCGCCTGTCTGTCTGTCTGTCTGTCTGCTGTCGTCCTGTCTGTCTTTGCTCGTCTAACGCTATCACCTGTCTGTCTGTCTATCTGTCTCTTTGTCTGTCTGTTCGCCCGTCTCTCTCTTTGTCTGTCTGTCTCTCTGTCTGTCCGCCTGTCTCTGTCTTTCTGTCTGTTTGTCTGTCTGTCCCGCCTGTCTGTCTGTCTATCTGTCTGTGTGTTTGTCTGTCTCTCCTCTCTGTCTGTCTGTCCGCCTGTCTCCTTCTGTCTTCTCTCTCTCTCTCCTCTCTCTCTCTCTCTCTCTCTCTCCTCTCTCTCTCTCTGTCTGTTCGCCTGTCCTGTCTGTTTGTCTGTCTGTCTCTCTCTGTGTCCTGTCCGCCTGTCTCTCGGTCTGTCTGTCCGCCTGTCTCTCTGTCCGCCTGTCTCTCTGTCTGTCTGTCTGTCTCTCTGTCTGTCTGTCCGCCTGCCCTGTCTGTCTGTCTGCTAATCGCCCTGTCTGTCTCAACTCGTCTAATACTATCAGCTGCTGTGTATCTGTAGGCGGTGCCTGTCGTCGCCTGTGTTGGTGGGGTGTGAGGACTAGTCTAGTATTTTTCAGTGCAAGACGCGTTTAGTGTCTGGCTGCTTGTTGATAGATGAAACAAACCACGCACTGTCTCTGTGTTGTGGCCCCGTTTCTTCGTCTGTTCTGTCTTCCTTTCCTTTGTTTTTTCTGTTGTCTCCAGTTGTCAATCCGTTTATTTGTCACCTCTATCACTCTCTGTTTCTGCCATCCCGCCTGAGCTTGTGAATGTTTTCCATCTTCTCTCTCTCTTCTCTCTCTCTCTCTCTCTCTCTCCTCTCTCTCTCTCTCTCTCTCTCTCTCCCTCTCTCTCTCTCTTCCTCTCTCTCTCTCTCTCTCTCTCTCTCCTTCTCCTCTCTCTCTTCTCTCTCTCTCTCTCTTGTATGTATCTTTTAAGACACAACTCCCTCTGTGTGTGTGTCTGTGTGTGTGTGTGTGTGTGTGTGTGTGTGTGTGTGTGGTGTGTGTGTGTGTCTGTGTCTGTGTCTGTCTGTCTGTCTGTCCTTTCCTCTCCCATGTGTATATTTTAAGACACAACTCTCTCTGTCTGTCTGTCTGTCTGTCTGTCTTCCTCTCTCTCTCTCTCCTCTCTCTCTCTCTCTCTCTCTCTCTCTCTCTCTCTCTCTCTCTCTCTCTCTCTCTCTCTCTCTCGTCTGTATCTTTTAAGACACAACTCCCTCTGTGTGTGTGTGTGTGTGTGTGTGTGTGTGTGTGTGTGTGTGTGTGTGTGTGTGTGTGTGTCTGTCTGTCTGTCTGTCTGTCTGTCTGTCTGTCTTCTCTTTCTCTCTCCCGTGTGTATATTTTAAGACACAACTCTCTGTCTGTCTGTCTGTCTCTCTCTCTCTCTCTCTCTCCTCTCTCTCTCTCTCTCTCTCTCTCTCTCTCTCTCCTCTCTCTTTCTCTCTCCTCTCTCTCCTCTCTCTCTCTCTCTCTCTCTCTCTCTCTCTCTCTCTCTCTGTATTATATTTTAAGACACAACCTCTCTCTCTCTCTCTCTCTCTCTCTCTCTCTCTCTCTCTCTCTCTGTCTCTCTCTCTCTCTCTCTCTCTCTCCTCTCTCTCTCTCTCTCTCTCTCTCCTCTCTCTTATGTCTCTTTTAAGACACGGTGGGGCTCTGCCTTATAATTACAGTGCCAATTGGTCATTGCATTACAATTACAGTACCACGTGGGCGCTGCTTTGTGACAATAGTACCAGTTGGGCACCACATTATAATCAAAATGCTATTTACGCTCAGCATGAAAAAAATAGTACCAGTTGGGCGCTTCACTATATAGACCAGTTCGGTACTACATTTTAATCAATGTAGGCCCTACCAACTGGGCTTTGCATTACAAATGGCCTTTGGGGCATTCCATTTTGATTGTAGAACAGTTGGTTCGTGCATAATAATCATACGACTGGTGGAGTATTGTATATAACTCTAGACCAGTTAGGCACTGCTTATAGCTGTATACAAATTGGGACACAGCATTATAACTATTGCACCAGATGGCGACTACATTATGATTATGATGCCAGTGGGGCACTGCAATGTAATTGTAAAATCAAGTGGACAGTGAATCACTAAGGAATGCAGATGTTCGTGCCCGCGCATGTGTGTGTGTGTTGTGTGTGTGTGTGTGTGTGTTTGATGTGTGTGTGTGTGTGTGTGGTGGGGTGTGTTTTGTATCAGATATGCGTACCCGTGTGTATATACATGTAATGTGAGTGTGGATGTGTGTGTGTGTGTGTGTGTGTGTGTGTGTGTGTGTGTGTGTGTGTGTGTGTGTGTGTGTGTGTGTGCAGTGTGTGGTATGCAGATGTGCGTGCCCGTGTGTGTATGTATGTTGTATGTGGTGTGTGTGTGTGTGTGTGTGTGTGTGTGGTGTGTGTGTGTGTGTGTGTGTTGTGTGTGTGTGTGTGTGTGGTGGTGTGTGTGTGTGAGTGTGTGGGTGCGTGCGTGCGCGCGCGCATTTGTGCAGCCGTGTTTGTATGTGTGCATGCATAACGTGTAGGTACGCGGTTTTTTTTTTAACTATGTATCATTTGCGTCCTGCATCTTTCTGTATCTGTCAAACAATGGCCTCTCCTGATTATCGTCCTCGTTCACTGTGAGTGTATCAGGAAACGCTGATAATCGAGACGAAACTGATTACTTCGAGCAGATAGATGTAAGCGAAAGGGAAGGACCCTGGGACAGTTTCCTATCACCATGTAGGTCCTGTAGGCGATACACAGTGTGCTGGCGATCTCTGAAGGTACAATCTGTGTCGGTTGAAAGTGTTGTGGTTGAGGTTTTGACTGACACCATTTTAGTCTACTGTTTGAGGTTTTCCACAGCGAGGGAGGTTAGTGTGGCTTGCTTTTCTCTCTCTGTCTCTTTCACTCTGTCTCTGTCTCTGTCTCTCTCTCTCTCTCTCTCCTCTCTCTCTCTCTCTCTCTCTCTCTCTCTCTCTCTCTCTCTCTCTCTCTTTTCACACACACACACACACTCTCGCTCTCTCTCTCACTCTCTGTCTGTCTGCCTGTCTGTCTGTCTTTCTTGCTGTGTGTGTTGTGTGTGTGTGTGTGTGTGGTGTGTGTGTGTGTTTACCACATTCTGTAGGTACTTTGTCATATTCATTTTACTGTCTTTTTCATACATGCTAATTGCTGTACGTTTTTAGTACATTTCCATTTCAAATTATTACATTTTATGCTTAACTACTACTTTCTATTTCTGTTGTTCCACCCCTCTCACTTCCACCCTCTCTCTCTCTCTCTCTCTCTCTCTCTCTCTCTCTCTCTCTCTCTCTCTCTCCTCTCTCTCTCTCTTGATTTTTTTTTCCCTAATTTCCATGTCAATTTGCTAAATACCTTCTACGTATTTTCATGCCTTATGAAAAATTATTACATGTTGTGCCTTGTTCCTCTCTCTCTCTCTCTCTCTCTCTCTCTCTCTCTCTCTCTCTCTCTCTCTCTCTCTCTCTCTCTCATCAGTGCGTGCGTGCGTGCGCGTATGTGTGTGTTCCAAATTCTGTACGTACTTTGTGATATTCATTTTACTGTCTGTTTGTATACATGCTAATTGTTGCACGTTGTAGCACATTTCCATATTATGCTCCCCCAGCCCCCCCCCCCCCCCCACCCCCCACCCCCCACTCTCTTCTTCCCCTTCATTATCATTATTCTTATTTTTATTTTTTATTTGTTTATTTTTTTTTTTTTGCTTAATTTCTCTTCTATTTTCATTTGATGTTCCACTATGATTGCATGACCGCTTGTTTGCTGGTTTGTTTTCTGACATTATTTCGTTTCACTGATGTTGTAGACCTTACTCAGGGCGAGGACTGGATGTATAACGGGGCGTCAGTGCTTATCTGTTATCCTCGTAAATAAAGAATTTTGTCTTGTCTTGTCTTGTCTTGTCTTGTCTTGTCTTGTGTGTGTGTGTGTTGTTGTTGTTGTTGTTTGTTGTTGTTTTTTTTTTTTGTTTTGTTGTTGTTTTTTTTTTCTTTATCCATGTTCCTGTTTAATTTGTTTTCCACTACTACTTTTATTACCCTTTCATATTCTTGTTTACTTTTTTTTTTTACTTGTTACTACCACTATTTTACTACTACTACTGTTAACCTTACAACTTTTAGTCCTACAGCTAACACTACTAAGCTTTCTGCTTCTGTTACTTTTTCTTAATTTCACTGCTATCGTTACTTTTTTTCTTCCAGTTATCGGTCCTTCTTGTTCCTCTTCTCTTTCGTGTTTGTCTTCTCTGTTCTCACATCTGTCTCCCCTCCCCCCCCCCCCCCCTCCTCCCCATCCCCTCCTTTTCATTTTCAATTTTTGTTTCATGATTTGTTCTTTGTTCTGTTTCGATTGCTTTTCCTTCCTTCCTTCCTTCCTTCCTCCCTTCCTTCCTTCCTTCCTTCCTTCCTCCTTCCTCCTTCCTTCTTTCCTTCCTTCCTTCCTTCTCCTTCCTCCTCCTCCTCCTCCTCGCTTCATTTTCTTCCTTCCTTCCTTCTTTTCCTTCCGTTCTTCCTCTCCTTCCTCCCTTTCCTTCTTCTTCCTTCATCCTCCCTCCTTCTCCCTTCCTTCCTTCCTCCTCCTCTTTCCTTCCTCCCTCCCTTCCTCTCTTCCTTCTTCCTCCTCCTTCCTTCCTTCCTCCTTCCTCCTTCCTTCCTCCTTCCTCCCTTCCTTCCTTCCTCCCTCCTCCCTTCTCCCTTCCTTCCTTCTCCTATCCCCTTGCTTCCTTCCTTCTCCCTTCCTTCTTCCTCCCTTCTCCCTTCCTTCCTTCCTATATCTCCTCTTCCTTCCTCATCTTTCCTTCCTTTTCTTCTTCCTCCCTTGCTCCCTCCTCCCTCGAATTATAATTCTTCGTCATCTTCGCATTAGGCTATTCTCAGAGTCTCTCTGAATGCAACTGTTAAATATTCTGTCCACAGCTCTGTCTCTCTCACTCTTTCTTTTTTTCTTTCTTTCTCTCTCTCTCTATTAAAACTAATACACTCATTTGTATTTCCTTTTTGTCTTTCCTTTGACTGTCTAGTAATCTAACGTTGCATGTTGTTTTTTACTTTAATCTTCATTCAACTCCCAGTTGGGGTCAGCCTATACTTAGATACAAACTTTGATACACTTCATATTTGGTGCAGTCTCCAGCCACGTTTTGGAATGAACAGATTTTTTCTTTTTCTTTTTCAAATAGTGCTGGTGAAATTGTGTATCTATTACTGACTTGTTTTTTTTTTGTTTTTTTTTTTTTTAAAACTGCAGACGTTCCAAACCAAAGCTCTTTCACTCTTTCCACTTTGGATATTTCTGTGTTAATTTTCGAACGGATTTACTGATAACAAATTTGTCAAATGTCAGGAAAATATGTCATGTCACGGATCACAGTGTAAGCAAATATCTTTAGTTTTGAATGCGTTAAGAAATCTGACCTGAGGAATTGTTCGTGACTGCTGTAATAGTCACAATCGGAAAATACTGTGGTAGACATTCGATACCCAAGGGAAACGAACCGGTGAGCTAGTCCGGATTTTTTTTTTTTAAAGATTCAGTTGACATGAACCCAATTTTGTTATCTGAAAGTCCATTCTAACATGAAACAGACAACTACTGTAGATAAGCATTATACCATTTTAACAATATGTCGGCCGGCAGGTCACATCTGAAACGATTATCTGTCTCTCTCTCTCTCTCTCTCTCTCTCTCTCTCTCTCTCTCTCTCTCCTCTCTCTCTCTCTCTCTCACGTCATTCTTTTCTTGTTTTGTTGTCGTCCCTTTCATTTTTTCCGTGTGTGGTGTGTGTGTGTGTGTGTGTGTGTGTGTGGTGTGTGTGTGTGTGTGTTCGCTGGCCCACGTGGTAAAAAAAAAATCTGTTTTGTGAATGTGAATACTTATTGTTGGTTTTACCTGAAAGTGGGGTTGAGTTTCTCAGTCAGATTTCTCACTAAAAGGCAGACCTCAGCCTGAAAGGACACTACCCAGCTGGTGTACAGCTTCAGTCCAGACTGCATGCAACCGGCGACCCAGTGTGTGCATTGGACGCAACACATAATGCTGTCTTTGTCCATGTCAACAACGTAACCTCGTTGCTGGCTGCGTGCAGAGACAACGATGAACTTTCTCGCCAGAGCTACAGTCTGGGCAGGCGCCGCTCATCTGTCTGAACAGGACCACCACGTTTGGGAATGAAGACACACAGATATTATATTGCAGGGGAAGCATTCAGTGAGGCGCGGCCCTGATCCGTCCTGCTCCTCGTTGCCTTAATGGCAGACGCTCTGCTCCTGTCGGCAGTCTTTGAGCCCTGAAGCCACTGAGAGAGACACTCTCCAAACCAGAGGCTCACACCACTGACTGTAGTCATAGCGGCCGGTAGAGAGGATAGCATTCGCCTCATGAGTGACGGGACATTGTGACTGTTTCGGGGAGACGAGATGATGGTTCATTGTGCGACAGTGAGGAGGTTGTTGTTGGCTTTGATTGGTGTTGTGTGTGTGTGTGTGTGTGTGTGTGTGTGTGTGTGTTGTGTGTGTGTGTGTGTGTGTGTGTGTGTGTGTGTGTGTGTGTGGTAAATGGGGAGCTGGGGGAGGAGTCTTTAGAACAGTATCATTCTACGTCGCTCAGTGACACAATGTTTGTGAGGAACGGAAACCTCGCCTGAAGAGAAGGAACGTGAAACAGATCCACAGGCTCCCTCAGATGGCCCATATGCACGTCAAGCAACGAAGCGAACACACACACACACACACACACACACACACACACCACACACACACCACACACACACCCAAACAACACACGTACGCACGCACGCACGCACAACCACACACACACACCAACACACACACACAACACACAGCACACACATACACGCGCCGCGCGCGCGCACACACACACACACACACACACCACACACGCACACCCACACACACACACGCACACACACACACACATACCACATCACCACACCAACACACACCACACACAACCAACCAACGAGAAAGAGAAGAAAGAGACAGACAAGAGAGAAGAGAGAGAGAGGAGAGAGAGAGAGAGAGAAGAGAGAGAGAGACGAAGAGAGCGAGAGAGACATACACACACAAAACGCTTGGAATGGAATCCTTGTCTGAAGTTCTGCACTAGTAACTTTCTTGTCATTCCCTTCCACTGTGCCTGTTTTATTTATGTTCGTCTTTCTTACTGCCACCGACTGTGTTTCTGACTTCTGTGGACCGTTCTTCTGTCTTTGTTCCGGAAGTTTGTATAACCTTTTTTTTTTCTCACTCTTATGGCAGTTTATGACATGCCCGCATTATTGCTGTTAGCTGGCAGATTGGCAGCGAAACTTGGGAACACTGTTCAGAGTGGACGCTAACAGTCCATTCTGCAGCGTGCATTTGCCCATCCGGCTTTTTTTTTTTTTTCTTTTTAAGCAATTTTTGATCACTGATTTTTTTTTTCTCCTCTTTTATTTGGGAGTGTAAACCTGAGGGGAATGCCTACTGGACCCAGTACAGCCTATGTTATGAACGTTATGTCAGTAGTAAAGTTACCATGTCATGTTCGCATGTTGCGTTGTTTGTTGTTCATTTTTCGGGTTCTGTTTTTTTTGTGTTTTTTTTTTCAATGTTCTCACTCGTTTCATAATGAGATCTTTCTTCTTCTTTTTTCCTTCGAGTGCGTTTGACAGCCCTGAAAAGGCTGTGTAAGGTCGGACTGCCTATAATGATTAAAACTTGGAAACTTCAGACGACAGGTGAGATCCAAGGGAGACAATGCCGGTAACCACCAGACGACGGCCTCCTCTGAGGCGCTCCACGTCCGGCTCCTTCCTCCTCCTCCTCCAGCTCCTCCAGGCGGAACGTGGACACCAAGGTCCTGGTCAACGCCAACGCCTTCGGTAACCTGGAGGTCGGGGGCATTGTCCGCGCCGTCCTGTGGGGGCTTTGGTGGGCGGTCTGGTCATCTTCCTCTTCTACCCAGACATCTCCAGTCTGATGGAACAGTGGCAGAACGTTTCGGAGCAGTCTGGACTTCTTCATCCGACAGCATCAGAAAAAGACGGCATCCGGGACAGCAGTACCAGACCAAGGTCTGCGAGTTCGAACAAAGCAAAGCAGAACGTTCATAGCAAGCCAGTTACAAAGAAAAGTGGGACAGCTAAGAAGGCATCCAAACCTCCAGCTGCAAACAAACACAGGGAAAGTCGTGAGAATTCCCAGTCTTTCTGTCCATGTCAGTGTCAGCGGCCTGTCACACCTCCCAGATGCCAGCCTCCACCCAGTAAAGCCCAGACGAAACCCAAAGAAGAGATCCCCGTGGAAGACCTGATGGAGGAGGAAGTGGTGGAAGAGGAGGATTCGGTGGAAGTGGAACTCATGGAGGAAGAAGACCTCGCGCAGTTTATTGAATTGGATCCGGAGGAGGATACCACGTCCAGGTCATCTCCACCCAGCGATGTCAAGTCTGACTCTATAAACCTTGCGGCAGATGAGGCAGAACCTAGGATTCCAAAAGACAGCCCGTCTAACACCGACAATGGTGGAGAGGAACGAAGACATCAGCAGAAGACAGCCACACCGACATCCACATCGATGACGGAGAACTGGGTTCTAAAGACATTCACCCCGACAATCCCAGCCAGGCAGTGCTAGAAGAACCGTTAGTCCTGACGGACGGCCAGCCCATCACCTTCACTCCGCTGTCCCCAGGAGACGAGAACGTCATTCGTGTGGGTGGACGACCAAAGCCAGGCAAAGAAGCCAGCACACAGACTAAACCTAGTACAAACACACCATGACACATCAAAGCAGAACACTTCAGCCAAACCCAGCGCCTCAAACCAGTCTCCACGGCAAGCCGGAACGAATGCAGCACAACGAGTCCTAAACGGTCGCAGACGAAACAGAAGTCCGACCCCAAGAAGAAAACGTCCAAGGCAGGCGGCAAGGACAAGGACAGCAGGGAGAATGCCGATCTGCCAGAGGAAGTGAAGAACTTCCAGCCCACCTTCCTGAAGACGGTCACCGCCAAGAAGATCTTTGCCGACGGGCGGCGTATTCCTCCGGTGGAGCTGCTTCCCCAGAAAGAGACCAACAGCTCCGTCAGGTGGGTGCACGGTGGTAACGTAAAGATGACTTTGAGGGTAGTAACGACGACGATGATAATGCTTGTGATGGTGATGGCAGTGCGATGATTATGAGAATAATACGTGTTTGGGTACACTTATACTGAGAAATTCAGGGAAAACGTTCTGTTGTCTTCATGTCAAGGGAAGGTGTTCATGTAAGGTAACCGTATTCGTAAGGTTAAGAGGATAAAAGAACGATTGAATAGGAGGTTTTGTTTTCACTCTTTCATCATCTTTTATCATTCAGTACATCACATGCATATTCTCCAACTCATCACATGCATATTCTCCTACTCGTCACATACATATTCTCCTACTCATGACAATAACTACTTAGTAGCGGAGCGAGCGTTACCGACGTCCCCCTGGAAGAGAGCCAGCACTTAAACATCCAGTCACAGTTCTCATGAACTTGCCGATTCCGGGAACTGACATGAACTCACCACGGACATAGACATGGACAGGGAATCAAAACGGAGGTTACCAGTAAGAGCAGGACAGGGAGGTCCACAGAAATTCAATATTTTCATGATAATCAGTGAGGATGAAAATGATGAAATGATGCATGGAGCTCTATTCTGCTGCGTCACTGCATTGCAAGGTTGCACCGTGCACTCTTTTTCAGACTATCCCGGCGTCACCCAGGTCCTGGAGATCAGGCACCTGCAGTGTTGTTCATTAAAATTTGAGCAACAGTTTCAGGGACGCATCCATAAAGTGCATAAAACTCGACGTGTGGTTCCACGATGCCTGAAAACAAGCAAAAATACTCCCCCACCCTACCCTCACCCCCATCTGCCACACCAGAAAAAAAACAGTTCAAAGTAACACCTCTTGAAATCACAAAATAAGAAACAGGTTTTTTTTACAAATTTGTCTTCTGCAGACGTTAGAAACAACGAGAGAGAAAAAAATATACCCGAAGGTGCAGATGGGACCCAGAGAAGTACTGGCCTCAAATGCCGAACAAACCAGCTGGGAGCAATCCTGCACCACCCTTGGAAGCCTGCGCTGTGTTCATATATGGTGCAGGCACGCACAGGGCATTCCACTGAGACGTCAAGGGACATAACTGCTCCCTGGCAGATGCCATTGTTAAATGGCCTCTAGATGTGGAACGACAGAACCTCTACGGGAGCGTTCCCATGGGTGCACCAGCCCATATTTCATGACTGCAGAGCCCACCGGCAAAAAAATGGCGCCACCATCAAGCAACTGCTGTGTGCATCTCGCAGCCTCACTCGTTGCTGTTCCGCTGACAGGTGAAGACAGCACAACTCCAGACACGGCCAAGCTTTCGCCATGAGGTCTTATGTGCTCTCTGAAGAGAGTTTCGTCAGAAACAACAAATATTAATAACGCACGAAACAGTCCCCCCTACCCCCACCCCCAACCCCCACCCTAGATCACAATGAACGTGAAACGGTAATTATTCATGACTTTTGTTTGTAACGTAAGACGTGTTTGTCGAAAACTTACTCTGTTTTGTATTTTATATTCGAATAACCAGGTAGATGTTCTTATGGTGTGTGTGTGTGTGTGTGTGGTGTGTGGTGTGTGTGTGTGTGGGGTGTGTGCTGCGTGCGGTGCGTGCGTGCGTGCGTGCGTGTGTGTAAGAGAGAGAGAGAGAGAGAATAGCTAGGCCTGTTTGGTTCCAGTCTGTGCAGGCGTAGGGAGAGGGTGGGGGGAAAGAGGAGAGCCCGGGAGGGGCGGCGGGACCAGCTGTGAACGAAGTGCTCTAAAACAGGACAGAGTTCACTTCCATTGTTCGCAAAGTTCCTGCAGCTGGCTACTGAAGTCCAGCTTGTTTGTCCCAGAGTCGCAAGTATTTCTGAACGCAGTCTATTCTCGGTTGTTACACATGTCTAGCTTGTTCTTTGGTTGAGGGCGTGGGGAGGTATCGTAAAAATTTGGTTACTGTTGTTCAGCAGTAAATCAGGTCACCCAAACGTTGTTGAATGAGTGGCAAAGGGGAGGGGGGGTATGAGGCTCCTTATATTCTTTGGCGGTGAATACTTGAATGACAATTGTGTTTTGCTGTTGGTTGTTGTTGTTGTTGTTATTGGGTTGTTGTTGTTGTTGTTTGTGGGTTCTCCTCCACTTTTGAAACCTTCACCCCAGCGCCGTCTCGCAACTCTCGTGTCTTTTTTTTTCCTCAAAACCTCCAGGCCTTAAAGACAATATTTATCTTCTTTGTACGGAGTAGGACATAGAGTTTAAATGGAAAGAAGCGGAATTGGAATGTATATTATTTGAAGTCTTCCTTTCATCTCTGTTTCCTTTGTTTAAATATGAACACGTCAAATCAAACAGTAAACAAGTGGGGTATGTTTTTGCTCCCATAAGGAAACCTAACACAGAGTAACTTTTATTCAAGAATGGCACAGCCTTTTAAAAATTGAAGAAAGTCCGACAAATACATAGACGAACAATCTAGTAGTGGGGAAAAAACAAGCGCAGGCCAACAACTGAACTGTCTGGCAAAGATTTGGACTTGAGGGAGGGGAGAGGGAGGGGAGTTTGAAGATGGAGAAACTGGGAAAATGAAATTAAAAAAAAAAATGTTACAGATAGGAAAACCTTCTCTAGCTGCATAAGGGAACCATCGCAATCCCTTTTGAAGGCAGATATATTTGTATTGCCTGCTCCGAGGCCTTTCGCCCGCTGATCGGGACTCATCAGGGAGACACGGCTGGTTATGTCGCGCTCCCGGCGTCAAATAGAGACACACCACAGTCCATAATACTGTGGTGTTCTCACCACCATGGGGGCAAAAAAGAATCCAATAGCACCCCCAGAGCACCAGCGAAGAGTAGTAAATGCAACCAAACGAAAGTGTGGGGAGAAAAAAAAAAGTTGCTGTAAAACTAAAGACATTAATGCAAATAACATAAAATATAGGGGACAGTCTTTGAGCCTACGCCTGAGGAAACCACCCAAAGATGCAAGGGAGATCAAAAGACAAACACACAGACGACAGAAACAAATAACCTCAATTTAATCAAAGCAAAATCGGAAATGAAATGAGGTAGGGAACAGTAAAACGATAAACAGTAAACAAGTGGGGTATGTTTTGCTCCCATAAGGAAACCTAACACAGAGTAACTTTTAATTCAAGAATGGCACAGCCTTTTAAACTTGAAGAAAGTCCGACAAATACATAGACGAACAATCTAGTAGTGGGGAAAAAACAAGCGCAGGCCAACAACTGAACTGTCTGGCAAAGATTTGGACTTGAGGGAGGGGAGAGGGGAGGGGAGTTTGAAGATGGAGAAACGGGAAAATGAAATTAAAAAAAAAAAATGTTACAGATAGGAAAACTCTTCTCTAGCTGCATAAGGGAACCATCGCAATCCTTTTGAAGGGAGATAATTTGTATTGCCTGCTCCGAGGCCTTTCGCCCGCTGGATCGGGACTCATCAGGGAACACGGCTGGTTATGTCTGCGCTCCCGGGGTCAAATAGAGACACACCACAGTCCATAATACTGTGGTGTTCTCACCACCATGGGTGCAAAAAAGAATCCAATAGCACCCCCAGAGCAGCCAGCGAAGAGTAGTAAATGCAACCAAACGAAAGTGTGGGAGGAAAAAAAAAAAAAAAAAAGTTGCTGTAAAACTAAAGACATTATGCAAATAACATAAAATATAGGGGACAGTCTTTTGAGCCTACGCCTGAGGATCCACCCAAAGATGCAAGGGAGATCAAAAGACAAACACACAGACGGACAGAAACAAATAACCTCAATTTAATCAAAGCAAAAATCGGAAATGAAATGAGGTAGGGAACAGTAAACGATAAACAGTAAACAATGGGGTATGTTTTGCTCCCATAAGGAAACCTAACACAGAGTAACTTTATTCAAGAATGGCACAGCCTTTTAAACTTGAAGAAAGTCCGACAAATACATAGACGAACAATCTAGTAGTGGGGGAAAAAACAAGCGCAGGCCAACAACTGAACTGTCTGGCAAAGATTTGGACTTGAGGGGGGGGGAGAGGGGAGGGGAGTTTGAAGATGGAGAAACTGGGAAAATGAAATTAAAAAAAAAAAAATGTTACAGATAGGAAAACTCTTCTCTAGCTGCATAAGGGAACCATCGCAATCCCTTTTGAAGGCAGATATATTTGTAAATTTCCTGCTCCGAGGCCTTTCGCCCGCTGGATCGGGACTCATCAGGGAGACACGGCTGGTTATGTCTGCGCTCCCCGGCGTCAAATAGAGACACAACCACAGTCCATAATACTGTGGTGTCTCACCACCATGGGTGCAAAAAAGAATCCAATAGCACCCCCAGAGCAGCCAGCGAAGAGTAGTAAATGCAACCAAACGAAAGTGTGGGAGGGGTTGCATTTACTACTCTTCGCTGGCTGCTCTGGGGTGCTATTGGATTCTTTTTTGCACCCATGGTGGTGAGAACACCACAGTATTATGGACTGTGGTGTGTCTCTATTTGACGCCGAGCGCAGACATAACCAGCCGTGTCTCCCTGATGAGTCCCGATCCAGCGGGCGAAAGGCCTCGGAGCAGGCAATACAAATATATCTGCCTTCAAAAGGGATTGCGATGGTTCCCTTATGCAGCTAGAGAAGAGTTTTCCTATCTGTAACATTTTTTTTTTTTAATTTCATTTTCCCATTTCTCCATCTTCAAACTCCCCTCCCCTCTCCCCTCCCCTCAAGTCCAAATCTTTGCCAGACAGTTCATTGTTGGCCTGCGCTTGTTTTTTCCCCCACTACTAGATTGTTCGTCTATGTATTGTCGGACTTTCTTCAAGTTTAAAAGGCTGTGCCAATCTTGAATAAAAGTTACTCTGTGTTAGGTTTCCTTATGGGAGCAAACCATACCCCACTTGTTTACTGTTTATCGTTTACTGTTTCCCCACCTCATTTCATTTCCGATTTTGCTTTGATTAAATTGAGGTTATTTGTTCTGTCCGTCTGTGTGTTTGTCTTTTGATCTCCCTTGCATCTTTGGGTGGATCCTCAGGCGTAGGCTCAAAGACTGTCCCCTATATTTTATGTTATTTGCATAATGTCTTTAGTTTTACAGCAACTTTTTTTTTCCTCCCCACACTTTCGTTGGTTGCATTTACTACTCTTCGCTGGCTGCTCTGGGGTGCTATTGGATTCTTTTTGCACCCATGGTGGTGAGAACACCACAGTAATTTTGGACTGTGGTGTGTCTCTATTTGACGCCGGGAGCGCAGACATAACCAGCCGTGTCTCCCTGATGAGTCCCGATCCAGCGGCGAAAGGCCTCGGAGCAGGCAATACAAATATATCTGCCTTCAAAAGGGATTGCGATGGTTCCCTTATGCAGCTAGAGAAGAGTTTTCCTATCTGTAACATTTTTTTTTTTAATTTCATTTTCCCAGTTTCTCCATCTTCAAACTCCCCTCCCCTCCTCCCCTCCCCTCAAGTCCAAATCTTTGCCAGACAGTTCAGTTGTTGGCCTGCGCTTGTTTTTCCCCACTACTAGATTGTTCGTCTATGTATTTGTCGGACTTTCTTCAAGTTTAAAAGGCTGTGCCATTCTTGAATAAAAGTTACTCTGTGTTAGGTTTCCTTATGGGAGCAAAACATACCCCACTTGTTTACTGTTTATCGTTTACTGTTCCCTACCTCATTTCATTTCCGATTTTGCTTTGATTAAATTGAGGTTATTTGTTTCTGTCCGTCTGTGTGTTTGTCTTTTGATCTCCCTTGCATCTTTGGGGGGATCCTCAGCGTAGGCTCAAAGACTGTCCCCTATATTTTATTTTTATTTGCATAATGTCTTTAGTTTTACAGCAACTTTTTTTTTCCTCCCCACACTTTCGTTGGTTGCATTTACTACTCTTCGCTGGCTGCTCTGGGGTGCTATTGGATTCTTTTTGCACCCATGGTGGTGAGAACACCACAGTATTATGGACTGTGGTGGGGTCTCTATTTGACGCCGGGAGCGCAGACATAACCAGCCGTGTCTCCCTGATGAGTCCCGATCCAGCGGGCGAAAGGCCTCGGAGCAGGCAATACCAAATATATCTGCCTTCAAAAGGGATTGCGATGGTTCCCTTATGCAGCTAGAGAAGATTTCCTATCTGTAACATTTTTTTTTTTAAATTTTATTTTCCAGTTTCTCCATCTTCAAACTCCCCTCCCCCTCCCCTCCCCTCAAGTCCAAATCTTTGCCAGACAGTTCAGTTGTTGGCCTGCGCTTGTTTTTTCCCCCACTACTAGATTGTTCGTCTATGTATTTGTCGGACTTTCTTCAAGTTTAAAAGGCTGTGCCATTCTTGAATAAAAGTTACTCTGTGTTAGGTTTCCTTATGGGAGCAAAACATACCCCACTTGTTACTGTTTATCGTTTACTGTTCCCTACCTCATTTCATTTCCGATTTTGCTTTGATTAAATTGAGGTTATTGTTTTCTGTCCGTCTGTGTGTTTGTCTTTTGATCCCCTTGCATCTTTGGGTGGATCCTCAGGCGTAGCTCAAAGACTGTCCCCTATATTTTATGTTATTTTTCATAATGTCTTTAGTTTTACAGCAACTTTTTTTTTTTCCTCCCCACACTTTCGTTTGGTTGCATTTACTACTCTTCGCTGGGTGCTCTGGGGGGGCTATTGGATTCTTTTTTGCACCCATGGTGTGAGAACACCACAGTATTATGGACTGTGGTGTGTCTCTATTTGACGCCGGAGCGCAGACATAACCAGCCGTGTCTCCCTGATGAGTCCCGATCCAGCGGCGAAAGCCTCGGAGCAGGCAATACAAATATATCTGCCTTCAAAAGGGATTGCGATGGTTCCCTTATGCAGCTAGAGAAGAGTTTTCCTATCTGTAACATTTTTTTTTTTTAATTTCATTTTCCCAGTTTCTCCATCTTCAAACTCCCCTCCCCTCTCCCCTCCCCTCAAGTCCAAATCTTTGCCAGACAGTTCAGTTGTTGGCCTGCGCTTTTTTTTTTCCCCCACTACTAGATTGTTCGTCTATGTATTTGTCGGACTTTCTTCAAGTTTAAAAGGCTGTGCCATTCTTGAATAAAAGTTACTCTGTGTTAGGTTTCCTTATGGGAGCAAAACATCCCCACTTGTTTACTGTTTATCGTTTACTGTTCCCTACCTCATTTCATTTCCGACGTCAAATCAAGTCAAGGTGCATGATTCGTCAGATAATTTTTTTTTTTAAGTGCTTTGAAATTGATCAGAGAGCTGTCGAAACTCACCAAACGTTATTTTCAACCAAGTTCTACTTATAGCCACGGTCTGTGACAGGGTGTTCCTGTTCAACGAGTTCCTGTCGGAAGCCGAATGCAACGGCCTGAGGCGCGTGCACGACAAGCACGTGCAGGACATGTACGCGCGTCT
>CM031597.1:50893206-51006447 GCA_018398815.1 Conus ventricosus | reverse complement strand
CCTGCACTCGACATGCTGATCCCACAGCTGCATGCGGAAGCATCTCCGTGACGCCAAGCACAACGTTCCGGTCACTACCCAACGACTTTGTGGCGGGTGAGTTGTGTGCTTAGGTCTTCGTCCACATTTACCCAAGAAGACAAAGATAATCAACTGCCAGAAAGAAACACAACGACAAATCGCATGCTTCTTTCCATTGTAATAGTTCTCTTCAGGCACAATGACACAGCCGAGTTGCTTCGTGTTGAGTTTCCCTGTGTGTGTGGTGTGGGTGTCTCTGCATGTTTTAATTGCTACCCGGCAGTGTCACGAAATTGGAGGCGGTGAGGGTGGCGGGGGATGGGGGTTGGTTCTTTCTTCTATCCGAAATTTTTGTCGAGCGTGATTCATAATGTCGTCCGTGTTGGTGGCGGTGTGGTTGTGTGTGGGGGGTGGTCATGACATAGAAGAAGTGGAGGGGATCTGGCTTAGACAACTGTCTAAGTGCTTGCATTTGTGACCTATTGTTTGATCCTTTTTCCTAATTTGTGCAATGTTAATGGAAACTTTTATTTTCCGTATTGTAAAGCGCATCGAGAATGAAGATCTTTCTATCGAAGAGCGCATATAGTCGATTAATTATATTATAGTTGAGAGAACCAAAAATTGAAAATCTAGGGATGTGGCAAAGCAAGGCGATCAAAACTTAAAAGTTACTCCTTGCTGGCGTAACGGAGAGCGCAATTACGGCGTCCTTTCAATCCTTACGCCTTAAATCTATTTACCGTGTTTATATGAAGGCGAAGTGGTTTGTTAAAGCGGAGGAAGTTGAAACAGTTTTTGGTGTTAATTCATCTCTGTCCAGGCTTTTCAGATTTAATTCACATATATGTCGGGCAAATTTACTTCAACCTCCTAATTTTTTGTGTTGTGGGTGGGTGCTTTGGTGCAAAATTAAATTTGTGATCGGTTGTTTGGTTTGTTTGTGTGGTTGTGTGGTGGTGGTGGTGGTGGTGGTGTTTTAAGGTGGAGCCTCTCCTCTTTTTTCCCACTTTCTTTTTAAGTAATCATAAATTGCGCGTGCGATGCAAGTCGGTACGTGCTATTACTAATGGTCATTTTCAGGTGGACTTTTAGTGTTTTTGGCGTTTGATAATGTGTCGGGATATGCGAATCACCGAATTCTGTAAACAAACTGGCGACTGGCGATAATCAGCAGCTTCCCCTGCTGATAGACCTGTCTGAATAGAACTGTATGATTGTCAATGAAAGTCTAGTCCCTTTCGACAGTGGTTTAGCATTAGGTGTAAGCCCCCGACTTCTGGTACCAATCGCTGCAAAGTTTCCAGAATTGGACGAATCGCATAGCCCAACACACATTATTTTGATATACATAAGAGACGGACGCGAAGAGCAAAGTTTGAACTTCATCTCCGATTCAGCCTCTCTCCATTTAAAATCTATCTCGATTACGGACAAAATAAATGTTGTCTTTGACGGCTGAAGGTAAGAGTGAATCTTTTCTTCTGATGTTCCGCCATTAGTTTTTTTCTCCACCTTGCTCCATATTCAGTAATGTCTGAGTGGTCCACAACATGATCAAAAGTCTTATTCTCTTTGATTAAACACCCAAAAAAAAGTAATGCATTGTTGACAACTTGAAACAAACCCCGTCCATTTCAACAATGTGTATCCGAAGGTGGATTCTTGCACCCATGTCGTTTAATTCTGAGGAGAACGATTTTCCACACACATTTTCGTCTGCTCTCGTAAAGCTTCGCCATCTTGTTACGTGACAGGGTGTCGGGACGAAATATGAATTTTTTTTGGGGGGATGATTATTCGTAGATAGCTGAAGCGAAGCCGGATCCCTCTGGGTTATTTCAACGTCATTTTTTTTACATATCAGGGTGACTCCTATCAACTTTGTTTATAAACGGAAGACCATAGTTACGAACACATATTTTTCCCAGCAACAGTTCATGCTATCTACCAAAAAGCCTTCTTGTTCTATGTAATCATTATTACCGTTTCTACGTCGCCGTTATGTGAATGTGTCCCATCCTTCCTAGAATCCTGCGGGTTTACAACATAGCCTACTTCTAGTGGAGACATTTTAGCCTTATGCCTCGGACACTTACATGTCAATAGTCAGGGATGTCCCGCTCCGGTCATCCGTGAATTTTCTTTCTTTCTTTCTTTGTGTGTGTGTGTGTATGCGTGGCGTGCGTGCGTGCGTCCGGGCGGGCGGGCGCGCGCGCGCGTGTGTGTGTTGTGTGTGTGTGTGTGTGTGTGTGCGCGCACGCGCGTATGTGCGTGCGGTGTGTGTGTGTGTGTGTGTGTGTGTGTGTGTGTGTGTGTGTGTGTGTGTGTGTGTGTGTGCGTGCGTTGTGTGTGTGTGTGTGTGTGTGTGTGGTGTGTGTGTGTGGCGCTAGGCGAGGGCTCACCCTATCCATATAAGCTAGTGGGGCAGGCCGACAATGCCTCTGTACAGGTCCGCAGCTCCTCTCTGTCGCTAGGTCCGGGCCCAAGGAATACTTGCCTTTTTTTTTCTCCGGCCCCCTGATAATCAGAATCGCAGGCCTCCAAAAAGCTATAGAATCATCAGCTTATTGATGGTGGCTGCTCAGAAGAAGAAGAAGAAGAAAATAACGTGATTTCCAAGCACAGATGAATCAAGTTTCAGCCATATTTTCAGAGCTTCGAGTTCGCAGTCAAATGTTGCGAGCTAGCACCCAAAAAGGAAATTGCCGGTTTGGCCGTCCATATTAATGGAGAGTTGTTCTGGTGGTAGGTTCGGTTGGGGACCCTCTTGTTCCACTCTCCTTGGAACGTTGTCCATGTCTGCCGTACCACCGTTAGTGCCTGAGGACGTCAAACCGAAATGGGAACTAATTCACTAAATTTCAGCCATCTCCAACTTGTCTCGTCTCTCTCTCTCTCTCTCTCTCTCTCTCTCTTCTCTCTCTCTCTCTCCCCCTCTCTCTCTCTCTCGCTCTCTCTCTCTCTGTCCGTTGAATAACATCCCCGCTGTTCTTCCTCCATCTTTCCCCATCTGCACCGAGATGATGTTTTGAATCAGCGAGGTCACTGATCGGAGAGGGCTAAGTGTGTCCGTGTGTGTTGTGTGTGTGTGTGTGTGTGTGTGTGTGTGTGTGTGTGAAGTGTGTGTGTGTGTTAAGTGTGTAAGTGTGTGTATGTGTGTGTGTGTGTAAAGTGTGTGTGTGTGTGTGTGTGTGTGTGTGGTGTGTGTGTGTGTGTGTGTGTGTGTGTGTGTGTGTGTGTGTGTTAAGTGTGTGTTGTGGGGGGGGTAAGTGTGTGTGTGTGTGTGTGTGGGGGGGGGGGGTAAATGTGGTGTGTGTGTGTGTGTGTATGTGTTGAGTGTGTGTTTTGGTGTGTTAAGTGTGTGTGTGTGTATGTGTGTGTTAAGTGTGCGTGTGTGGTCTGTGGGGGGGGGGGGGGGGGGGTTGAAGTGTGTGCGTGTGTGTGTATGTGTGTGTGTGTGTGTGTGTGTGTGTGTGTGTGTGTGTGTGTGTTTAAGTGTGTGTGTGTTAAGCGTGTTTATGTTAAGTGTGTGAAGGGTGTGTGTGTGTTAAGTGTGTGTGTGTGTGCGTAAAGTATGTGCGTGTGTGTTAAGTGTGTATGTGGTGTGTGTGTGAGTGTGTGTATTAAGTGTGTGTGTGTGTGTGTGTTTAAGTGTGTGTGTGTGTTAAGTGTGTGTGTGTATGTGTGTGTGTGTGTGTGTGTGTGTGTGTGTGTGTGTGTGTGTGTGTGTGTGTGTGTGTGTGTAAACCAGTCGGGAGGAAAGGGTGGGGGTGCAGGCGGAAGCGACTTTGGGAGGGGGGAGAGGGAGTAAAGGAAAGTATTGTTCACGTCACCGCACTTGCTTTGTAAATTGTTTATTATATGTGTAGATGACTAACGCCTGGCTCAGTTTGTTTGTAAATCTTCCTTGTGGGGTCTCGTTCCCTCCAGAGGGCGAGAAGTGGAGGACTGCCATTTATTGATTTTCGAATCCACGGGAAAGGTTCAAATCTGTATCTTGACGAGTCATATGTTAAGCAATCATTAGCAAACAAATTCTAACCTATGATTGTTAGTTAAGGTATGTATTGAACAAACATACATAATTTTTTTTATTTGAATTCAGAATCAGCCTGGTATTTAAATAGCTGCGCTAAATAATAAGATCATATCTGTAGGGCACTTCTTCATGCGTAACAAGCGTTTCCAATGTCACCCTGTCTAGAACGGGCCTTTAAACTATTAGCCCTAACCTACTGAAGCTGCCGTCTTGCTTGGGTAGTGAAAAATTAACCAAATTCTTGCCCTATTTTGTGAAATGTTTCCAGCAAGCAGACTTGGCAACAGATGAAAAGCTATGTCTCCTCCATAAGAGATTCTGAATGTTCTAACCTTTAAACTGCATGAATCTTTAAAGCATTTTGTCGTTTTTCTTTCTTTTTCTTTTTTTCCTTTTTTTTTCTTTTTTTTTGCTTCTTCTTCTTCTTCTTTTTTGGTTTCTTTTTCTTCTTCTTTTTTTTTTTTTCTTTTTTCTGTTTTTTTTTTTCTTTGCCTTTTTTTGTGGCTAGTCAACCAAGTCTTTTCTTAGAATGAATCATCCTACAGTACGGAGGTACCAGTCAGAATGGTCTGCTTCCTCCTGCCTCCCCTCTCTGAAACATTAAGCGTACTGACTGACTGAGTTTAATGACAGTGTGTGTGTTGTGTGTGTGTGTGAGTGTGTGCCCCATAAATCGAGGAGAAACAATGCTCAGTGGTGGTGACCCTCACCTTCAATGATTCATGACCGAAACCTACTGTATCAGGCAAGGGAGGCCATTGCGGGTGTTCAATTAATTAAGATTGCCCTGATAACGCCCTCTCTTTAAAGTTGGGTGGTGGCGTGTGCGATGGAGGAAAGGAGGAGACGGGGGTGGGGTGGGGTGGGAAGGGAGGGTTCTGAGGGTTCACAGATCGAGACTTTTTGGTTAAACTTCGTCGGCAGAATAGTTTTTTTTCCTTTCTTTTGTATTAGTTAACTTTGTTCATGTACAGGCGATCGGGTGTAGGAGTTAACGTAACCTAAGTTTGGGGAACATTTGTCAGCAAGCTAAAACTAGCAAAAAGTGCAGCGTGTACTATAGCTATGTCTTTCATTGCTTTGTCTTTCGATTAGGATAGGGGCGATATTATGTGTGTGTGTGTGTGTGTGTGGTGTGTGTGTGTGTGTGTGTGTGTGTGTGTGTGTGTGTGTGTGTGTGTGTGTGTGGTGTGGTGTTGTGTTGTGTGTGTGTGTGTGTGTGGTGTGGTGTGTGTTGTGTGTAATTTCCAATACTTGGAAATGGGTGGGTGGGTGGGTAGGTGTATACGATCAACGGAAATTAATCATCTGATAATCTTCGCTCTGCGTCCCATGATACATACATGCGCGCATGCATTCACGAATACACACACACACACCACACGCACACACCACGCACGCACGCACGCACGCACGCACACACGCACCACCACACACACACACACACACACAACACACACACTCTCACTCACTCACACTCACACTACACTACACTATACTACAGTACACACACAGGCGTCTGCGCACGTACGCGTATACCACACACACACACGCGCCGCGCGCGCGCGCACACGCACGCACGCACGCACGCGCGCACGCACACACACACACACACCACACGCGCGCACAGCATGCACGCGCTCATCCACGCACGTATACACGCACGCACGGACGCGCACACACTTGCGCAAGCGCGCCTCTATATTACTAATTATTTGACTGACCACGTAGTGTCCTGAATTAGAGAGCTGCAAAAATAGATATTCTATTAGATCTACTAGCCTAAATGGAAGAAAATTAAGGCAAGATAAACAATTTTAAAAAAGAGAAAGAAAAAATGTCTAAACAAAAATTTAGTCCATATTTATTTACTCTCTCCAGACCCTACTTGTCGGTCATATTCCATTATGTTTCCCTATCCGGAGACACAAATGTGAGATCCATACACAATACTTGTTCAACTCCATTTGAAATATTTCATCATATGCAAAGCGTGACTTCAGGTCGAATCATATTGAAATATTTCATCATATTGCAAAGCGTGACTTCAGTGGAATTAAGTATTGAAATATTTCATCATGCAAAGCGTAACGACAGGTGAAATCAAGTATTGAAATATTTCATCATGCAAAGCGTAACACAGGTGAAATCAAGTATTGAAATATTTCATCATATGCAAAGCGTGACGCAGGTGTTCATATTGAAATATTCATCATGCAAAGCGTGCGACTGAATCAAGTATTGAAATATTCATCATATTGCAACGTGACGACAAGTGAATCAAGTATTGAAATATTCTCATCATGCAAGCGTAGCGACCTAGTGGAATCAAGTATTGAAATATTTCATCATATTGCAAAGCGTAACGACAGGTGTAATCAAGTATTGAAATATTTCATCATATTGCAAAGCGTGACGACAAGTGTAATCAAGTATTGAAATATTTTATCATATTGCAAAGCGTAACGACAGATGAATATCAAGTATTGAAATATTTCATCATATTGCAAAACGTACGACAGTGAAATCAAGTATTGAAATATTTCATCATACAAAGCGTAACGACAGGTGTAATCAAGTATTGAAATATTTCATCATGCAAAGCGTAGCGACTAGTGGAATCAAGTATTGAAAGTATTTCATCATATTGCAAAGCGTGACTTCAGTGTAATCAAGTATTGAAATATTTCATCATATTGCATAGCGTGACTCAGGTTGAATCAAGTATTGAAATATTTCATCATATTGCATAACGTGACGACAGGTGGAATCAATATAACTGAACACCTATCGCCTGTCCCGCAGAACCTCTGAGTGTTACTATACGCCAGTAGCGTGATGGTCTCGTTCTTGTTCCACATCCACCCTGCAGGCACCAAGTGCCTCAATGCCAGCTTCTCGCGGCAGCTGGGTGGGTGGATGCACAGCAACTGGAGCTACAGCACCGCCTTCTACCCGGGGGAGTCCCGCTTCTCCACCATCTTCGCTGCCAGGGTGCAGCAGGCCATGGGCATGGAACCTCGCAACGGGGGCAAGTTCCAGATCACCTCCTACCCCACAGGCAAAGGTCGGCTGGTTGTTTGTTGTTTGTTTTTTTTTTGTTTTTTTGTTTTTTTTTAGTGTGCATGTGTGTATGACTGAGTGGGTGATGGATAGAGGGTGTAACCCCCCCTCTCTCTCTCTCTCTCTCTCCTCTCTCTCTCTCTCTCTCCTCTCTCTCTCTCTCTCTCTCTCTCACTCACACACACACACACACACACACACACACACACACACACACACACACACACACACACATGCGCGCACCTCTCTTTGTCTCTGTCTCTCTCTCTCTCTCCTCTCTCTCCCTCTCTCTCCTCTCTCCTCTCTCTCTCTCTCTCACACACACACACACACTCTCTCTCTCTCTCTCTCTCTCTCCTCTCTCTCTCTCTCTCTCTCACACACACACACACACACACACACACACACACACACACACACACACACAACGTTTTCTCTCTCTCTCTCTCTCTCTCTCTCTCCTCTCTCTCTCTCTCTTCTTTTCTCTCTCTCCTCTCTCTCTCTCTCTCTCTCTCTCTCTCTCTCTCTTCACTCTCCTCCCATCCCTCCCACCCCCTCCTTTTCTCATCGTTAAAAACGCGTGATCAGTAAAACGTAAATGTCAGCCAGCTGACTTACAGGCTGTCTGCAACTTCTCCATTCCGTTCAAAGGGAGCAATCGTTATCAAATCACGTCGATCATTTTGAAATAATGTAATATACGAATGTGCGTATATGGACTTGAGCCCTGAAAATGCTTGTGCACATGTATGACCATGAGTGCGCGCGTGCGAGAGAGAGAGAGAGAGAGAGAGAGAGAGAGAGAGAGAGAGAGAGAGAGAGAGAGAGAGGAGAGAGAGAGAGAGAGAGAGAGAGATGAGAGAGAGAGAGAGAGAGAGAGAGTGTGTGTGTGTTGTGGTGTGTGTGTGTTGTGTAAGGGAGCGGGAGAGGGTTTAGGGATGGGAAAATGAGGGATTAGAGGAGACGTGCTGGGTAAAATTATCGATTAAACACTTTTTTTTTGCCCATGAGATCCTCTTTCTAGCTTGTTAAAAATGTGTCCATTCATGTATTTATTTATTAATTCCTGTATTGAGTTATCTATGTATTTTTAGAGGCCTACATCATACATGTCAGAAGCGTGGGAAAGTCCAGTAGCCTATGTCGGTGAAACGTGACACATACAGCACGGAAACGATTTTACGCCCGGAATATCCACTACAGAAACGGTTTTACGACCTGGGCAGTCTGCAGAAACGATTTTACGTTCAGGGCAGTGTGCAGAAACGATTTTACGTCCAGGGCAGACACTACAAAAACGACTTTATATCCAGGACACAACAGAAACGATTAACGATTTTACGACACCACAGAAACGCGATTTTACGCCCAAGACAGACCAGAAACGAATTAACGTTCAAGACAGACACTACAGAAACGATTTTACGTTCAGGATAGATACTACAGAAACGAATTTATGTCCAGGACAGACACTACAGAAACGAGTTTACGTCCAGGACAGACACTACAGAAACGATTTTACGTCCAAGACAGACACTACAGAAACGAGTTTACGTCCAGGACAGACGCTACAGGAACGAGTTTACGTCCAGGACAGACACTACAGAAACGATTTTACGTCCAGACAGACACTACAGAAACGAGTTTACGTCCAAGACAGACACTACAGAAACGAGTTTACGTCCAGGACAGACGCTACAGGAACGAGTTTACGTCCAGGACAGACACTACAGAAACGATTTTACGTCCAGGACAGACACTACAGAAACGATTTTACGTCCAGGACAGACACTACAGAAACGATTTTACGTCCAAGACAGATGCTACAGAAACGAGTTTACGTCCAGGACAGATGCTACAGAAACGATTTTACGTCCAAGACAGATGCTACAGAAACGATTTTACGTCCTCGAGAGACATTACAAAAACGAGTTTACGTCCAGGTCAGACACTACAGAAACGAATTTACGTCCTGAACAGACACTACAGAAACGAATTTACGTCCTGAACAGACACTACAGAAACGATTTTACGTCCAGGACAGACACTAAAAAACGAGTTTACGTCCAAGACAGATGCTACAGAAACGAGTTTACGTCCAGGACAGACACTACAAAAACGGTTTTACGTCCAAGACAGACACTACAGAAACGGTTTTACGTCCAGGGCAGACACTACAAAAACGGTTTTACGCCCAAGACAGACACTACAAAAACGGTTTTACGTCCAAGACAGACACTGCAGAAACGGTTTTACGTCCAGGACAGACACTACAAAAACGGTTTTACGCCCAAGACAGACACTACAAAACGGTTTTACGTCCAGGGCAGACACTGCAGAAACGGTTTTAACGCCCAAGACAGACACTGCAGAAACGGTTTTACGTCCAAGACAGACACTACAAAAACGGTTTTACGCCCAAGACAGACACTGCAGAAACGGTTTTACGTCCAGGACACATACTACAGAAACGATTTTACGTCCAGGACAGACACTACAGAAACGAGTTTACGTCCAGGACAGACACTACAGAAACGATTTTACGTCCAGGACAGACACTACAGAAACGAGTTTACGTCCAGGACAGACACTACAGAAACGATTTTACGTCCATTACAGATACTCTAGAAACGATTTTTCGTCCAGGACGATTTTACAGATGAATGTGCAGTACTAGACACAAGCATGTAGCAGGACTCAGGTGAACAGACAGGAAGAAAGAGAGTATAATGGCGGCCAAACACTTCAAAGAGAGAGACGCAGCATGACTGATTTCACTGCACAGCCATTGACCAGGTCCACACACCCAGCACGACTGTCAGGAAGCGTCGCGAGAGATTCTGGTGCCATCAGCTACAGACCAACTATCCCAGGGGACTGAAAGTATTTGACTTAAACACGGAATGGTGCCCTGACTGCTCAGTCTTTTCTGAGTACACCTGATGTGTGGAGTTTGTTCTGTGGATTTGCAATAGACAGAGTGACTGGCTTACGCATGGACAGATGATGAACACAAGAACAGAGAGAGAGAGAGAGAGAGAGAGAGAGAGAGAGAGAGAGAGAGAGAGAGAGAGAGAGAGGAAGAGATACCACATATAATAAATCGTATTTCATACTTTATCTTTTACTTTACTTCATCAGTCATCCTTGAAAATGATTAATGACATAAAAAAGAAGAAAACTCTGTGTGTGGTGTGTGTGTGTGTGTGTGTGTGTGTGTGTGTGTGTGTGTGTGTGTGTGTGTGTGTGTGTGTGTGGTGCGTGTGCGTGCTTGTGTGCATGCGTGCGAGCTCGCGTGTGTGTGCGTGTGCGTGCGTGCGTGCGTGTGTGTGCGTGTGTGTGTGTGTGTGCAGCCTACAAAGCACACACGGACTGTGTGTTGGAGGGCAGGGACCCCAGGGACAGGGTGGCCACGGTGCTGGTGTACCTGGACGACGTGGAGGACGGGGGAGAGACCAAGTTCCCTGGTGAGTATGGGCGGCTGGAGTCCAGCCTCTATCCACACACAGTGCTATGACACGTCTGTGGGCGCCCTACGCTCACAGTAGACCCGTATCCTCACAGAAGTCCCAAACAGAGCACTTGGCGTTTATTTCTGCTTTTTTTTTACGATTAAGCACAGACATGTGTAGTGTAATTAATGCACTGAGTACGGAATCAACCGCAAAGAAAAGATATTTAGAAAGAAAATAAGATTTTCGTAATTAAACACGGCAATGCACTCTTTTCCTTTTTACCAGTGAATGAATGCATACGATAGTATCGTCTGATTTTCGCGCGTTCAGTGAGAACTGGGTCATGCACCACACCAAACTTGCCAAGTCTGTTACTGCAAGATGGAGGCTGCACCTTTTTGTTCTTTTTCTATGCTGCTGCTCACGGGTTGCCAGTTGAGGAGAACAGAAAGGAGACTGTTGGGACAAGTAAACTCAAATTGTCTTTTAGACTGATGTATGATAAGATGCTACATGCCAGTAAGTATGGTAAACAGCGTCTTTCCGTGCGTGGGAATTTTGCTGAAAGCGAGCTCTAGCTGAAACTGGCCCTGTGACGGATTACACGTGACATGCTCGCAGCGGTGGGAGAGAAGTAGGCTACACCCTCTTCACGTTTGTGATCCTGGGGTGGCGGGTTTGAATCTCCTCTTGGTCTTTTTAATACAGATTTTTTCCCCAAAAGTTAATATTGGTTCTGACTTCGTTTCCTGAAATGTCCTTCAAATGAGACTATAAAAAAGGTTCTGCGTGTGAACGCACGCATAATATTGTCCATACGCATAAAATCTGATGACCACATTTCGTACTAGAAGGCCAGTTTGGCTGTTGGTGTGGATGACATGTAAAAATGTGCTCATAGCATAAATTATCAGTGAAAAATCGAAAGAATGAGTAAACACCGAGAGACTGTTACTCGTATGAATGAGAACTGAGAGACACAATATTCGAGTGAAGGACACAGGAAATGAATAAGCGTCCGCACGCAGCTCTTCAGTTGGTTCTGCCTGGGTAGGCAGACTGTTGTGTAAATGAACGTGGATTGTAGAGCACTTAGGCTCTAGCTAAGACAGGCGCTGTGTAAGTACTTTCACTTGTTATAAGTTAAAGAAAGACACTCTGGAGAGCGCAGACCTCCATCAAGATGGAATGGATCCTGGATCCGCACACTGATCCGGATCCGAGTCAAAATTGAATCCAATTCATGCTTTGCTCACAGTCTATCTTTCCATCAAATTTCGCTAAGAACCGGCTCAGTAGTTTTTTGCGTCATCTTGTTGACGGATCCTATATCCTCCCGAGGATCAAAATTCTCTTCGTGGATCTGCACCAAAATTCACAGGGCTCGTCCTTGGGCTGCATTCTGTCCTTTTACCAGTTTCCATTAAAATCAGTTTTGTGGCTTTAGCGTGATCCTGCTGAATAGGCGGGCGAAAACAACCTCCTTGGCAGAGCTAACAAGACAGAAATTGGTGGTTGCAACAGTACTAAGTAAAATACAGTCTGCACGCGGAACAGGAAAATGTCATGATATCAATTACGTACTCAAGAAAAGCAGATAATGGGACTGTGAACTAATGAAACAACAGCTGGTTCTGGTTTTCACATGTAGTATGACTCATTTGACACTGTCTAGGGACGATGTCAACACACCTAACAAACAAAGCAACAACAAAAAACAAACATACAAAAATCATGCGCACACACACACACACACACACTCACACACCACACACGCACGCACGCACGCACGCACGCACGCACGCACGCGCGCGCGCGCACATACTTACTTGCACAAACACACACAAACGAGTTTTAACTGCTCATTGTGGAGGGGGGGGGGGGGGGGGGGGGAGATTAGAATTCAAGCAAATTTTGCTTCAAAACGTCTAGCCTTACTGTGTGTGTGTGAACGCACACACGCCATATGTAATTTTGGATAATTGACAAAGTGTGTGTGTGTGTGTGTGTGTGTGTGTGTGTGTGTGTGTGTCGCGCGTGTGTGCGTGCGTGCGTGCGCGTGTGTGTGTGTCCACGGGCGCATGCATGCGTGTGTGTGCGCGCGCGCGCGGTGTGTGTGTGTGTGTGTGTCGTGTGTGTGTGTGTGTGGGTGTGACTGTTGAGTGTGATAAATGAGTCCATGTGGCATGTGTGTAGAAGGGGGAGGTGACGGTGAGTACGTGGGATGGTGGGTGCCTAGGAGATTGAGTATCTCTGTCTTTTGCAAGCGTTAGAATGGTTGATCGAATATACACTGTATGTACCTCGTGTTACGATAGTTGTTAGCATGCAAATGAAGCCATTGGCTTGGAGGTGCGATGAGATGACGAGACTTTCAGGAGAAATGAGAGTATGACCTTGTTTGGAGATGAAAAGAATCGTACTTTAAAAGCGTTGCTTTGAATAATGTGTGCACGTTGCGTGCAGTGCATGTACGACATTTGTACCTAACATTATCGTAGCGATTAAAGCTACGGGAACAGCAACAATCAAGTCCCTTATTGGTTTGCACGTTCAAACAAAGAACTGATTATGCAAAGGCAAATCACGTGCATCAATGACATGATTGAATGAAAGATCGCAGTTTAAAGGCTGTATGGTATCGGTCACCACGCTTCGGACAAGTGAGTCAAAAGACGTGTACAGCATAATTAGTAACGTCTTTACTTACCACCCTCCATTGCTGTGAAGAGATTTACATAACGTTAAGGGGGGGGTGTATCATCTAGACAACAATGGAAGATTACCTTATACTGTCATCACATACATAAAAAACTGCCAACCTAAAAAGCAGTCATGCACTTCATACAAGACCAGACAGATACCATACGCGTTCAGAGACGCAGAAACTTGGAGGGAGGCTGTGGTACTTCGCGAAAGGGCCAGAGTGATGTTGAAAAATGATGCTTAAGGGAATAATTTGTCTTAACATATGGCTACACTTCGAGCTCTCTGCTCTGGATAGAGAAATCTGAACATTTTATCACCAGTTATAGGGTGTAGTATTTCATGCACTAGTCAGAGGTTTGTGCAAGAATTCAGCCATTTAGTCTCGCCATAGAAGTCCAAAAGCTCGTGATCTCTAGCCCTACGTCTGTGAGAAGTCACAAAGAAACAACGCCTATCAGACACCAATGACAATTCGTAAGCCTCTCGTTTCTGTGAAAGCATTTCAGAGAAAGGTTGTTAAAGAAATGATTAATGCCGGGGAATATTTGTGATATGATAATGACATACTAAAATGTTCTACCACTTTTGCAGAACTTCGGCATCTGGATGAAGCCTCCGAAAGCACCTTGGTGTGGAACACCAAGTCCTGAAGGAGTGTGCGACCCACTACTTCTTCATGTGCACTCCAAGGTCATTCTGCTCCAGTAATCAGCCTTTTGTCATCGTCATGGAGCTAACTTCACATAAGGTTCTGTGCAACATCGGGATTATCTAGCGACCATATTACCTAGTAGGGAAGCTAGATGTCCAGCAAGAAAACAACCGCCCTGAATAACGAGACCACCTTCTTATCCGATCGACAATTTATGTCTGGATACTTACAGTGAAACATGACCAAGCTAGCTTAGTGGGAGCACATCCTGGGTTTGTTTGGGGTTATTTTTGGTTTGTTGTTTGTATTGTCAAAATTTGCTAGTAGCTGGCGCTTCAACATCTGCTACTTCTCTCTGATTGAGATCGACACTGGGCCACCTGTGAACTGTGGTCCACCTGTGAACTTGGTCCCCTTGTGAACTGTTCAGGCCAATCAATGTGTTCTGTGGTGCATAGTTCAGCCGCACCATTGTCATGTTTGGTCAAGTCACAATTTCAGGTAAACTCCTCATCAAACGATGGCTATATTCTACATTTGATCTCTGCACTTCATGGATTGCTAACATAGTCGAAGAAAAAAACTGCGAGAAAAAAGTACCAAATATTCATGTGGAATTTAAAACTTCAGGTCTACTAATATGGATAATACCTGCTACTACTTTTTACCTCCAAAGGGCAAGCTGATCCTCGGCATGCCCATATACGGAACTTACCCCACTTTCCAATGCACTCCTAAAGATTCTATAAACAAAACATGCTGAGGGAGGATGGGATGGGTGTTGGGTTACACTGCCTTCTCTGTGTGTTATAGCACTTGGCATTGATGGCTTGAAGAGTCAAGGGCGACAGCTTACAACAGCTGCTTTCGAAGCTCCTCCAGTCCTTGATGAACAGTTCACTCGTATGTGTCATGTGTGAAGGCTAATGTTGTTCGCTTGTGCTGTTAGTACATATGCAATGAAGTGTTTTTAAGGTCATAGTCAGCCGAGGCCTCAGAAGTATCTTTTTGATTTAGTGTGACATTCCCAGTGCATCACAGCAGCTGTTCAATATCACTGAACTGTAGTGCGGGTCTCGCATGCGCATGTGTGCACATGCTTTCTGTGTTGCGTTGCCGCACTGTGTGGTGTGCTGTTCATCTCTTGAAACTGAAATCTGTGCATCCACAAGTAAATGACAACTATCAGACTCGGATCATTTCACACTCGCATCTACTTGCTGCTATGCTGGTGATTCTGAATTGCCAAGAATACTGATTTTACACAAAGGGCAAGTCTGACCAGGACAGACTGCCATACGGAATTGACCCCTTCCCAGACTCTGCTTTGCATAATACCTGTTGAGGTAGTGATGGGAGGTGCGAACTCTATTTCATGCTTCTGCGCTAATAATAGCACAACAAGTATCATTTGACTAGAAGATTCCAGTAAGCCGGCAATGCTTTTCAAGGTACTTACTACAAGTTCTACCTTCCCTGGGAAAGACTCCTACCTCACTGCCACCCGTACCAGTACCCCAGGGTTGTCTGCGATGACTATGACAAAGGCAGCTAATCCGTTTTGTATGATGTGTGAATAAGACATCTGTGGACAGATACCGAAAGTTACACTCTTATATGACAAAAGTCAAAGGCTCAGCTAGATCATTTGCCCTCTCTCTTCAAATGTACAGGCAACACAGTGCATGCAGTGGAATAAAGGAATCAAATATACATAGACTGTTTTAGAGCGAAATAAAATTCCAAAAAAAGGAAAAAAAAAAGATCCCAATGGTATTTTGTCCTTTCACGTGCATCAAGCAACTAATGTGCATGATTGTAATGCCGTCTGAGAAATCTTTTTGAAAACATGTGCGAGACCGACACCCTAAGCCCTGATGAAACTTCAGCCAAATACGTCTCAGACCAAATCTGACGTTTGCCATACCATTTGCTAAGGATGCCATTCTTAAAATATGCACAACTGCTCGATTACATGGTCGTCACCATCACAAACCATGTCAAAATATTGGAGATCGTCAAACATGGTCCCAGTATATCATTTAAAATGGTAGTTCTAAGTTATGGTGCACGCTGCATCAGATGCACATGCGTAAAGTTTATTCTCTATTCTGTATCTCCATACACTCAACAGCTCAAATGTTTGTTAGAATATTTTTGTAGCATATTTGCAATGAAAGCTTAAATGCAGTCACTGTGTGACTAAATTTGAGGGGAAGAAATCAGTTAGCTAGCTTTGTACATTTTCCTTTCCAACGATGACTTGCCTTTTAATTTCTTTCTCTCCCACCCTTCACACCAGCCCCTCATCCCTCGCAAGCAAATAGAATATTCTGACAACTCATTCCAACCATGACGTAATAAGGAATGTATCAATCATTTCTTGCCTAGGTCTTCTCACAGACAAAGTTCTGTCTACCCTTATTTGTTGTAACAATTGTGTGGCCTACCCTGTGCTTTCTCCATCAGTTTTTTTCCTATCTTAAACCTTGTTTTATGTCACACTTGATTTTATGCTCCCATTCAATGCTGCTGTGTGTGTAGGGATCTGATTTGATTGTGCATGAGTAGAGTATATATGTGTAAGAATGTAGATTTATGTGCGTTTATGTGCGTGTATGGTGTGTGTGTGTGTGTGTGTTTCGCAAAGTGCATGAGCGCAAACCCTTCCACACCTGTATACCCTACATGTTCCAATGAAACTGACAAGTCAAATAATCTCAAGGCTTGAAAAATACAAATTTTATTTCTACTCTGCCTCAAAGTGTTCAGCAGTGTACAATATCAACAAGACAAAAAATTAATAATGTACACAGCTGTCAACAAAGATATCCACATGACTCGGTTGTACCAACAGTTGTGCCAAGAAATTTTGGTCAAGAAAATCTGAAAAATACTCCACTTCTTCAATCAGCTGCTCAAAGAACAAGTATGGAAGCATCAGGGATTCACTGGGCGTAGAGCAAACAGCACAATCATAACAGCGTTTAGATATTTCATGTTGCCTCCATCCCACCATCCTTTTCTCATCCTTAACACAGACAAGATAATCATCACAAGCATGCAACTGCCCATCTCATCACCAAAAGCCAGCTTTTAATAAATGGATCTATCAATATGAAATAATTCTCTATGGAATGAAGTTTTCACACACGCAAAATAAACTGACTGGCCCCATTATTTTCAAAAAGAAAATTCAGCTACCACGGGTATGAATAATGAATTGTTTCCTTTTAGCACTTGCAAAAATTATGAAAAGGAATATACATTTTTTTTCTTACTACTTCTCTATTTCACTAGTGAAAGGCAGAGGCCTATGTCACTACATTGAAAATGTTTTTGTGAAATCAAAACAAACAATGAATGCGTAGAAAATCCAATTGGTGTAGTGACAGATTCAGACAATTTATTTCCATACAGTGCCTAGCGACTGCCATGAATATTACACTGAAACCATGATAAAGAATTTCATTTGCAGCAGTTTATAAAGAGTTTTCTCGAACATAAGGTAAGCAAAGTCCACACCTGGCAAGCTGCTGGAACTAATGTTTTCAGATGCAGGAGAGATGCGTGGAAAAATACCATTTTCTTCCTACACCCCATGCCCATCCCATCCTGAAATGATCCAAAGGACACTGACAACAAAGAAAAATCCAAATACTTTTACTTTCCCCCTCCCAGTGAACATCGACACTAGAAAAGAAACAAACTTTTCAAATCACATAGCTGTCTTTGGGCTTCTTAGACCTATGGCAATCCATGTGGAGTCCTGGAGCTTCTTACCCTATGTCCAGCCATGTAGGACAGGATATCCCACTACCAAATCGTGTAAACCCAACAAATCCAATAGAATTCTAACCTTTTTGTTAAGTCAGCTCAGACTGATGAAAGTGAGCATGTGCAATTTGAATTAATAACCAATCACGGTTTAATGACCTAGAAGTGACATTCAATTGGTAGACAGAATCCAATTACATTGGTCAATTCTGCGAGGGGGATCGTCTGCTGTCAAGTTCAGAACAAGTTTTCTACTATAATCCGAGAAAATTCCTGTCAGATTTTTTTTCAATCTCTCTACAAATTGAATTTCCCACTGTACAAACTATGACCTGGCCATATAAGCCCCATAATACTGATTTTCCTGTACAAGTATACCGACAAACTGTACTGGTTGATGACACTTATGTAATCACATGAATGCCTTCCTTTTTTATGAGAGTGTGTTGATTCTTTCATTTGTCCGTCTTACAATTGCCTTCTACATTTTTGTGGTTTACAATTTAAAGAATAAATCCATAATCTACAATTTTTTTATGTGTTAACATTTTATGGTGAACGAAGCTTAGGGTGTATGTTCATACATGCATGTGCACATACATAATCAAGCATTCACATTGAATGTGCGTGCATACACCATAGACCTATGGACTACAAACAGCAAAAATAAAATTCTGTACTTAACTCGAAACAGCAGCAATGGCTTAATGTTTACTCTTTTCATTGCCAAACATTTTTATGTATCATTTCTTTAACATTTCTTAAACAATCATTTCTTTAACATTTCTTAAACAATCAGATAAATTTTTCAAAACACCTACTAAACTAAAACTTTCGAAACTGGGATAATTTGGGGCAAATAAAAGGAATTTGATCTAAACCACACCATTTTTTTTCAAAAAAGAAATCTAGAACAGGATGTACTTTGCTTTGCATGTCTGCTGTTTATATTAAAAACTGACCACTGTGGTCACTTCTCCAGTTAACCTACTAACTAGATGCCCATTTCCTACTTCATAGTCGTTTAACATCCTGCCAGTGAAATTTCAAGCAGGTGTTGATGCACCTGTACAATATATGCAGCTTTCTGTGTCATCATTATCAATTCAGTGGTGTCTGGGGCGCTAAACTGGCTGCAACTGTGTTGAATGCACAGTCTCCTATCAATGTCATTCATAGTCACAATTAACATGAGCTCAACACTTTTAAGTGTTCAATGGAAGCCCTCTGCAAACGGAGGCCACTTCTGAAATGGCTGATATCCTTAAATGGTGCATCCTACCGCACAAAAATTCCCAAATAACCTGCAAGAAGTAGTGCAAGGCAGAACAGCAGTTATCTGACAATGACATGCAGACTGTATAGGACAGAGTATCTGAAAATGACATAGACTTATAGGACAGAACAGTACTTTCAAGTCAGTATCATTCACTTAAAACTATATTTAAAATCTTAAATAAATGTTGAAACTAGATCTACAGTTAAAATGTTAAAGTAAGACTTGTGGGGTTCCATTTCTGCAGGTTTTTTGGTGTCAGTTACATATGAGAACAAGTAAATACTTTTTCACTGTAATCTATGAAGTTCTGTGACAACCGATGCAATATCAAAGAAAAACAAACAGAAAGCCACCTGCCTGATGTTTCAACAAAATGAACATCAAACACTTTTCAATATCATACAAACCAGTAATCATTTACTACAGTTTTGCAAAGTGCTATACTTGACCCCATGACTGCTACAAGTGAGAATGATCATAGTAACAGACTATAACATCTCTGCTGCTGGATGGGGCGAACTGAAATTACCATGTACTATTTCTGTATTGTCCTGCTTCATATGGGATAGTGTCCACTGGCTCGGATGAAGCCAGAACACATTTACTGTCAACACACCGTACAGTAACTCTCCCCCAAATCCCAATACACCAACCTCCGAGGTCAACAGTCAAAAGTCCCTCCTCCCACCTCAATTAAGTATGTGTATTTAAAAGCAATCAAACAGTAACATTTTTATGTACACAGAAGCAGTTATTTGCATTTGTCAAACCACATGCATGATTTTGTGTTGGCATATGACACTGTTAAATGGAAAATGAAACAATACAATTGTGCAACAAGTTAAACATTCTGCCATGCCATTTATTGTCATTTTATGACAAAGTCTTTTTTTTTCAAATGGGAGGTGCAGGAGAGAAAAATCCCTCTAGTAGTTTTTTTTCCCAAAAAACTTCATTGGCTAAACATTGGAAGGAAGATGTTTTTCTTTATGCAGAAACAACAAACAATAATACAGGTCATTAATCAAAAACAACATGAACTGTCAAACAGATTGACGCTTAGAATTCCAGACCAATACACACAATCTGCCAGAGAACAAACAAGCATTTACATTTGTACAGAATCATTCTTGTCTACCGCCAACATAGTTTGGATCACCATGGACACTGCTTGGATCATCAGAAAATATCACTGAACAACGCCCCTCTTTGAAAAGATCAAAACAGATACTCCCATTTCGTACATGCAATTATATGTACAAACATGTACACCACTACACACAAAGGTATATACCTGTTGAAGGAACCATACACATGCACCACACCACACATATAAATGGGGAACACCAAGTCGGTACACTAGATATGAACACAGTGGAAGCCTGTAACATTGTAACATTAATTTAAGGTGCCAATTGTGGGGAAAAAAAATCAACTAAGAAAATCATTTGACTGGGAAAAAACACTGCCACTGTACTGCCAACAGAAATGATACTATAGACACAACAGCAAACTTTTTTTAAACAGAGAAGTGAAGTTATGAATTAAAAAAACCTGTGTATGTATCTATGAATGTGGGTAGACAGATGGGTGTGCATGCATGTATTGCGAGGGCATATTCACACAACCATCAACTGTTTTTTTCTATTCTTGATATATTTATAAGAAATACTTTTTGAATAAAACTTTTTGTTCAATTTGGCTGCGGCACTGTCAAAACCTGATTTCTGCCTTTAGACCAATGGTGCAGAAAGTGTCACTGTGTGCACGGATCCCATTCTCATTCACTGCTTAAACAGAGGACTGCACAAGCCACAATCGGATTATCACCGCATCATGAAACAAGACTGTCACTGTATACAAGGATCCCTCTCTCAGTCAGTTTTTCAAGTCCAGTCAAGGACACAGGGCCATTTGAGCACTGTCACCCCACTTCTCGTTTATTGCTCAAAAACCAGGAGACCATTCCAGGCCGTAAATCACCACCCAAAACAGTGGGTGTCTGGGTAACACTAACAGAGAGCTAGTGTTTAAAGTCTAGCTGGCTGTACAAAGCTATACGCAAGTTACCACATCAAAAAGTAGTGGACACTCGCTGTGTACAGGCATGAAACTAAAGCAAGGCAAAAACACAGTAAATTTTGGATTATTCTGACTGTATACCATTACAAGGTGTAATGTTCAGACTGCACTTTTACTCTTGCCAGCCTTTCACAAACACTTTTTTCACAGGGAGAGGAAGTGTGCGCATAACATTTGCAAACCTATCGACTTAATTGGACTAAATTTCTAAACTCAACGTATACTGAAGACTGCTTACAAGTAACACTAAAAGCAACACTTGTGTATAACCTTACCTTTCTTTTAGTGTAAGGTTTATTCTGTTCCATCAATTATAACCTTACCTTCCTTTCAGAGTAAGGTTTATTCTGTTCCTTTAATTGCAGCAAATTCACTAACACGGTGCTGTATCAGTAGGGTCCAATTTTTTATGCATCACCAAATAGCGAAAGTTTAGTTTAGTGGTTCAATCCACACCAGAAATTGAATCACCTGTAACAAATACAAAGTCATTTGGGTTTTCATTTGTTTGGGTTTTTTTTTTAGGGGACATCAAATTTACAAACTTTTCCAAAGTCAGTTTTTGCAGGTCTTGAAAATGGTACCTCAGTTTCTCTTAACTTCTCCTGACCACAAACCCCAAACTCAGGGAGAAAAAAAAAATTGTTTTTCTTTTTTCATTTGCGTGCCATGCCAATCAGACAATGACTGCTGTCTGTGGACCAATGATGTCAAAACTGTCACTGTATGCAAGGAATTCATTCTCATTTACAGCTTAAAAACCAGTCAACTGCACAAGGCCACATGAGGTTATCACCACATCAAAAAAACATTGACTATCACTGTACACAAAGATTTCCATTCTCAGTCAGTCAGAGTTTATAATCTTGTCAACAACACAGCGCCATATGAGCACAGCCACCATGCTTTAGTTTAAAACAGTGGACTGTGACTGTAAACATGGATGCCATTCTCATTTATTAAAATCCAGCAGACTGCACAAAAGCAACGCCATATTTTTCTCTTTTTAAAAAGTGAATTCTTACTTTGTATGAGGATGCCTTTCTCATTTATTGCTTTGTATGAGGATGCCATTCTCATTTATTGCTTTGTATGAGGATGCCATTCTCATTTACTGCTTTGTATGAGGATGCCATTCTCATTTATTGCTTCAAAACAGACTGCAAAAATCCCTAACAAGACTGCCACGTCAAAAACAAAACAAAACGAGAACACACGCACACCATACGGGACTCTTACTGCGTATGAGGGTACCCTTTTCATTTACTGCTTACAAACAAGCAGACTCCACAGGTCTCTAAGACAGCTATCACCATATTTCATCAACACAAAAACTCCAACCACCATAGCGTACTCTTTACTAGGCATGAGAATGTCATTCTCATTCGTTGATTTAAAAAAAAACAATAATATTTTTAAAAACCACCACAAAAACAGGCTAGAGGGCCATAACAGATAGCCACCTGGTTTGAACAGAAAAGAAAAAAAAATGTAAAATCAAAAACAATCCAAAGCATCACCCAAGTCCTGACAAGCAAGGTAAACCAAACATACATATGAAGACATTCACTTACTAACGTAAAAGAAGTTTTAAAAAATGCAGTCTACAGCAAAGGAAGATGGGAAAAAAAGGCAACTGACAGTAAGGGATGATAAAAGATATGCAGTCAACAGTATAGGAAGGTTCTTCTTTAAACACACAATATGAAGAGTTTTTTCCTTTAATATGCAGTCAACAGTGCAAGAAGATTTTAAAAAATGGAAACCACACAATACTTTTTTAAATGCAGCCAACAGTAGACAGGTGGCTTTTTTTCAGTATCGCACACTGACCACACAGTCAGGGCTGTCAAACCCACACAAGAAAAAAAAAAGACACACAACAAAACACGTCAAAACACTGGGAAAAAAATCCTCGAAAAGAAACAAAAACAAGCGTCACGACACAGTAGTGAAACTACTAACATCTGAAGGCATAAAACAGTATGTAGCGTGGACAGTGCTAGGAATTTCCCTTAGTTTTTCATTCCTAGATTTGAAAAACCAAAAAATAAAAACGAAAAAAAAAAAAACCAAAGAAATGAAAAACATTTACATGCCTCATAAATACATAAAAATGCCACATGGGCACATAGGTATTGCAGAATGGAGGCTCAATGTCCACCTCAGAGGAGGATTGTTTGTTTTTTTTAAGTTAACAGAAAAGAATGACCAACAAAAAGCGCAGTCAACAGTTAAAACAAGATATTCTTATTGCAAATAAAGTCGACAAAGAGATTTTGGAAAGAAGAAAAAAAAAGAAATAAAAAAGCAGTTGAGAGAGACACAGAACAAGGGAAACATCTCCTTCCAGCACAAAATTTTTCTGAAGGAGGCAATTTAACTTTCCCAAAAAGAACATTTTCATCCTCGGAGTAATGGACGGTGTGAATGATGTGGAGTTAGTATCACTAAAAAGATCATGGAACACACACACCAATCTATCTATATCTACATATACATTCTCTCTCTCTCTCTTCCTCTCTCTCCTCTCCCCCCCCCCCCCCCCCCCCTTCTGTACAGAGAAAAAAAAACAAAGACACTTTCTAGCATTTCTGAAAGGAAATAACAAATTGATGATCCTGGCTAGTCTATGAATACTTGTATGTTTATTGTGTATTAAAAAAAATGTTAAAAGTCAATATTGTGTGTGCCTGCAATCAAGTCTCTCTACACCTCAGCAAGATGCTTCCAATTACATTCATTAGAGCTTGCTACAGAACAAACCAGTGTTTGGTCGTGTACGTAGAGATGGACTGAGTGGAACTGGAGTTGTAACACCAAGTGAGCACAGAAGAAAGCACTGTCGATGATAATTATTCATGTTGTTTACAGCCCAGCTGACCTTGAGGGGCCGCATCAGGGCTGTCAACTGGTGAAAGTCAGTTCCTTACAAGTTCTATAAACAGCCCTCACCAGTATTTTTAAAACATGCATAAATTGCTGCAAAATCTCAGATTAAAAAAAAAATTACATTTTTCAGGAATTCTAAAATCACATATCTGAACAGGGTTTTTCACTAAACACTCTGTAATGTGTTTATGTCTGATATCATGGCACACAAGTATCCCTTTTTATGGCCATCAGTGGCAAACAGTACAAACTCTTTGAGGTCTGGATGAGTCGGAAAGAGTTTGACATCCATCTACTTGTTCTGATCCTCTTGCCAGAGGCCTTTGATGATTCAGATCATTGCGAAAGACAGAGAATCGGCTCAGTTCTCTATTTGTGGCATTCTGATAATTAGCCTGTATTCAATAAATCCTCAAGACATTAGATGACCCATTTTTTGTGACAATCATCACTGTTGGACAAATTCAGGGATTTCAATCTGGAAATGTATTAACATCAGCAATACTGCAATTAAATTTCTAAATAACTTACACCTTTATGATGAAAAAGGGGTGGGGATTTTAGCAGTGTTTTTTTTAAAACAAACTGTATCATAAATCACACACACAAAAAAGGAGACTATGAAGACAGGCAATACACGCAGAATCATAGCTGAGAACCCTGACATTGTAGATCAAAGATAGAACTGATTCAGTTCGAAACCTTGTTACTAATATGTCGGCTATATTTTGGAGGGAGAAGGATAGGCAGCCAGATTTAAAAAAAAAAAAGTTATCACATTGTGCTTCAAGCCCTCTTGAGATTCCACAAAAACTCATTGATAGAACAATGGTGAATGGTGTTGAAATACTGTGACGAGTAAAATAACTTGACAATGAAAGGGGCGACTTTCTGGGCAAAGTCTTCCTGTGTTTCACTAACATGAAACAAGTATCAGGATACAGTGACAACATACTGACACTTAGATCGATAACCTTACTTAATCACTGAATAACATATTTCTTTTATACACAAACCCTGCCCTCCTAAATTAGGAGAAAACTGCCCCCATTTTAAGTTTACCAAACAAACAGACCTGGATTATATTGCAGCCTGACTTTACATATGTGTATCAAAAATAAACGTTCAAGGCAGCAAAAAAATTATCAGTAAACAGATGAGTGGTCAATGTTAAATTGTTAACCATTTTTAAAATTTCATCAGTAAACAGCTGAGTGCTCAATGTTAAATTATTTACCATCTTGGTTTCTGTAACAAAATTAAATGCACTATCCAGTAATAGCCGAGGTATTTTCATATTTCCACATCTATCAAAAGAGGCTACAGTGTACTACATTTATACATGGCACAAACAGGCAACAAAGCTGTCCTTTTCTTTAGCAGTAAGGTTTCAAATACCAAACATCCCCAAGATTATTATGAACTACATGCCTCAACCCTTCCCCCAAACCTTTCAAAGTTTCTCATTACAGGTTTAATAGAAACAAGTTTGAAAATCCCAGTGAAAACTTTTTAATGATGAATTAAGTGATAAACAATTGCCGAAGCTTTGAAACACAGCAACAACACTCCAAACAGGAAAGACACATAGCTTGTGTAATGGTAAATCTAAAACAAACAAGGTAAGAACTACAGTAAGTCAACATTTTATCCGACGCTGTTCTCATGCCTAGTTTAATACTTGGATAAAAAGCAAACTCAATTCACAAACCCAAGCCATCCATAAGCAGAACACAGAACCTCCTGAGAATCTGAGACGTTTCTGAATGTTGTTTCCTTTTCATACTTCACAACTCTACCAGTAGATTTTTATCTGTTCATGTTATCACAACTCTACCAATAGAAGTTTTATCTATTCATGCTATCACCACTCAAACCAATAGAAGTTTAATCTATTCATGCTATCACCACTCTACCAATAGAAGTTTAATCTATTCATGCTATCACCACACCACGCTTTTATCCTACGTGTATACAGTCTGTTCACAGCTTCAGTGGACCTTCAGTGAACTCTGCATGCCTGGAATTTCTGAGTTTGATGACTGTTTGCAAAACATTTTTTTAGTTTGCTTTCACCCCCAGTTAAGAGTGAATTGTTGTCAACTTTCCTGAACCTTTATCAACTCACCCACAGTAATAAAAACAAATAAAGGCAGGTGTATAAACATATTTTCATACAGTAACATTTTCTTATCACGGACAACAGGAAATACATTTTGTTAAATCCTGCCTGATGTTTCATTCTTTCATTAATCACTGGTGGTATTAAAAATCAAGACTCATCATTAGATTGGAGCTGCAAAGATAACCTCCCAGTCTATTAAATCATTTAGCGACATTTTCAATCAAAAATAGTAATTTACAAGAGTTATTCTTTTTCTTTTTCCTGAAAGACTAACAGCAGACGTAAGCACATTGGAAACAACTAGGTAAATTTAGCTCATGCAATCATGAAATGTATTAAGGCAGGATCAAAACTCCCAGTGACTGTAAACATCCTTTCATAGTCCACATTCAGCTCAAGTCAGTAGACCTTTGTTTACGGAATCGTAATCCCAACAACAGTTAACTCTACTTTTCTCCAGACATCTTTACTAAAACAAAATAACTAATTGTAATCCCAACAACAGTTAAGTCTACTTTTCTCCAGACATCTTTACAAAAACGGAAAACTAACAGATGGCAGTTACCACTGAACAGAGTAAAATATTATTCTGATTTGTGTGTGTGCCTCTGTATCTTAACATATCAAAAATGAAACTATAAAAAGTGTACAGCAAAAACAAAAACAAAATTATCTCACATAACGCACTCAATAAAACAAATAATCGAAAAGAATTCTATTTTGAATCCCGCTGTAGTAATCATCATTCATCTTTTTCAGACAACCTGGATATCCTGGATGCCCCGCTTTAGTGGTGACACTCCACACTCCTGCCTGTAATGAAATGGTGTCATTCTTCAGTCTGGATGTTCATACTTCACAGAAGTGCTGGAGCCCTCTGGAAGGGGACACTCATTCACCCTGGTTGTCAGCTGGTGGTGCATAGCATATGGTGGATCACATCATCACCGAAATGACCTAGCAAGAGTGCAACACCTCTTCTGGTGAGCTTCTCCATGCTTTAGTCAGTGCTCCCTATGGACTTCAGCGCCAGGCTGCAACAGCAGAACCCTGGGTGTGACAGCACATACAGGGGAGCTGGAGTGAGCATAATGGGTGTAATGCTACGATGAAGAGATGGAACACTGCACAACTAGGGAAAAAGCTGTATAATAACAGACAAACAAGTTCATAAATTGATGCAAATAGCAACAAAAATGCAGGAGAATCTCCATGATCACATCTCTCACTTCTACCTAGAATGAGACCCAGTATGCCTCATACATATATTTTTTACCCTTTTATACTCTGACATGCCATCAACCTACCAAGCATTTGCAATGACATTAAGATTAGTTGAAAAGACCTGAAGCAATGATCTCTGACCAGGCCATTTTCTAACTATAAAACTTTCCTTCGTAAACTTCAAATACACTAAAATCAAATTTTAACAGCATCAACACTAATGTTTAGTATTTTCAATAGATGGAATATGCATTAGCTTGCATGGAATGAAAATAAAATATAAGACAAATACATGCTAGACATCTGGGTACCCGAATGCCAATGAAAAACAAGCCTTGATGGTTCAGTAACTTTTCAGTCCAAAACGTAGCCAGATTCAGAGAGGAGATAAATCTAACTGAATGACTTAAATGAAATCATAGTCTACAATGCAGGTCCACTGATGCAGCTCCATGATATGTTCTGAATGTATCCCACAGCAAGTCAATAACATTGTCATTCATCTAACAACTGAGAAATTGACAAAGAATTTAAAATAGTGCAGCTCAGCAAGAACTTATCTGAAAAGGCCCACCGGCAATGGCAGCTTATGCACTTCCCATACTGGCACTGAAACTTGCAATATGCTGGCAGCAGCAGTGGGTGAAAGGGTCAATGCTGCACTCATGCTGGCACTGAAACTTGCAATATGCTGGCAGTTGCTGTGGTGAAAGGGTCAATGCTGCACTCATGCTGGCACTGAAACTTGCAATATGCTGGCAGCAGCTGTGGGTGAAAGGGTCAATGCTGCACTCATGCTGGCACTGAAACTTGCAATATGCTGGCAGTTGCTGTGGGTGAATGGGTCAATGCTGCACTCATGCTGACACTGAAACTTGCAATATGCTGGCAGTTGCTGTGGGTGAAAGGTCAATGCTGCACTCATGCTGGCACCGCAGCTGTGGGTGAAAGGGCCAATACTGCACTCTAGAAATCTATTATATCTCTTGATCTATTGTTGGTGAAAGGGTCAATGCCACATCTTCATGATTTACTGCACACATCCACTGTTGGTATAAGGGTCAATACTGCACATTCACAATCTGTTACACAGATTAACTGTTGATGAAAGGATCAATACTATCTTCACAATCTAATCCATACATCTACTGCAGGTGAAAGGATCAATACTGCACCCCTCACAATCTATTCCATACATCTACTGTTCGTGAAGGGCTTAATGCTGCACCCTCACAATCTAATCCATACATCTACTGTTGGTGAAAGGGTGAATGTGCACCCTCACAATCTAATCCATACATCTACTGTTGGTGAAAGGTGAATGCTGCCACCTCATAATCTATTCCATGCATCTACTGTCGGTGAAAGGCTTAATGCTGCACCCTCACAATCTAATCCATACATCTACTGTTGGTGAAAGGGTGAATGCTGCACCTTCACATTTATTTCATACATCTACTGTTGGTGAAAGGCTTAATGCTGCACCTTCACAATCTATTTCATACATCTACTGTTGGTGAAAGGCTTAATGTTCACCCTCACAATCTAATCCATACATCTACTGTTGGTGAAAGGGTGAATGCTGCACCCTCACGATCTATTCCATATACCTACCATTGGTGAAAGGTCAATGTTGCACCCTGACAATCTATTACATACATCTACCCTTGGACAAAAGGTCAATGTTGCACCCTGACAATCTATTACATACATCTACCCTTGGACAAAAGGTCAATGTGCACCCTGACAATCTATTACATACATCTACCCTAGGACAAAAGGTCAATGTTGCACCCTTGCAATCTATTACATACATCTACACTTGGAGAAAGGTTAATGTTGCACCCTCACAATCTATTACATACAATCTTATCTAAGGGAAAGGATCAATGCTGCACCCTCACAATCTATTACAATCATCACTGGACAATTCAATCTACTTCGCTACCTCTGTTAACAAGTTTGCCAGTCAATCTCTTGCAAATTTTTAAAATGTTGAATGCATGACGGACTTGGTGTTACCTCCATGCCCATCAGTGATCTCCATGTCTTCATCACAGCAGTCCAGAACTTTCATCCAGCTATCAAGTTCACCTATGCAATATCTGAAAAGTGCATCACTTTCCTTGACATGAATCTCTCCATCACTGATAGTGGACTCTCCACTTCCATCCACTACAAACTACGGACTCCCACTCTTATCTCGACTACAGATCGTCACATAATCCCAGTACCAAAACCAGCATACCCTATTCTCAGTTCTTGAGGCTCCGCAGACTCTGCTCTGAGAACTCGTCTTTAACGTAAAAGCCCTTGAAATGAAACAGTTCTTCCTTGATCGCCACTACCCCCCGAAGACATCATTGACCGTGCTCTCCAGAAAGTCCAGCTCATCGCCCGTCCACAAGCTCTGGAACCCAAACCCCAGGAATCAACCAGAGACAGACCTGTTGTCAGCCTGCTGTACCACCCTTCTGTCCACCAGGTGCGCAAAATTCTCCAAACCAACTGGAACATCCTTCAGTCTTGTGCCCCACTCAGCTAGAATTTTTTCCCAGCCCCCTCTAGTTGCCTACAAACGGGACAAGAATATCCGTGACTTGCTTGTGCGTTCCAGTCACCAGCCTCACAGACGTCAATCTTCTGTAGGCACAAGCCCATGCAATCTGCCCAACTGCAAGACCTGCCCCTTCATCTGCACTGCCATTGAAGTGAAAGGACCCAGTTCACGCATGACTGTCTCCAAATTCTTCAACTGCCAAACCACTAACTTGGTCTACATCATCCACTGCACCGTTTGTTCTAAACTTTACATCGCGAGACCGCCGCACTTTGACCGTCAGATTCAAGGAACACCCTCGCTGACATTAAATACAACAGGACAAACCAGTAGCCAAGCACTTCAACCTCCCCAGCCATTCCGCGCACAATGCAAGAGTGAAGGGCTTATGGCTCATGAAAACTAGTGACTCTAGAGACAGGAAGGATATGGAGTCTCACCTGATTAAAAACTGGGCACCAGAAATCCAGCTGGTATCAATGAAAAAGCTTAGCAATTCTGTGTACTTTTTTTTTTTTTTTTCCCCGAGACAATTCAGGTGGACAATGACTTATGATTCCCTTTACCCTTTAGTACTTACCTGTGCATGGTTGGTCTGCATCAGTGGCCTCTTCGTGACCGTAGAGCCTGGCGCCTACTGGAATGATCGTTTGAGAGCCTATATCTTTTGACAGGAGTTTCTGAGTAGGGTTAGCTCCCCAGTCTCCTGTCTTTTTGTTTTTTTCTATTTTCTTTATTTATTCATTTATTTTTCTTCTCACTTACTTTTGTATCTATCCCTCTCCTTCCTACCCTCCTTTGCCCCCTCCTCTTCCCTCCCCCTCCTTTTTTTTTTTTTTTTTTTTTTTTTTTTTTTTTCTACCCCCCTCTCCCCCTTTCCCTCTTCTCCCTCACCTCCTCCGTCCTTGTTCCTTTTCTATCGTCCTCTGAAGGGCTCGTTCCCCCTTTCGTTCCTTCTCTTTACTTTCCATCTTACTTCCTTTCTCTCTACTTTCGACCTCTACTATTCTCCTCTCTCACCCCCCCCCCACCCACCTCCCCCTGCCCTCCCTCATACTTTCCACCCTTCCTTTAGGCCCCTCTTTTGTCCTCTCTTTATGTCTCTCCTTCTTTCCCCCCGGCCCTCCCCTTTCCCCCTCCCTCCCCTCCTTTTTCTTCCCCTTTTTATAAAAAAAATTTTTTTTTTTTTTTAGTCATCTATATATATATGTATATATATATATATATATATATGTATATATATATATATATATGTATATATATGTTTATGTATGTATGTGTGTGTATGTATATATATGTGTAGATTTTTTTTTTTTTTTTTTTTTTTTTTTTTTTTTGGTCATTGGGAGTGTTGTTAGCGCCTCTCATCATGACCGCATATCTATCTTTTGCGTTAATGCTCTTATTTTTGCCCTTTTTTTCTGTTGCGCCACCATAGCCACCACCTACTTCCCTATGCTACACCCAGATGTCTTAATGTATGCCTTGTTTGTACATTTACCCATTTATTCCCCATTGTTACCCCCCCCCCCCCCCCCCAGCGTGTGCGCTTATTGGCGTGTGTATGTGTGCGTGCGTGTTTGTTCGTGCGCATAGCGCGCACTTGGTGTGTGTGTGTGTGTGTGTGTGTGTGTGTGTGTGTGAGGCTTTGCCCGCGGGCAAGTGCTTTTTTTTTTTTTTTTTTTTTTTTTTTTTTTTTTTTTTTTTTTTTTTTCGTGTGTGTGGGGGGGTGAGCCTTGCAGCTCTTAGCTGCGTCTGGCTAGTGGGTTTTTTCTCGGGTTCTCCTCGTTTTCCCTCTCACCCCTTGGTGCTTGGGTAGGGCAACCTACCCTGGGTCAGACTTGGGTCGGATGCTTTAGGCGGCTGACCCCCTTTCCTCCCCCCCCCCCCCTCCCCCTCCTTGTCATTTAAAATGATTTTCGAGTATATTGTATCTTATTTATTGTGCTTTCTCTTGTTCATTTCATTCATATGCAACACACCCACTACATACCATCACACCCCCTCCCCCTCCACTCACTCTCCTTCCCCTCCTCTTCTCTCTCTTATTCTCCACTCTTCCTCTACTTCCATTCTCTCTCTGTCTCTCCCCTCTTTCCCTCCCCTCCCCCCCCCCCCTCTCTCTCTCTCTCTCTCTCTCTCTCTCTCTCCCTCTCTCCTTTTCCTCCTCCTCACTTACTCTACCCTCTTTCCTCGTGCCCTATTCTTCGAACTCTACTCACCCTCTCTTCCACTGTCCCTCTGTCTACTTCATTCACCCACTTTGGCTTCACAAGGGAGTATTGTGCATGTTTATGTCTGTATTTTTTGTCGCTGAGGAAGGCATTTTGCCGAAAATTTCTTGTCCTGTTTTGTGTCGTGCATTAAATCGTCGTTACTTCACACTTTGTTTTGTGTGCTCTTCTGCGTTTTTGTCGTCCTTTTTCAATTCATACAAAAAAAAAACAAAAACAAAAAAACTCTCTTACTGAGGTAGCAAACAGGATAAGAACAGAGCTTTCCATTGCATGTTTTTAAAAAAAAATCTGCGAGGAAATTTTTTAACAGCCTGATCCAAAAGCTCATCATGAATACCTGTTACATGTCCAAATGTATATGGCATACTACAGTATGTGTGCACAAATTATGTTCCAGATTCAATACATGAAATAACGACACCAGAAAAAAGGTCACTTTGTGATGATCATAACAATTAACACAACAGTGTTCCCTACAGTAATCCTACTTTGGATTAAGTTCCACTCTATGCTCCATGTCAAAATCAATACCAATGTCAAGTGAGTACAAGAATGTCAATCACCTGAATATTTGCCCATTCCTCAGACCAATATTCACAGATTTCAGTGCACTAAAATTTGACCTATTCAGAACCGACCTTCAAATCCTCAACACTTCACAAAACAATATTATGAACGAAACAAACATGACCATCTATGTACACAATCAACATACAATAATGCGCATATGATCCGCAGTTTCTCCCTGAATTTGAACAAGTGAGAGACAGGAGAAGTGTTAAAACCGATGAAGACTTTTGTGGTGGATGCAGCCCTGGAGATCTGACCTAGACATGGACTCTGGCTCAGAAACCTCGACACGGGCAGGACGGAAAGATGGACGACTGGAGTGACCGAGGCAGAGTCCCCATCACTGGTCCTCTCCCCAGTCATGGGGACAAGGAGAGAGGGGCAGAGGAAGGCAGCAGTGCCGGACGGTCACCCGTTTCTTCCAGATACTGCTTGATCAGAGGACAGAAGGCAGAGTCCTGGCTTTGCTTGAAGACAAACTGGGGCTTCATGGGGCAAAACAATGGCTCCTTGATTGATGGCCTCCTAAAAGACAAATGGCAAATTAGATTTGATCCCAAAGTTTTAAAAAAGAAGAAATATTACATATATGAGTGAACTCGGTCTTAAAATTACTGGCATGACTGTTGCACTTAGTCTCTTCAAAACGGGCAATGGATAGATTTTATTCCAAAGTTTAAAAAAAATTAACAGTAAAGAACTGCTACTTATATGGGACAATTCAGTCTTAAAATTGTAAGCATGACTGTAGCACTCAGCATCTTCAAAACTGGCAATAGAAAGATTACCATCTGCTACCATTATATCAAAATCTTCAAATGCAGATTTCAAGACGTTAAACACGAGAAGTGATTTTTTTTTGATTTTTTTTTTTTTGGGGGGGGGGGGGGGGGGTCCTGAAGGGCTTTTTGTCCGACACATATGACTGATGCACGAAACATCTTCAACACTGGTGTTGGACCATTAACACATCCCATCATCGGACCAAAAATCTTTGAAAAGTGGCTTCTTGTTTGACAGACAGTTGACAATTTTCTAACAAGTCCACAATTTCTTTTCTCTAAAACATATGTACGATTCTCATGATAAGAACAACAGTCATTAAAACACATCTCTTGAAATATTGAACACGAAGTACACAACACAAAAACATAGCTTCTGAATATGACATTCACCAAAATACTGCATACATGAGTAATGGATTATATGTATACAAACATTTTTTTTCAAATAATTATGTGAAACATTGAAGGCTTATATTAATTTTAAATGTCATGTGCTGTGAAGACGAGCCATCTTCAAAACGCAAAACACTCATTTTCAAACAAACACTCATACTAGATTTAGTAGAAACCTGTCAGCCCACTTGTAGCTTGGCAAGATCGTTTAGTATACGTTAATACAATTCATACTAAACAAGTTCCATCAAATCAAATGAACAGAATACATTATGTGTCGAGAAAGTCACCTTAAATTTAGTTGTTATGAATCCAATCAACCAGCTTTCAGTATTTAAAAAAAAATATACATTCACAACATGGTTTTTTTCTACCACATGGCGTCTGCATTCCAATTTACCCAGATATATTTGAGGGGATAACATATATTGTACACTTACAACACAATCACAGCACATAAGGAAAGCCAGACAGGGGAATCATAAAACACTGGACAACAAACAAAGCCTTGCATCACCTACCTTGTTTCTTCAATCACTTTCACTTTTTCACATCCGTCTGGTGGCTCTCTCACAAACGGGCATGACTTTTCTGGCTTAGGACTAGATACAAACTTGGAAGGTTCCGGTGAACCGTACTCACTGTCACCTACACACAGTGAACACAATTCTCTTTTGTTTACATCTAACAAACTTGTCACTTGTATTTTCACGGTGTCACTGGCACAAATCTACAGAGAAGATAAAATTTTGCACACGAACATTCACATAAATGCATAATCCTTCGTAAGCCAACATCAATAAGAATGCTGCATTTAACTTTAAGTCTGCACTGTTGAAGTACAGCACATTTTCCTTTTAATCTCAAGCTGAGAACACAGTCTGGATGTACACTTTCATGCCCAAAACCAACACTTTTTCATGTTCCTAATGCATTGTAAAATGACATGTCGACAGACCTCATGAGCAGCTTCCCTTGACCTCATCAAAACAAGGCCTATCAACCTGCGTTTGCACTAATTACAGGAAACTTTCTCCAAATTTGTTAGGTTGTTTTTCACACATGGAATAAAGTTTTGTACAAAAATGGAAAACGAAACACAAAACGGAGAGTAAAAATGGCAGAGCTCCTCTCTTCATATTCAACAAGGCAGCACAGAAATTCCTGTATGAGCAAACACTGGGGACAAAAATGTTGACACTGAAGACATAGAACTGGGGTGAAGATAAAGCAGAAGAGACAGACTTTGATCTTGACCAGCTGACTGACACTGTATGATTTTGAAGAAGAAAATGACCAAATTCTGCAAGCTTACATTCTCAGCACTGTATGTTCTCACTTCTTGTGTTATTGTTTTATTACCTCCACCAGGGAGGTTATGCCTTCACCCATATCCCTTGTTTGTTTGTTTGCTTGCTTGCAATCATTTGGAGCTATGGGCATGCAATTATATCACCATGAGACCAAGAGTTACTTTACTACTAACCAGCCGCCGTGGCGAAGTGGTTAGCGTCGCGGACTCCCGGCTGGGAGGTCGTGGGTTCGAATCCCATCAGAGTCATGTGGGTTTTTTTCTGCCCCGACCGGCTCCTACCCAGAGTTGAGTTTGCTGCGGACTCAGTTGGGAAGACTGGGACCACACAGTCGAGTTTCATCCACTTAATGGATGCGTTTCTGAGAGTGTTGCTCAAATTTCCTGACCAACACTGCAGGTGCCTGTATCTCTCGGGCCTGGTTGACACCAGGATATATTATGAAAGGAAGCCCTGTCATGTAGTCTCAGACCGAAATGGAAATCCGTAGCATCATCTTAATCATCCTCATTCCCATTGATCAGCATTAAAAAAAAAATGTCTCAAAATTCTGTGGCCCTTCATGCCCTGCTCTCATGGTGACCTCAGTTTTGATGTCCTCTTCGCGTCTGTGGCCTTGGTTTGCTTCCGTCGGGGTCACCGGTATCGGTGAGTCGATGGGGGCTGTCGTTGGACGGACGTGGTGGCGCCCTTCGGGAGAGCTCACTCACGCCGGCTCCACGACTAAGCAATTATTGTCGTCAGTAGGGGGCTTAGTAGGTGGTGTCCTGCGTATGTCAGATCAGAACAGGCGCCACTGAACACCACCGAAGTGACTCGGCAGCAGTGCAGCGTCTCCTCCGGTGGGTTGCCTCATGACGACTTGACACTGACTGCTCCCTGTGGATTGCTGGTGCCGGGGCTGCGGCGGGGCTGGCCGGGCTATGGCTGTGGACGGGGTGTCGGAATGAGCAGCGTGGGTGCACTGCCTCTGAGGTAGCGCAGAGGTTGGGACAGCAAAAAAAAAAAAAAAAAAAAAGAGATTACTCTACTGTTAACGTTCGTTTACTATTTATTATTTATTTAGTATTCACTATTATATGCCTAATTCAAAATTTCCTTTCATAACCATCGTTTCATTTGGCAGAATTTTAAATCTGTGTTCCCTTTTTCTTTTTTTTACAGGCTCTGTTTTGATTAAATTAAAAACAAAACAAACATGTACATGTGATTTCTGTATCTTCAAAAATTTGCTGAGCAGACAGTAAACAAAATGTGTCAGCATGTCTCTATCCTGATTTTTGTTCTACATAAACCATCAGCACATTTTTCATAATTTCTTTATAAAGCCAATGGGTGTATGTGCCTCTTTGGTCATGATATCTATTAATAAACATAGACAAAATCTGCAAATTCAGAACTGCAGTTCTACAAAATGAAGTAACTGGTGTTCTTATCAGATGAAAACTGCTCTCCCTTTGAAGTGGCACCCAGCAAAAGCAACTAAAGAGCTGGTGTTCTATTTCATATTTTTTCCAACTTTCTATCAGGTTGTTGATCTCCAGCCTAACTTACTGAGGTAAAACTAGCTATATGCAGTGATAAATAAAGTACACACCTTTGCTGGACTTGCTTTCCAAGCTGGTGGAACGGCTGTCTGAATGCACAAGGTCTGGCACATTGAAGGGTGCCAAGGATCGAGGGGAGCCAGGACCAACAGTGTCAGAGCTATAGGTGCCAAAAGTGGACAGTAACTCTTCTGACGGTTCTGAAGGTGTCTGTGTGTCAATGCTCCGGGTAAAGCTCAGACGCGCCAGTTCAGGAATGGGAGCTCGGTGCCCGTCTGGAATGTCATGAGCCTGTGAAAATAGAAAATGTGTATGTTGTTTTCTTACTCATAAATCACAATGTTGACACATTCACTTCATGTTTGCACATACACACACACACACACACACACAGAGATATCGCTTTTTCGTATACATGATCCAAATTTTTATATCTCACAAAGCCCAAAAAAATGTGCCATCCAAAAGCTGTTGCTCATTTTAATGAATATTTCTTTCACTCCTTAAAAACAAGTAGTAATACTACTGAACAGTTTTTCCGATTTATCAATTACATTCTAGGCAAAACTGTGAACAGTTCATCACCTGGATTGCATTACCAATCAACATCTACATCGATACCTTGACTGCGAATATTATCATTCCACAGCAGGCTGGTTACAGATAAAACAAGAGCACAGTCAATCAGAAAACATATCCGGCACTGATGAAAGACCCATTCCTAGATCACAAAGTAATCTGCACTGTATTCTTTGACCTACAAAAAGATCTTCAACAAGGTGTGGAGAGATGGTCTCCTTGTCAAGCTCCTAGATAGTGGCACTTACGGAACATGTACAGTGGACCAAACATTCTTGTGTAACTGCAGAGACAGATACTACAGCCAGAAGGCGTTACTACCTATGGGAGTCCAACAAGGACAAGTACTGTCACCCATTCTGTTATACTCTTCCTAAACAATCCTGCACTCAAGCTACCCAGAGGTGTCCCTGCAGTCTTGTTCACCAATGTTCTGGTGCTCTGGTACACAGAAGAGTATTCTACAACTGTAAAATAAAGAATATAGCTTGCCCTGAACACATTCGTAGTCTAGACCAACAAGTGGTGCATCACAATCAAGAACAAAAGTCAATAGCTACATTTTCTTCTCTCCACTTACATAAAATCAGCAACCCAACCTTGGGAGACTCTCAACGTTGTACGAATATGAACAGACATTCCTCAAGGCACATTTGACAGGAGGATGACACAATGCAAGCTAAGGCCAGAAGGATATTGAATATTATACAAAAATTATCTAGACCACAGCAGGAAACCAAACAGAAGATCCCAAAGGAATCTACTTTGGCAGAAAACAACCGCATCTTGAATATGGTTCTCACTCATGGATACCAGCAACTCACTCACACCAGACCCAGGACTGAGTCCAAAATTCAACTCTTTCCATCATCATGGGTGTTACAAAATCTGTATCTACAGAGAAAATGCAAGGGACAACAGATATTCAACCTCTGCAAATGAGAAGAGAGTGCAGACCAATCACACAACTCAGGAAGACAATTTCCAAAGACCATCTCATGAATAAAAGCCTCAAAAGAGCAAACATCGGGAAACTGGAAAGATCAAGTTTTCTAACAAGCCCTACAGAAAACAAACAAACAAACAAAAACCCACCTAAAACAGTGCCAAAAGCAGGTATAATATTTCATCTGAAAATTCAGAAGCTAAGTATGCATGTCCCAACTCATGGAAAATCAGCAGCAAAAATCTGCAGGACAAAGTGTCAAGATGAGTAACAAAAAACTGATCTGTCAAGTACCCATGCACACTAGTGTTCATTGGGAAAAAGCAATAATGTGGACTGTTACAGGCAAAATGAATAAAAGCACTTTTCAATGTGACATTTTACATCTTAGAGACCGAGTTAAACTGTAAGACCGAAATTCAAAGTAATTTCATTTTACTGGCTTGATCAGTGATATGGCTGGGCTCTATATTAGTGGCTGATGCGCACACGTGACTATTCTCTTTGTCTTGGTTTATGATCATAAAGAAGTCTAGGTTTACTTGGTTTTCTGTCCAGAAAGGGAAATCTCATTAATATAACCGTCACATCTCACTCAGCTCTACCCACTCACATGAAGTGGAGACATCTGCAAATTGGACACTATATTGGCTAGTAAGAACGAGTTCTATTCAGCAAACACACAGGCTAGAAACTATCCACAACACAGCAATGCCATTGTACAAACTCAGTAAATACACAGGCTAGAAACTATCCACTACACAGCAATACCATTTTGCAAACTATCATGTGCTTGAAAAGGTGTGGATAAGGTAGGGTAGCTTCTTTTTGTGCAACTGTACAGGCAGCCAGAAGTCTCTGTTCTAGACACCACAGCCTCAGGACAAATCACTGCCCAGAAATACAACTGCCGTAACACAAATTTTCTGCATTTTTGCTATTTTTGGTATACTGTAAGAGGGGGCCAAGAAGCATAAGTACCCCTAAGAATAAACATGCTGTAATCAAAATACTTGTACCGTAACTCAGCTCGCAGTCGACCTGTGGGGATAAATAATTAGTTTTTTCGTCTCCTGTAAAATTTGATTTTCAGACTTACCACAGCTGTATTTCCGGGCAGCGAAATGAACCATCATCAGTTGAACAGGCATGAACATTTCTTCATGTTCTGCCTACCTTCAGAGCACCACCACCTGAACTGCAATTCATGCAGATATTCCCACCTGTGCCATCGTCAGTCTACTGCACCAGACGGGCAGACCGGATCAAGAAGCACATTCTGAAGATTTGGGGGACTCTCAGGGACTGCGAGAGGAGAGAAGTCAGACATTTCCACCTTTGCTGCCCCTTTGTAGTAGACATGCAGACCAAACCACAAAACACATTCTCCACATTTTGGGGCCCTCCATGGGGCTGAGAAAGGAGAGCAGGCCAAAGCCCAATACTCTTAAAGAGAAACTGTACAGGCCTGCTGAGGCTACAGCCTCCACTCCCTATTTCATCCTAAAAACCTACTTCCATGTATAATGGCTTTATATAAAAACAAGAAGTACTGTATATCACAAACTTACTTTGGGAATTTCTGGATCTTCGAACTCTTGTCCAGGAAGAGGAGTATTTGCAGATTTACACAGCACCAGTTTCTCTATTTCCTGAAATCACCAGACATGAAAACAAGAATTTAAACGAAGTCTTATAATTGCTTTTGCACCTTCAAAAATATGTAATGAAAGAGCATGATGAGGAAGACGATTAAAAAAGAAGCTCACTGGTGAAGATGGGAGAAAGAGAGGAGGGGGAGGGAGGTTTGGGATACATTCTAAACAGTGATTATTTTTGTCAATTATGTTAAAATGATGCCCGATGAAATTCAGATCATACTGTCCAACTGAAAAGTATTTTTCACAGCTTGAAAAAACATTGTTTTTCCTCATGTTCATTAATTCTAAAAGAACAACTGGTTGACCATTTATATTCCTTTGGCAGTTGTCAGAAATGCTATTAATTCTGAGAGAGCGAGCGACATAAAGAGAGAGACAGAGAGAGAGAGAGGAAGAGAGAGAGGAGGGGGAGACAGAGATATATAGTGAGAGAAAGAGAGAGAGCGTGTGAGCATGCATACGTGTGTGCAAATTCAGTTCTCACAGCATAAGGTTCCTGTCCATGTGCACTTGAACACACACACACACACACACCACACACACAACACACACACACACACACACATATGCTTAGCAAATTAAGTGGCTGTAGAAAAGATCACAGTAAACAAAAATAATAAATGTATTATCAGCAGATACAAAATACTGTCCATAAATGAACACAAAACAAAATAATGGAGAAAAAAAATCATACTAAAATAGAGACACGAAGCATAACAAAAATCCTACCAAGAATCTAACACAGGAGATATATATTAAACCAACAAACACAGCATAATGATATAAAGCAAAAGAGAAGCTAAACAAATAAAAGCAACAACAAAAAGTGAGGAATCAATAACACCCCTTTTCAAATAACACCAACAGGATTTAGCCTCCACAGAGGAGGTCAGGGTTCTCCATTCTATCAAGTGTTTCATTAGCCCTTCTTTTGTATTCAAGAGCCCCTTGACAACTGTGGCCTACAAGCAGTACAAGGCACTGGGCCACACACACACACACTCGATAATAACCTGTTCGAGACGTTTCAATCTGCATACAGAAGGGATCACAGCACGGAGACCGCCGTGCTGAGCGTCATGAACAGCTTGCTCTTGGAGAGCGATGCCCACAAGGTTTCTGTGATGGCGCTGCTCGACCTCAGTGCGGCGTTCGACACGCTTGATCATTCTGTACTGCTAAAGAGACTAGAGAGAACTTACGGTCTCAGAGGTACGGTGCTTGACTGGTTTTCATCATATGTATGTGATCGAGAACAACGTGTTATCATTGACAGTGTTAAATCATCACCATCTCCTCTTTTGTTTGGCGTGCCACAAGGCTCCGTGTTGGGACCTGTGCTTTTTACCCTTTATTCTCAGCCTTTGTCGGATGTCATGTCTCGGAATGATTGTCAGTATCACAAGTATGCTGATGATACTGAAGTATCGTCAAGTAGTGTTCCGCAGGATTTTCCTAATGTTATTTCTAAAGTTCAAACCTGCGTCCATGACGTATCATCTTGGATGGTTAGCAATAAGCTTAAACTAAACCCAGACAAAACCGAGGTGATCAAGGTGGGTGTTCCATCATGCCTGCGGCAGATTAAAGACAGTTCGATTGAATTGGAAGACAGCTGTATTGATTTTCAAGAAAGTGTGAAATATCTCGGTGTGAAACTAGACAGCACTCTGACTATGAAAGACCACATCAGCAGTGTGTGTCGAGCCTGTTTCCTGGAACTCAGGCGCATTGCTAGCATTAGGCAATATCTCTCAAGAGAAGCAGTGAGAAAACTAGTATCGGCCTCCATTCTGTCACGTATTGATTACTGTAATGCCACTTTCATTGGTATCACAGATGAGCAGCTCTCACGTCTACAACGAATTCAAAATGCTGCTGCTCGGTTTAGTTTTGAGAAAACGTAAACGAGACCATGTCTCGCCGATGCTTCGCGAGCTTCACTGGCTGCCAGTCGAAGCTCGTGTACAATACAAAGTGGCTGTTCTGGCTTATCGCCACTTTGAGGGTAGTCTAGCGCCCTGTCTCTCAGTGACCTTGACCACCAGGAACTTTGCTAGAAGTCTGAGATCTTCTTCAGAGAAGCAGTTAGTGCTCCCAGGTCGAACCTTCAGACAGCTGGGGGGCGTGCCTTTAGTATTGCGGCTCCAAGGATATGGAATAAGTTGCCGGTCAGCCTCAGACACTCACCTTCTCTTAGCACTTTCAAGAGCATCTGAAAACCTATCTTTTCAAAGCACATTTAGGGTAATGCTTTTTTGTTTTATTCTGTAGTTAGACGTGCTGCTTTTATTTTTTATCTTATTATTTTTGTGCTGTAGATTTTCTATATTAATGATTGTTTCGAATGAATCACAATGTATAAAGGAATGTATGCGTGAGATCAAGCGCAATGAGTAATTTGTTGAATTAGAATTGCGCTATAGAAATGCAATCCATTATTATTATTATTATTACACATCCATTATCACTTGTGGGCCATCTCTGACAGCTCTGTGATGACAAAAGGAAAGAAGGCCGAGGTAAACACAGCACAAGCTTTAGGCAAGCATTCCACAGTACATGCTCACTGGGAAAACAAAGAAAACAAGGGGTGGAGAGATGGAGACAGAGAGCACAGATGAGGAAGGAACTGGAGACTGGGACAGGATTAGGGAGGGGAAGGTGAAGGGAGAGAGGGGGGGTGGGGGAGGCATAGTGGAAAGGAAGGGGGGGGGGGGGGGGGAGCAAAAAATTTACTCCTTCAGAGTGAGCACAATTCAGGCAATGTGTACAGAAAGAAACACATAAAACCTGACAGTCAAACTGTTTACCATTGATTGTTTTAGCACAGGCACTATTTAAGCCTTTAAGCCGTTTCGGATTGTTGATCTAAAGCTGATCACAAAGGAAATGAGAAGGGATATTTTTCACACACCCACAGAGATGTATGCACACTCACATACATGTGCATGCCTACCCACAAAAGTGACTGAGAAAAAGAGGCAGACTGATACAAAAAATGCATGACGAAAAGGACCACACACACCAACAAAGAGTACAACACAATCACCACCACGCCAAGGACAACTACAATCTAGAATCCCTTGTCAACACACTCCAGTATCTTTGACCCCTGATGACCTTTCCCCCTTGCCTCTGGCCCTTGTCTCTTTCCCTGGTTGTGACAACAAAGTAAAGACCAAAGAGACAATTTCCTGCTGGGTCCCCTCTCTACAAAAATTCCTCAACCGAGTCAACCTCACTTCTCCCCTCCACTCAAGTGGATATTCATCGTAACAGAGGCTCTCTTTCTGGGCGGGCCTTAAAGGTTACCAAACAACTGAACAATCTTTATCAGCAGTATTATGTTCCTATAACAAGGCAGAAGGGTTATGATTTCGATAAGAAGCTGCAAAATGGGGAAGGGGGTGATATAACATGGGGAGGAAGTTGAATGGTGACAATCTAACATCCTCAACAGCTTTCTCCTGTCTGACCTGATCTCTCTTCCTTCTGTGTCGCCTTTTGTCTGTCTGTCTGGCTAGCTGTCTCTCTTTCACAGTGACTAGGAGTAGGATACATGCATGTATGCATGCCACACACACACACACACACACACACAAAATGTACGCATGTACATGCACATTCATCTCAAACACATGCACGCATGCACGCTCGCACGCACACACACACACACAGGTACGCACCCTGCTCACAAGATCATACAACTTCTGAACAGTGAATTCCAAATACCTTTGAGATTACCACAAACAAATGTCATACTTGTTATCATCAAAACAGTGAACATAACCCATTTCCTATCACATTTCTAAAACTTCACAATGTAAAAGTGGGATAGGGATTTAGAGAGGATGGGAGGGAGGGGGAGGAGGGAGCACTAGAGAGGAAGGAGATAACTCAAGTAGTAGAATATTAAAAATAACACATACTACTGAAAGCTATCTTTCATCTCCCAATCCTCCTACTCCTCCTTCTTTCCAAAGAACAATCACACGACCATGATTTGCCGTGACAAGCCATTTCCACCAGCATGATTGTGCATTTGCCATCCTGGAAATAAACATGGCAACACAGGCGTGTAAAACGCTTGACTTGCAAAATATGGCACATCCTCGTCCACAGTCTATGATGAATAAGGAAAAAACTCACCCTTTCCTATAAAGAGAGGGAGTCTACAAAGACTGAGTGAGGAAGAGACACAGAGCTAGCATTGGATATTTCCATCTTTCTTTTTATAGTCAGGTTTGTTTTGACAGATGCAGACTTAAAAACCAACACTAGGTGACCAGGAACAAGTAAGCAGGTGCTTTGGGGACGTTTCACACACTGATATTCAAGGATGTGACAATAAAGTGATATGTATACCAGTATGCACACACCAAGCATTGTGCAAACAGGAAAGCATGATTCATACAAAAGACAAAGCTTGGTCCCTTTTACTGTTTACTCTTTGCATAACAGCCGCCTTAAAGCACACACACACACACACACACACACACACACACAACACATCACACACACATATATTCATTTCTCATCATTCCTCAAAAAAACAAACAAACAAAAAGACAAACAAAAAGCTGAAGAAGTATCTAAAAATAACAAAGAGCAATATGATATTTTTCCTAATGTACTGTAGAAAACTAGTACATAACAAGTGAAATTTAATACTTTTTAACGTGTAGTACAAAACAAATAAACAACAAACTGCATTAATGTTTTGAGTTTTTTAATGCACAGCACAAAACAAATACACATCAAAGTGAATTCAATGCTCTTCTAATGCACTCCACACACAAACAAAAATGTTTAATTCACATCACCACAAATGTCAATTTAACGTTTTCTCGGCACAGTACAAAACAAGTACATAACAACGTGCAATTTAATGCTTTTTAAATGCACAGTACAAAACAAATGGTCAATAAATCATATTCCTCAGATTTAGGCAACACAAAACAAAAAAGTATCAAAGCACAGAAAAAAAAGAAAAAAACCCTCTCCACTTCTGATTATATCATATGGTAAATGCTTGTACAAAGAACATTTCTTTTGCTTCCATCAAATGCCAATTCAAACTTGTCTTTGGGTTTGAAAGACAGAGGAAATTTTCTTCATACAACTAGAAGTAAACTACAATCAAGCTGCAAGACATAATAGATGAATTCAAACACGAGGAAAGCTTACGTACCACTTTACATGTGAACTATAACAAGCATACATATATCACACACATATCCATTGATAATAGCATCTAAGTGTGACACTTTCATCATGTTCGAGAGGAAAGCACTCTCTTTTCAAAAGATGTAAAAGATCTATCTGAGTTTCATTAATAACTTTTCTGGTTCACCCACAAAAGCTACTCCTACCATCCAACCAATCATCTTTCTTTCTCTTTAGTAAACTGTATTTTCTGTACTTGTTTGCTTGTCCATAGCTGAGGTTTGCTCGCTCGCATACAAATTTCACATGACCGATGATAGCTGACGATCGTTGACGATCGTTTAGTGGTCACTCAACTGTAAGTCACTGATCTATTTCAGAACAACTTGTAGCAAGTTTCTTTGATGTTATCAGCAAATATTTTCCATTCTGTCATCATACTCCAATACAGATAAAAATTGTAAATAGAAAATCAAAATATATGTATTGTGTCAAGGAACGAAACAAGTGACTTGTATATATACACTTGATTATTTAAAACATGCAGATTCCAGGCAAAACTTCAGGCTGACATAACATATCAGCCTACCAGGCAGTTCCCCTCTAAAGTCTCCGGTAAAGCAAAAAAGGTTTTTTTCTAAAAAAGTAGTTTTACAAAAGATTTACCAGTCCAAACAAATGCCTTATCCTACTTAGCATGGAACACCACCATATTATCAGGATCACCAAACAAAAACAAAAAAAACTGGGAGAACAGGAAGCTAATTTACCCTAAATCCCCAGACAAGCTAGCCAAAATGATTACCCTTAGTGAATTCACAACATTATGCCTTATTAGAACACGCTCAGTTACCTTTTCCCAAGCAGTGTTTGGACAGATAAGTTTATCATTACACCACTTTTAGTAGAAGATTCCTTTTTCTCATACTTACCTGTCCAAGCATTGAAAAGGATGGTGTGTACATGCTTACCTAGGAAGAGAGACACTGTTCTGTATAGTTCCCCAAATAACTCCCAACAGAGGCTCGAAAAGCCTGCTGCTGCACAAGTATTGGAGACCGCAATGCTTTGCCAGAAAATGCTACCGGTGGAGACAGCACGTGGTACAGGAAACAAGCAGTACACGAGACATCGGTCTCATGCACATCATCGAAAGAAGACCATTTGTGACCAGAACAGACTTGAGAGCCCATCAAAGTACATTTCAGAGCCAACTTGGGAGAAGTCAAGGTAAATGCGAAAGTGGACGACTGTTACAATGAAGCAGCAATAGACCGAAATTTTTTGAATGAACAGCCGAAATTCCCTCCTCAGAAACCAAAGAATGAGAAGCTTCTTCATCCAAGGGGAAAGAGAAGTTGAAAAGGCATCAATAGAAATCCATAATGAAAAGAAACAAAGTTTGAAAAATTGCAGAGCTGAAAGAGGCATGTTCTTTTCAGTGACGACAAGAAGAAAATTGAGCTAGTTCTTATATGGCGCAAAGTTGTGAAATCACAAAGGGCAATCACTCTGGGAATTGAGGCAAAGTTACCTCCCAACTCTCCCAATTTTGTTTTCCGGGGGATTCAGATAATATGGCATTGATCAATGCCAAGTGGGGTGCGGCACATAATATGGGTAAGTATCAATTTCTTATGGACCGTTTCCTTCCTTTCTTTTTTTTTTTCTAAACTTACAATATGCTAGGAAAATAAAACGACGTGAGATCAAACACATTCACATGATTCTGTTCAAACCAACTGCACTTTCTTTAAAACTACTCAACTTGCAAATCGTGAGAAGAGTACAATAATACTTTTTACACCAGCTACCTTCAATAACATGTTTCTGCCATCATCATGGCAAATGTATTTTATTGCTGTAATCTTGCTTTGCTCAAAACTGAAGCTTTAGTCCTAGCCATTCTCCTTTCCCTTCATTACTTACGAACTTTCTTTTTTTCTTTCCTTCTCTCCCCCGACACCTCCCCTCTATCACCCATCCTTACCCTCATCCTCCCCACCCTGACACACTCCAACACACAGACTGAAACTTAACTTTGTGTTTTCCCTCGCACAAGATAACACATCTTATCTATACAGCTTTCACAACAAACTGGTGTACATATGTGACCTTCCACCACAAAACCAGTCTTAACTCAATTTTTGAAAGTTCTGAGATATAATATATTTAAAATCTACAGATTTTTCTGATTAATTTGATATAAAAATGAACGCTATAGGGCACATAATAAGAAAGTTATGGTCATTTGAAGTGGGTTACTGTGCCAACGGCCATTTTGAGAAAACAGCTTCTAAAGTTTTTGCTATCATCTCCAGCGTATTTTCCTTAGCAACGGCATCTTACTTTTTACCATACTTATTTTTAGATGACATACAGAGAAACCGGGAGAGCGTCACACATGCTTTCGAACAGTATATAACACGATGGGGTTCTGTAAGGGTTGCGTTAAGTTTCAGGCGAGTGAAAATGGGTCTTTTGCATTTAAAAAGGTCATTTTGACTCGAGGTTAGGCTTTTAAATCTCAATTTTAACTAATGTATTGGGTTGTTTTGGAGCAAATGGATAGTGCCACGTGAAAGTTTAGGGTGTAAGGAACACACTTCTGCAAAAAAGTCAAAATGCCCCAGGTAGACCCTCACCAGCTATTTTCAGCTGTAGCCGTGAAGTAGGCCGCACGAGTTAAGACTGGTTTCGTGACGGCGGGTCACATATGGTGTTTGTTTTTACCCACAGCTCCTGCCATCTCATTACATGCCTCTCCTGAAATTTTGTGTAATATCACTAATTACAGTGAAAACACGTTAAACAGAAGAGCCTTCGTTCCTGAAATTCATATGTTCATCACTAAGCAATACACCCTGTTATTCACCACAAATAATTCATGTCAATGAGTCAGCATCTGTATATTTTCTGTTCTTTGGATTTATTCTTTGCAGCTTTTTTTTTTTTTTGGTCTTTTTTTCTAACAGCCACAACACCTTCAGTTCTTTGTTTTCATTCTTTTAATTTTTGTCATTCTACTTTCATTTTAGCAACACAAGTTTGAATATGTCTTTGCTTTTTCTCTCTCTTCACACAAAAATACACATATTCTTTCTCGTTCAAGCTTACAGGCTATACATAGAATTTGATGATAACAATAATATTAAAGTGCATATGTATATATGCTCTGAATTTTCTATGCATTAAACAGTACAGGATTACAAATTATCATGTTTAAAGTGACAATCAGAAAATTATTTTTCTCAAATGACCCTCCAAATATGAAAATGAACAAACGATGAACATGCAATAACAAACTGGTGCAAAACTACATCATGCATGTCCTTACCCCTGAGTACATGCACATGCATACATAACCCTCTGTAACACATTCCATTCTCTGTAAACCTAGAAAATAAAGCCTAAAAAATGCTCAACATATGAAGATCTGGTCACAGCAAGAACACTGCATCCTTCAATCTAAATCTGCATCAGCAACATTCACACACCTTGCATCTTTTTAATTAAGATTTAATATTCAGCCTCATAACTATGTAAGGTATAGAATTACTGACCTAACATCACAGAAAAGAACAGACATGAACAAAACACAATAATGCACCAATTAAGATTTAATATTCAGCCTCATAACTATGCAAGGTATAGAATTACTGACCTAACATCACAGAAAAGAACAGACATGAACAAAACACACTAATGCAACATGTATGTTGATTAAGAACTGTTAAATACAGCAGACTTACCATATTGAGTCCCTCCACACTGTTACGCTGGAATCGATTCATGTTCCTGGACGGAATGTGCATGGCGTGGGGAATGATGATGCCTTTAGCCTGAGCAAAAACAGTGGGAGGTGCAGTCAGAGACAAAGCCGAATGGACACCAGTGACTGGACTCAACCGCTGCCTGCTCCATTCATGACGACTGCCCTCCTTAGATTTCTGCAGTCGTTGTTTTATTATCTGCAAACATTAACATCAGTGAAAGAACACTGGAATTTTCCAGCAAACTTACCAACTACAAAAAATGGCTTTATATCTATAAAGAACACACACACACACACACACACAAACACACACACACACACACACTAACTAACTAACTAAACTTGATCAGTATCGCTGACAAAGTATGAGAATGAGTTCTAAACTAAATGAACTTGGTATGTTTGCCTGCATCACAGCATGCATGCATGAGTGTGGGTGTCTCTGTTAGTGTTATGTATGTTATGTTACAAGAGAAAGACCAGAGAGCAGTGACAGATATGCGTTGTCAGACCAAGTGGTCCTTGCTTTGACATTAATGTCCCATTGAAATTTGTGGTAAGGATACCAAATCACTCTTCAGTACCAAGCACATTATCCCATAACTGGATGTATTTGTCCATGATGTTTGCGTGTCTGTCTTTCCGTTGAGAGTGAATATACCTGCTGCCTGTGTGTGTTAGTGAATGTGCATAATGTCGAGCGTGATCTATCTCAGGACAACATAAAACTTTTTAAGCCAAAATTCTGACCTCCTTTGAGAGATCACCATGGTCCAGCGAAGAAGATCTCCTGTGACTTCTATATTTCTTTCTATCTGAGACTTGCTCCAAGTTGTCCACTGTCTGGGGAAAAAAAAGAAGACAAAGATTTGTTTCAAACAATTTTTTTTAATCAAAACAAGGACACTGGTCATTCTAAATCCTATTCTTCCACCGTTTTTCAGCCAAGTATATATTTTCACAAGAGAAAAGCCTTTCTGATCACATTTCTTCCAATATATTTGTGTTTACTCTCTTTCTCTTTTATCTTAAAAGACAGATTACAACAACAACAACAACGACAAAAGGAAACCACTGCCACCAGCGATGCTTCTGTCAAAATTTGCTAATGCCAGCTCCTGCCTGGCCAAGAATTTAAGTGATAACTACACAGGTTCACTTTTAGCTGCCTGCAAAGGTAATTATATCAAGTACATTGCAGTGCAGATAGATTAAAAATCAAACAGAAAAATGTACTCTGTTTCCATCCCATCCTATACTGAACTCATCAAACATTTATGGTAATTTCAGCATAAGATGGAACAAGCGCCATACATGTGCTACAAAGAGAATGTGGTTTGGGATTCTTCTCAGGTCTTTTAGTTTATGGGTAAAAAGTACTCATTCCCTCATTCCATGTCAGAGTGGTGTTGTTTTGTTGTTGTTGTTTTGTTTTGTTATCTTGTTTTGCTGTTTGCTGTCTAGAGGAAATCTCATACATGGCAGGGAGACGGAAAATGGTAAGTAACAAAAAAGGTAGGTAACTTTGCTCCCATGATGATGAGAAAATTATACGCCTGTGATCAAAATGACTGCTCGCCTATCACACAAGCAGATACATGACACACAGCCCAAGCAAGGAACTATGTTTTCCTTGTTTGTTATGTATGCCCTATATCCCCTCGAGTGCTATATGAACAAATGCCCTATTCAACATCTCTTTGGAATTATGGGCTTGTAGTTATCTCCCCTTACCAGCACAAAGTTATCTTTCTTGGCTTTTACTTACTGTGGAGAACAAAAAGGAATGAAATTCAGAGTTGTCTGGTGAAATAAATTAAGATTTGATTTTTATTCTCTGTGTGTGTGTGTGTGTGTGTGTGTGTGTGTGTGTGTGTGTGTGTGTGTGTGTGTGTGTCTGTCTGTCTGCCTGTGTGTGTGTGTTTATGGAGCATTTGTGAATGTGCACATAGGCCTGCATTCGTTATGTGTCTATATGACTTTATGTGTCTTGAACATGTCCTATCATTAGATCACAAAACAAAAAGAGATGCTTTAATATTGATTCTTTTGTCACATCTGAGGAATTAAAAATCCCCCCTGCCCATCCCCCCCCCCCCCCCCCCCCCCCTCTTCTAAGTGAAAACGAGGCTTCAATTCATCTGGCAATGTTTCCCATGACAAAACTCAGTGTCATTCGGAAATAAAGTCTCTCAACTTCAAAAAGTGGCACCATCCATCGTTAGGAGAGCTGGACAATGAAAGCTTGAGCTAAGAATACAGGCATACAAGAGAGAATGTGTACTTCAGACAGATTCTTCACATCTCTTCACAGAAGTAGCATATTTCACGACAATTAACACAGCAAATCAGCACGTTCTTTGACAGTCAAGAACCTCATCTCAGTGAACTTTATCAAAGATCACAAGCTTATCTGGTTTGGGTATATACCTTGCTACAACTCCAGGCCTTGACCATCTTGTAGGGTATATTAGAAGGTGGGTGCCCTACAGATTGATCAAAGAAGTCCTCGAGCAACACAAAAGTGGATATGTAACAACAATTTTACACCACTGTACATTAATGACAATTGAGACTGTGACAGCCGTGGAAATCTCAGGGCATCCTTAACACCTACAATCACATGAAATACAAGCCTAAAATCTAACTCCTTACCTGAGTGGATTTATCACACATGAAGACTCCTCCACTATGATAATGATGGTAGGAGTTGATATCTTTGGGCCACTGTCCTGTCAGATATGGCACTAAAGGATCTGCTGAGCCAGCTCGACATGCAGATACGGACAAATATTGTGCAGGACTCTGAAAGTGGGATTTGCCTTTATCTGAAACACAAACATTAAAAGAAAATTCGTACCAAAATGCTACAAGTTTACACTTTTCTAATGCAAAACTAACCAAAAAGAAACAAGCTTTGCTTCAGATTTATACTACACATAAGGTAAACATCACTCATAAACAAAGCATCCAGGTTTGGGTTAGGTTTGGTTTTTGTTTTTTGTTTTATTTTGCTTTCACGACAAGGACACAAATTTTCCATTCACAGGTGAACACCACAAGAGTTTCAATGGAGGTAACTGATCCACTCATTCACACACAGCATCTGTACTTGTTTCATTTGACTGGCCAAATTTAATGGAGCTTGATTTCAGGACTTCACTAAATCACTCACACAGGCTGGCAATCAAACTTTGCTGTTGGTGATTAACTCCAGTAACTGGATTTCTATCAAAGGCCATCATGTAAGTGAAAAACATTGAGGCTACTTACCAACTGCACCTAGTTTACTGCTGTCAGAAAAGTAACATTTTCCACTCAGTTTAAATACTTCTGTTCAACATAATCTGTGCACTGGACACATTTGTGCACAAAATGACGATCACAGTTTATTGGATTTACTCTCTAGGGGATGTATGGGAAGTGCCAATGAAACTTAGTCAGTGAAACAAAGACAGAGGCTTAACAATTATCATCATTGTTTTTTCTACTGCCAGCTGACACAAATTTGCTCAAGATTAGAACTGAATCTGGCTGACAACAAAACTCTGAGTCTCAACAATGTGAAGAAGATATGTCAACCTGTGCATGCACAGAGGTATAGATAAGAAAAACCGAAAAATCGCTTAATGACAAACTTTGTATGTTCAAGTGCAAGTGGATGGCCTTATCATGCAGCCACCCATTAAGAAAATATTCATGACACGCCAATGATTAAGGCAGCAGGGCAGGCATACACGAATGCACATCCTCTATCCACCCTCCGGCCCCTCTCCACACACACACACACACACACACACACACACACACACACACACACACACACACACTGTCCTATTCTGGAGAAAAATGTAACAAAAAGTCAGAAGTACAACAAACTTTATCGTCAATTATTTCAATGACATCTGACACAAATTAAACAAAACTATCTCAAGAACGATTCAGGCCAACAGTAATTCTACTCTGAACACCACATGACTAGTGTGAAGCAGTATAAATGTATACTATATTAGTATATATCCACTGCATGATCAGATACAGACATCAAGAAGATACAGAAAATGGAATTTACAACAATTACTATTTCTATCATCAGATTCTTTCTATTCAAAAGGGTGACCTTGTTCTGCTGCTTTAAATAACAACAGGGGTGGATTAAGGGTGGATAGAGGGTAGAAGGAGATGCAAGGGTATGAGGGATTACAGTGGTTCTGGACCCCCTCTCCCCTGTGTTCCCTTTAAAAAATAATCCAACGACATACAAAATGTGATATGGACCCCCTACAAAAAAAACCAAAAAATTCTAAGAAAAAAGAAAACAAGAAGTTATAACATGGTGAGAGAATACATCATAATCCATTCTTCTGTTGTGATACTAGCCAACATTATGCCTGCATAACTGTCACAATGTGAAAAATATACATACCAACCACAACTTTTTCTTAACTAATGAGAGCAGATTCTGACAAGTCCCATTTTCCCCATCCCTTCCTTTTCCCCCCACCTCATTCTATCAAAGTCAACTAAACATTCCCCCAATTTTGTGTGATCCATCTTTGCGTACAATCAGTCTCAATTTATATCATAACTCAAGAATTAAAATCAGGATTAACAATGTGTGTTTGTGTTACTCTTAACATCTTCCTCTTTCACAGTCACAGAAATGTAAACATGGAGCAGACGATTACAAAAAAAAAAAATGCTTACTGGTCAATGGTTGCTTATCTGCAATTGTGAAGGTAGACAATGATTTATATAAATATGCTTATATATATTCATATATTTTCTCTTTTTCACCAAGTGCTGTGGATATGTGGTCAGCTGTCATGTTTTACAAGGCTACAGGACTGAGCTGAAAAACAAACACACATTCACACCAATCAATGTGTGATCAACCCATCTTCAATGAGTTCTAAACCCATCAAATCCATGTATAAAACGTTTTTATAAAAAATAAAAATAAAAAAACCTGTGTCATATAAGTAAAAAATTAGACAAACTTGGAGTTGTAAAACTATGTTTGAAACAATAATTCAAGCAAAGAAGGGATCTACTCATCTAAAAGCTTTTTCATCACACTCCTAAAGAAGAGGGACTGTGCATGAATGCTATCAACAATGAATAGACTGATTTTCAATTTTCATTAATAATCGACATCAGTTTCTATTTCTATGGACCAAGCACACGTATCCACAACAGCTCTGTTATTTTCAGCCACAAGTTTAAGTTCTGATCTTATAGCTAAGCTGTCCAAACAGCTGAGCTTTACAACTTAATTCAGGCTAATAACTCACAGGGAAAAACACATCACATTATGAGTGAGATATTCAACACACACAACACACACCTTATTAGAAAACAAACAATGCAAGCACTTTGACAAGTTGGTATCTTGGGTAAATAACATCAGCTGTGCTGAAACACATGCCTTCCTCTAGATGTTCAGTTCTAGACACACAAAAAAAGCTTCATATATATACCAAACACAAGCATTTCAATGCACCAAAATAATAGAACTGTCATAAACTGATAAAGGCAGAAAAGTAACAACACTAAGAAAGACAAAACTAAACTTTAAAAAAAGAAGTCAAAGACAGTTACAGAAAAGAGGAAGCTACAAACATGAAATTGAAACTTCCAGAAGGTGGGGGAGCTATTTCACTGAAAGAGCTTCTGACATCAGATGAAGATCTGGCAATGGTACCGCTGCATGTTATTGTTTCATGTTGTGGTGTGACTTTTCCTGCCTTGCTGCCAATTTCATCTTTATCAAGCCATGATCTGAGGTGAAAGACATCAGAATATCTGAGACACCTGATAATGGTACAGTAATTTCAACTGGATAGTCCCATTTGGACAGGGTTGCCTGTATGTGTGAGAAGGGTAAGAAACACGATGAATAGCTATGTGTCTGTTTGTTTGGTTCTCTACACTTCTCTGTTAGACTGGGCACACTCGTCATATACATGAAGTCTATGCATGAAGTCTATGATATTTCCATAATTGTGGTTTTCCTATGATATTTGACCTTAATCAATCCATCTGCAGTAATGGAGTAATTTCCACAATGAACAAGTCAGTCTTGGTGAACAATTTAAATAGACCCATCCAAATGTATGGCAATGGGTGGTCAGGAAAGGATAATGGATAAGACTCTGTTTTTAATGTGGACAGCGTATGGCACGAATGTGAAATTTCTGCACCATATGCTCTATTTTGTTGTGACATTTGGCCACCATACCAACAGAATGAAGCAGAGTGAGAATTCCCAATACTCTGGTACATTAATCCTGCATACAAAAAAGTTGTTTTATAAATCATGAATGAAAAAGAACAGCATATCAAATTATCATCCTCAAGATCAATGCAACTGAAGAACAGTATTGACCTGTTTGCATGGTTCAAGATTGATCTGTAACAATGCCATACCAACCAATAATTCTACTTTGTCTAACTTTCCGCTGTTTCATCAAAGGTTTAGAGGGAAAAGGTAGCTGCTTGAATCAAACTGGGTTAGATTCTCAGAATGCAAAGGGCTCCCATGAGGACTGATTCACTGCCCTGGGACCATCTGACAAGTGATACAGGGTCTTGCTAAAACTTTGGAGGAACCATCTCTCACAGAGTATCCCAACTTAAAACTCAGGACAGAAGAGGCAAGATCAACCTGTTGTTGCTCCATTCTCTGCCCTTCCAGGAGCCATATATTGGATTGGCCAGACAAGAAAGGTGGATTCAACAAGAAAGAATTCCATGTTTACAAACATATCATGCATCTGCTTTATCAAGTTCTGCTGTAAAGTTAATGTTAATGAGACATTCTTTTTCATTCATGACTTGATTATGGTGTGTATCTATAGTGCATGTTTAACATGTGACTGGAATTTACTAGTCTAGCTCTGAATTAACGAGCATCCACGCAAATTCTAACAAAGAGCATCCCTGATCATCATTGAATTATGAGAGTCAGATATACATGTGTTAATGGGAGCCCTGGTTTATTGATGGGCTCTCCATGGTATTCAATCTCTAAGCCAATCCTGCAATGAAATGTGATGATACAAATAGGATGGATGATCATGAAGAGTTCTAAATGGAGTCATGTTCAACTGTCAAGGTAGTGTACATTTCTTTGTAAGAGTAACACTGAACTTGTTAAATAGCAAAGGTTTCAAATGAGGATTTATGTCCCCTAGGTGATTACAGAGTTCAGCATAATTATACTTTTAGGTTCAGGGGCGATGATTTGTTTCATCATTGCCTCGCAGCTTTAAATGTCCCTTCTTAGTGTACTTGTTTACTGGTCAGGTCTACAGTGAGCCCAGTTTTTATTTCGACCATCAAAGTCGAACATGATATCAATCAGTAATTGTTTTATGCTTGTCGATAAGATTTTTAAAAGAATTAGTATTTGGTGCACGTTTGATGTTAGGAGTTAGTTTATTCCAGATGGATGCTATCCTCTGGCTGAAGGAACATTTCCTTATATTAGTATTAAATTTAAATAGCTGTATTTGTACTTTGTCACAACCGTTACGGGTTATACTGGTTAGTGCAGGTTCAAAAAAACATGCTTGATCAATATCATCTAGCTAGGTTATTGAAAATTTTTAAAGTTTGGATCAAATCTCCTCTTATCCTTCTGGCTTTGAGGGGTGGCAACCTTAGGTATCTTAATCTATCTTCACATGAATAATCACAAATGTCCGGTATTAGCTTAGTTGCTCTTCTCTGCACCTTTTTTATTTCTATTGACTGCCTTTTTAATCTTGGATACCATATCACATTGCCATATTCAAGAATCGGTCTCACCATAGTCTAAGAAAGGTATCTTTGTCAGGTATGTAACAGTTCTCTTAATAATTAATACCAATTGTCAGGTATGTAACAGTTCTCTTAATAATTAATACCAATCATCTACGTGGCTTTCTTTACAGTCTGTGCAATGTGTCTGTCAAAAAGTAAGTCTTCATCAAATATGACTCCCAAGTCTTTTTCCTCTTCACAACACGTTATTTGAACTTCTTGATCCCCAACTTTCATACTGTAATTTAATTTAGGGGTAAAGTCTGTTGCCAAATACTTTGCATTTGGATGCGTTGAAGTACAAATTCCATGTGTTAGACCAGTAAATGAGTAGCTCTAAGAGTAATGAGTAATTTTAAATGTACATCATGCATACATTCCAACAACAAAAATTAAGATAAATTGTAAAAGTCTGGAATGGGATTCTCTCTCCCTCTCTCACTCACACACACACACACACACACACACACACACACACACAAACCACACACACACACATAAGGGTAATGTCCCCTAGGTGATTACAAAGTTCATCATATTATACTTTTAAAGGTAAATCATGCATACATTCCAACAACAAAAAATTAAGCTAAATTGTAATTTTAAGTCTGGAGTGGAATTCTCTCTCCCTCTCTCACTCACTCACTCATCACACACACACACACACACACACACACACACACACACACACACACACACACACACGGATGCACTTACATTGTATGCACACACAAATGTTACAAAATTTATTGATAAGTATGCACACAAGAAAACAAAGATATTTCTGCAGGTATTTATACACTGCAAGCCACTAAATCTGTATTGTTGTTTGTCTTAATAATATGATGCAATGCTAACATAAGTATTTCACATTATTAAAATTTTCTTTCTTTCTGCGTATGCAAGCTGATACTCCTGCAGACACTGCCTGTATAGGCAGGCAGTGGAGTTTTGTGTGTATGACCATTTTTCATCCCGCCATTAAGGCAGCCATACTCCATCTTCGGGGAAGGTGCATGCTATGTGTAACTTGTCATCCATACCAACGGCCAAACTGGCCTTCTCTTCCGAAAGTTGGTGATGGGATTTTACGTGTGTGCAAGATGTTGTGCGTGTGTTCACACACGGAACCTCGGTTTGTAGTCTCATTCGAAGGACTGTATGGGGAATGGAGTCAGAATCAATGTTAACTCCGAGGGAAAAATTCCCCTGTACCAAAATTCAAACTCGCAACCCCAAGATCAGAGTCCAGCACTCTACAAACTGAGCTATTCCGGCCCCCACATTATTAAAATGATAATTACACATTCTACAATTTATATTGCTCTGTGTCAAAAACTCTACCATTTTATTTGAAACAGTAATCTGACACCTCTACATGCTGTTGAATGTCAGACTTACTCTCTAGACATTGATACCATCAAGAAAACTAACAATTCTACCACCATCAGGCCAGATCAAATTTAATCTTCAGATTTTTTTTTTCTCTATCCTTTGTGATTGTGTTATATTCATGTCAGTGCCCACAGTTGACTATTTTTTGTGCCTTTTTTTTTTTTACTGGAAAATCCTGTGTGACATGAGGAAACCTATGACTGCTTTCATCACAACTCAACTGAGTTAACTGAATTCCACAGACTAAATCAGTACTCTTCTTCCATTAAATGGAACAATCATCCAGGATAAAACTAGGGTCAATACATGGACCATGTTTGTTTTGCTTCAGTTACGTCAATGTACTCAGTCAACAGTTAGTGTACAACTTTAACCAGTTTAATGTAAGTCACCAGGTTTCTGATTGCAGTTCGATTTCAAGCCTTTGTATATAACCCAGTCTTTATAGATGTCCGAATACAAGGGAGAGAAAATGCTTGCTTAACTTGACAGAGTGAAAATTATGTAAATAACTTACAAAAGTTCAAAAGCCATTCAATGATTGTTTGCTGGAAATAGGGTGAAGGGTCTCTTTGAAATTGATGAGAACTGATTTAGAAATAGAATATTAAAATGAGGAATCACACACGCACCCACACACACACAACACAATCACACACACACTGGTGTCAGGATATAAACACTTTAAAACGTTTAGCCACATCACTGATCCGATCAAAATTATGCTATGCACAAGAGGCTTTCTTCAGTGCCCCTAAACACTTGTTACAAAAGCTGCAAAGCATAGATAGTAAAGCTATAGATACATTATGCCTTGGTCTTCCATTTCATGCTTCAACTTACCGAACTATTAGGAGATTAATATTTTACCATTAGACGAACATAGGAAGCTAACACTTGCCAAATATGTAATGAAGTGTTCAACACTCATGTGTGAACGAAAATGAGATTGCTATAAAACCTGAATCCAAAAAGGGCTCAGACTATTTTGTCACATTCTACCATTGGTTCTTTTACAGACAATCTTTTGAAAGAGTCAACAGTCAGTTCTGAGACATTAGCAAAGGTGGCCTTGATTTCTCCTCCAGCTTGGGAAAGAAACAGGGCACATTTTGATCTTGATCACACTGATGTGAGCAAAACTGACCAACCATATACAAGAAATATCTCTCAACATCTTAAAAATTATACAGATGGTTCAGTATTGTCTAATAATCAGTCTGGTTCTGCTTTTGTTATACCATCACAAAAGGTTGAAAAGATATATTCCATTGGAAAAGGCTGATCAATATTTGTTGCCGAAATGATAGCTATTATTATGGCATTGTCATAATTGACTTGCCACAGTCAATATTTAAAGTAGTTATTTGTGTGGATTCAATGTCTGTTCTGCAAACCATAAGATTTCCAAATACCGTTTCAAACAACTTTCTTGTAAATGAAATATGTCATCTCATTCATATGTTAGGAACTGTTGTCACCTGCTGTTGGATTCCATCGCATTGTGGTATTTGGGGTAATGAGCCAGCCGACAGGTGTGCAAAGAGAGGACCCAGAAATGAAAAGTGCACCATGGTATTGAATATACCCTTTTCTTTACCTGAAGCCAATCACTTATTAGAGCAGACCATCTGGTGTCGATTCAGAAAACACTACAAAAATATGTCGTTTGGTGTGGCTGATAAAAATACTCATTTAATTAATTATGAACATGTAAACAGCATCCCTCATTTACAAGCAAAAAATATGTACCAATACAGAAATTTCATTTCAATATTTTATAAATTAAAACTTGATGCTTTAAAGACTGAATATACACACGAAGCAAAATGTATTTGTGGAGAACAAAGAATAACCAGCATGCATCTGCTGTTTGACTGTTTACCGAGCTTCCAGCTCATTTACCACCATTATCAGACATGTCTTTGTGTGCTGTCTTTTCCGATTTAAAGTTTGCCTTCAGTGTTGTTTTTTTTCTTTAATTTGTAGTCCAGTTAAGCAGTTTAAGATTATTTGCAGGTATGTTATTGGGATGTTTAGAAGGACATTTATATGCACTTAGATAAACACATCATGCATACTTACATAGTCACAAACATTTATGCATCTCTCTCTCTCTCTCTCTCTCTCTCTCCTCTCTCTCTGTGAACAGATGTAAAACTGAAGTACTACACACACACACACACACACACACACTGACTTAGATCTAGTACACACACAGTTCCAGACTTCCACATCACACTGTCACACACACACACACACACACACACCACACACACACACACACCTGCTGAGACATGCTCTTTTTTACTTTTTTTTCTCTTTTTGTATAAATCAGAGGATAATCATTTGCTGGGGATTGGGTCTTCTTCTTCCTAAAATACTGGTTCACTCAAAAACGAGTAGGTCACCAGCGCACATGTTAAAAAGTAAAATAAAATAACATAAAATAGTCTTCCTAGATTAAACTGATGAGTTAAATTAATTTAGAAATGTAATATTGAAATAAGGAATCTCATGAACACACACACACACACACACACACACACACACACACACACACATGAATACATGCATGCATGTATACATGCATGCATGCGCGCGTGCACACACATACACACACACATGCAAACATGGATACACCACCACACGCACAACTTGCTCAAACTTTTTAGTATTTTACCTTTTTGATTTGGAGATGCTGTGGCGTTTCTCCTTTCAGGTGACAATCCATAATCAGGTGACTTTCTTGTGCTACGAATTCTTTCACTTCCTTTGATTTCTCGTGTCGTTGGAGAGGAGTTGGAACTTCTTGAACCCGAAGCACCGTTTTTCAATGAGAATGCTATTACAGCTTTTAGCGGTCCCTGCTTTGTTACGTTGGACTTGGAGGTTGATGGTGAGGCATTTTTTCGCATTCGTTGTGACATGCTGACATAAAACTGCAGTTCGGTAACAGATTTTCACTTTTCTCTCAGTTTCCGTCCACAAAGTTTATCTAAAACCAATGAGATTATACTTCATAAAGTTCCAGTTACCTTCACTTTCCGGCCACACGCAGTCGCCTCTTCGAACTCTTTCACAGCAGACTTGTCTGCAAGAAGAAAAAAAATCGCTCAATGTACATCACGTGACATCAAAATCTTCCTTTCATTGGTTAAAATGTGCTTGAGGAAAGAAATTCACTCAAACCACACACAAACAGATAACAGCGCAGAATTTAAAGTAGAATTAAACTTGGTTGAAACAGCCTTAAATCAAGTTTTGAGAGATGAAATGGGTGCATTCATGTACGATTCGATGAGCGGTTGCAGCATTTATTTTCCGTTTCTCCAAGCTCCGTGAGGCAATGCGAAGTAAGCAATGCTATTTTGTTTATCTCCCTTACGCGTGTCGAGTAAGCCTATCACGCATCCAATGCCACCCCTACTATGTGAAGTAATAACAGAAACCGGGCAGCCAAAAACCAGCATCCATCTACTTTCAGTTTCTGACGTCAAACGAAAAAGCCGTCACACAAAAGCGCGTCATACATAAGCTGTATCCGGTTGGAAAGTGAAAGTGAAACTAGTTTTAACTTTACACTACATCTCCCTTTTCCAGAAGAACAATTTTAAGTTCTCAAACGTGTGATAAGACACATCCAGAATGACTAGAATGAGCACTGAGTATTTATGAAAATAATACTGCATGTAAGTTTGTACAATAGCACTACTTTGGTTCTGGGTCTCGCACCAGAGTCTTTCAATTGATTTCATGAATGCGCCTTTCTTTTTTTTTTTCTTTTTTTTTCCAAATTTTTAAGTTCTAGTCTCTTAACAATGTTCAATAAGGCGCTCAGGCTTGTGCGTTGTTCTGGCGGATCTTCTTGGCTGCGACATCTGTGGCTCTGGGGTCATTGAAGATGGCAGGCTCTGGGAAGGAGTTGGCATCATGGTTGTCTTGACTGGCGTCGAACCATCGGTGACAGCAGGTAGGCCTTTGGCAGGTGAGCAGGGAGGTTGTGCACTGGGAGGTGGTGCACGTGGAACCAAGAAGTGTGGAGGTGCGTTGGAAGGGAAAGGGGAAGGAGGAAGGTGGTTGCCTTGCTGGGAAAGCAAACAAGGCTCGAACAGCTTCCTGGTCATCTGCTGATTTCGGCGGATGACTCCACCGTCAGATGTCTGGATGATGAGACTTCTGGGAGTATCATGACATTTGATGACAATACCCTCCTTCTTCATGTCGGGGATCCACACCTTGTTGCCAGATGAGATGTCTTCTGGAGCAACGACTTGATGTCTTCTGTCGTAGCTGGTTTTCATCTTCTCTCGGTATTCTTTCTCCCTCTTCTTCAGGACAGACACGTCGGGGGTCTTGGGAAGGAGAGTGTCTGGATGACATGGAACCCTGGTTTTCAGACTGCGTCCCATGCTCAGTTGGGCAGGAGAGAAGCCGTTGGAAAGGGGAGTGTTGCGATACATGAGCAAGCCAAGGTACTCATCATCGCACTTCTTGATGAGGTTCTTTATGGTTTGAACGGCGCATTCAACCTCACCATTGGATTGGGCATAGTGAGGTGAAGAGGTGACATGCTCAAAGTTCCAGGATTGAGCAAATCTGGAGAATTCTTCGGCTGCAAACTGTGGTCCATTGTCGGAAACTAGAGTGTCCGGAATGCCATGGCGACTGAAGACTTTCTTCATTCTGTTGACTGTCTCTGCGCTGGCGATCTTGTTCATGAGCACGATCTCAACGTCCCGTGAGTAGTAGTCAACAACTATGAGGAACTGCTTGCCCTCATGCTGAAAGAAGTCAGCTGCAACTCTGGACCAAGGACGCTCGGGAAGGGCGTACCTTTCATGGGCTCCACTCTGGCTTTCCTGTTTTTGGCACAGTCAGGGCAAGTCTTGACCATGATGTCAATGTCTTGGGACAGCCCTGGCCACCACACGGAGTTTGCCGCGTTTTCCTTCGTCTTGTTGACACCTTGATGACCATCATGTAGGTGTCGAAGGACATCTTGTCGGAGTGACGGAGGGATGACTAGTCGCGTACCTCTCAGCAGGAGACTGTCAACAGACAGGAAACTCTGCTCGTTGAAGTAGGTCTTGAGAGGCTTGTTGAGAGTCCTTTTCTCTGGCCAACCATTTTGGACGTAGTGCATGACCAGTTTGAGGATGTCATCCTTCTGGAGTTCTGACCAGATCTCTTCCAGCCTGTGGTCAGAAGCTGGCAAGGTCAGCAGGACAGCATTGACATATGCCTCTGCTTGGCAGGTCAGGTCATTGTCCGCAGAATCTGTGGTAGGCAAAGGTGCTCTGGACAGAGTGTCAGCGGTATAGAGTTCTTTGCCAGGGACATGGACAATGTCAAAAGAATACCGCATCAGCCTCATCCTGAAGTGCTGGATGCGGACAGGAAGTTCGTCGATGAGCTTGGTAGAGAACAGAGGGACAAGAGGCTTGTGGTCCGTTTCTACCCGGAAGGACATGCCAACCAACAAATCTGACCAATGTTCAAGGCTCCAGGTGACTGCAAGAGCCTCCTTCTCGATCTGTGCATACCGCTGTTCGGTCGCTGTGAGGGAACGGCTTGCGTATGCAACGGGATGGAGTTGACCGTTGTCTTGGCATTGAAGACATACAGCTCCAAGACCGTAGCTACTGGAGTCTGCTGAGATGACGGTCTCACGCTCGGGGCTGTACAGTGCAAGAGTCTCTGGTGAGGCAAGGTCCTTCTTGAGAGTGTCGAAGGCACCCTGTTGTTCTGGTCCCCAGATCCACGTTGACTCTTTGCGCAGCAGGTCTCGCAGTGGCTTAGACTTTTCGGCAAGGTTTGGCAGGAACTTCATCAGCTGGTTCACCATGCCCAAAAATCTTCGGACGTCCGCCACGTTCTTCGGCGCCTCCATCTCCATGATGGCCTTCACCTTGGCAGGGTCTTTCCTCAGGCCACCGACTGAAGAATCTACGATCTGGCCAAGGTACTCGAGCTGCGTTTTGGCGAACTCGAACTTGTCGGGGTTGAGGGTCAGGTTTGCCTGGGAGAGCCTCTCCAGGACAGCATGAAGCCTGGCGTCGTGCTCAGCTTTGTCTTTGCCAACGACAAGGATGTCGTCCATATGACAAAGAACACCCTCAAGGCCATGGAGGATGTTGTCCATCTTCTTCTGGAAGTACTCCGGCGCAGACGTAATTCCATAGGGCAGACGCTTGAATTTGAAGCGCCCAAAGGGAGTGATGAACGTGGTGAGCTCGGAACTTGCCTCGTCAAGCACGAGCTGATGGAATCCAGAGTTTGCATCCAACTTGGAATACACTTTGCCCTTGGAGATCTTGCTGAGAGTCTCCTCCACAGGTGGCATGGCGTAGACCTCTCTCTTCACGCTCTTGTTGAGGCGGGTCAGGTCGACGCAGATACGAACGTTGCCATTGGATTTGGGCACAACAACGATTGGAGCGCACCAATCCATCGGAGTGTCCACCGGTTCGATGACGTCACCTTCCACCATCTCGTTCAGCTGAGCTTCCACCTTCTTCAGGAGGGGTAAGGGAACACGCCTGGGCACCGTTTGAGCGAACGGCTTGGCGTCGTCCTTGAGGAGGATGGGTTGCTCACCACCCAGTTTACCCAGTCCAGTGAACAACTTGGGGAACTGACGCTTGACGTCGCTGGATGAAGCGAAGCTGGCCTTCGCCGTCTGCTGGGCAGGCTGACCACCAGTAGGCAAGGATCTGATTGCCCTGATGGTAAAGGCACCTGGGATGTCGCTGATAAGCCCCAGCTTCCTGATGGCAGGCGCACCAAGTAGGAGTTTGGATGCCTTGACGATGTAGACCTTCTCACGAACACGTGTACGACCAAGGTTGAGGTCAAGGTTGACGCACCCCTTCACCTCCAGAGGCTGGTCACCAGGCCCAAGGAGAGTGCGGTCAGGCTCTTGGAGTGTCCCAAATGCTGGCTTGAAGATGTGGTCGGGCATCACAGACACTTGGGCCCCAGTATCTATACACCAGGTCAGCTCGCGTGATCCCACCTTCAGCTTGATGTGCCACCCAGGGTCAGCAGGCACTGATGATCTCACCGGAACGGCTGCTGGAGTGACAGTTCCTGCACGCACGCCATTACTACTGACGCCACCCACGAAGACTGGGACCCCGTCTTCAGACTGCTCCACTTGGTTCTCGTGGACGACCTCATGGACTGACGCTGAGCTTCTACAGACGATGGCGTAGTGGCCTATCTTGCTGCACTTTCTGCAACGAACCTTCGCTGCCGGGCAGTTCTTCTTGCCGGGAGGATGCTTGCCATTGCAGTAGCCGCACTTCTGGCCAGCTGGCGAGGCCTTGGTGTCACCTTTCTTGCCACCTGCGCCACCTTTGTATGCACCCTGTCGCATGTTACCTTGAAAACTTCTCTGGAGGGCACCCACACTGGCTGTCTTGCATCTTTCCAGTTCATTCTTAGCCAGTTCCCTCATGGCGAGAATGTCAGTGGTCTTCTGTAAGGTAAGCCTTGGACCAACGTCGTACAGCTTCAGCTTGGCGGTGTCATCTTTGCATGAAAACACCAGCTTGTCTCTGATCATTGTGTCACAGTTGTCAAACTTACAAGCTGCTGCCTTGTCTTTGACTAACCTGAGCCAACAATCAAACGACTGGGAAGACTCCCTGTGCAGATGGAACCAAAACTGTTCGCGTAACATCAACTGCGGGTCTCTACGTTGAAAAAAGGCATCATACTTCCCCAGAACAGTGTTGTAATTGGTCTTGCTTTCTGTGGCAGGGGCTGGTCGGCATTGTCTGGGTTAGGTCGTTCCTCCAAAAACACAAAATTGGAGAAGATCTCGAGTCCTTCATCACCAATATGGTTTAATAAAAGTCCAACCTTCACCGCGTCCGGCTTGGCACTGGCACCCGTCGCTTGAAGGAAAATGTCAAAACGAAGTTTCCACTTCTCCCATGCCGCTGCTGGATTTGCACTAACCACAAATGGGTCGGGAGTCCTCACATAAATTGACTCAGCCATCACGTACGTCTATTCCAGTTCACAATACGTAGGTCTGTTTCAAGTTCACAATTCTGACACCATGTGAAGTAATAACAGAAACCGGGCAGCCAAAAACCAGCATCCATCTACTTTCAGTTTCTGACGTCAAACGAAAAAGCCGTCACACAAAAGCGCGTCATACATAAGCTGTATCCGGTTGGAAAGTGAAAGTGAAACTAGTTTTAACTTTACACTACAACCCCAATGTACTCTATCAGTATATGATATAGTTACTGAGGCGTAGATGTGCGTAAACAATTATTTTGTCATTGACGCGCCTCCGTGTGCTGTAGAAAAATGATCTTTGTCGTATGTGACTTAAAAGCACGAAGTCAGCTCGTTATTCAGAAATCACTTGGGATGCTGTTACGAATGATATATATATTAAGAAAATAAAAACAATTGCAATAACGATGATAAACAGCGCGATCTCATCCGATCGACTTCTTCCAGTTGGGCATAGGCTCTTATCCTGCCCCGTGATCAGCGGACTTCAGTGGTGTCCTCACGTATGCGTTCTCATACGGAACCTCGGTCTACAATCTCTTTCGAAGTGCAGAACAGTGTAGTGCGATTTTCTACACGGTGCATCACAATTTCCGTCGCGCAGTACCTAGACAATAATATGAATTAGCAGGAGACAAGTGCCCGTGTCGTGTGTCCGTGATGGGTTTGGGATATATAGTGTGCACCCATGAGGCAGAGAAAAGACTTGCCCCACTCCATACTTCTCCCTCCCCCCACCCCAAAACTCCATCCTCCCCCTTTCCCACCCACCATATCCATCTTCCAGTACCCCGACCTCCTCCCCATGCACCTTTTCGTCCACAGCCCCAACATCCTTGATACTAATGACAGCAAGAGGAGAGACTGTGTATGTGAGATAGACTGGAAATAGCGAGACCTCTGCCCATCCCCCTTGGCACCTTACAGGTACGCCTCATATACTTACTCGTAGGTTGGTCTTATGGTCTATCCACCATTCTTGTTATCACTAGACTTATGTGTGCATGGCATGACAAAGCGGCCTAATCAACTTGAAGTTGGGGTATGATTTGGTTATTGTCCCATGACAGTAGATCATAGAGATGCTATGACAAACCATTTAAGCTGTCAGAGGTCTCCTGTCTTGTGTTTTCAGTCATGCGGAACAGGGCAGTGACAGTGTAACTAGACCAAACTCTTGTGTTGTCCATCCTAGACTTCTTTGGTCTGCCTCTGAAGCATCCACACTCCTCTCCACTATGCAGAACGATCTTGGATAAGAAGTCTTGACAAAATACATACCCAGGCAAGTTAATACAGCTTGATAGCTTTGAGTACAGATTCTTGGTTACCAGTCTATGCATTGACTTGCTGCTTGACAATTACTAGTCATGTGTTTCATGTATGTCCAAGTCTCACACACTTGTAGGTGGATGGATATCCTCACAAGCTGACAGGCCTGGTTTCCCAGATAACCCAGAATCTTGTCCTGGCAGATATATAGCCAGAGAGAACCACATTTAGACTTCTTTTGTTGAGTTGCTGTCCATTTTCAGAATGTACCCAAGACACTTGCAATGGTCCATTTCTTTCAACATTTCTTTGTTCAACATTATGATCTTAGAACGTTGTTTCAAACTGTGGACCCAGGTTGGGCTCTTTTCTGCGCTAATTTCCATTTTAGTGTTTCATGCTTTCTCCTGTTGGGGGGGGGGGGGGGGTTCCAGAATTCTGATTCACTGCCTCCTAAAACCAAAGGTTGATTTCATCAGTGAAACACAGATTGCACTGAACCCACCATCTCTTGAATGATATGGTGGTGCTTGATGTCCAAACGTGTTTCCTGCATTATCCATATAGATGTCTAATAGAACAGGAGAAGAACAGAGGTTGACAGGCCAAAGAAGTGCTGGGGACAGGTCAACTCAAGTGTTTCCTGCATTATCCATATAGATGTCTAATAGAACAGGAGAAGAACAGAGTTGACAGCAAAGAAGTGCTGGGGACAGGTCACTCAACGTGTTTTCCTGCATTATCCATATAGATGTCTAATGGAACAGGAGAAGAACAGAGGTTGACAGGCCAAAGAAGTGCTGGGGACAGGTCACTCAATTCATTTTCCAACTCTGTCAGAATCCTTTTGCTCAGCAGGTAATAACAATGTGAGAGAACTATTCAATGGGCTGGGCTGCCCTTTCAGTATCTTTTGCCGGCTGTTTTAAGCAGTTTGGCCTACTCCTGCACATTGGTTTTGCCGGCAGGTGGTCCACTGAGTGTACTTCAAACTTGATCATTTGAACAGAAGGTAGAGAGAGAGCCAAACAGACCAACAGGAAGAGGTGAATGCCTTCAATATGCACAATAGAACTCCAACCACTAAAGACAAAGGTACAGCTCCTGTCCCCTCTACTTGTTGGTTTGTGATGTACTCTCACAATTGTTCAGAAGAAATATGTAATGTTATTCAAAAGACCACTATATGCAATCTTTTCTGAAGTGCTGTCATGAGGTTGTTAACAAAATGTATACTTCCCAAGAACACATTAACTTTGCCATATGACCAAGGCAGCTATTCTGCTTACTCACAGGACTTTAACCGGCTGCGTAATGCCTCTCTAAAAAAAAAGGTGCCATTTGTAGGCAATATGAGCAAGACAAAAGAGGTCTGAAGAAGCAAACAGGAGAGAAGACACAAAGAATCGGGACAGGATACAAATGAAAATAAAAGGAGGACCTAGACAGGATGTGAAAGCAAAAAAGCTATTCTAAGCATTCACACCAATAGCATACTGTTCAATTCTGACTTTTCAAATTTATTTCTCAATCAAGTCAAGTTGATTGTAGCTCAGTTGACCATGGAAGCCATATTAAGGTTAAATAAAGAAATACAACGCTCACAATCCTCCAATTACTGCCAACTGAAAATCATACTAATTTGGAAAAAAAATGTAATAAAACTGAAAAATAAGCAAACATGTGTCACTCCCATTGTCAAATAATTACATGCTCATTACCAATGCTGTTTCTGGTATTAGTTCATCACTGATGCAAGCATGAAGCACACAGAACAAATAAGGAAATTTCCTCTTAACAGGAAGCTCCAAGCTTTCACACATACCTTAAATTTCTCAATCAAGTCAAGTTGATTGTAGCACAGTTGACCATGGAAGCCATGTTAAGGTTAAATAAAGAAGTACAATGCTCACAATCCTCCAATTCCTGCCAACTTAAAATCATTTTAACTTGAAAAAAAAAATTAATAAAACTGATAAATAAGCGACCATGTGTCACTCCCATTGTCAAATCATTACATGCTCGTTACCAAAGCTGTTTCTGGTATTAGTTCACTGATGCAAGCACGAAGCACACAGATTCTGGAATAAGGAAATTTCCTCTTAACAGGAAGCCCAAAGCTTTCACACATACCTTAAGTAACACATGCACACCCTTCACACGAAATCAGTCTAGCAAAAGTAACTGCAATTCTCAGTTTAACAACCAAATAAAAAAAATATTATCTTCATAGCAATAATGCATATAAGTTTTTTAAAATGTAATTCTCATAGTTTTAGTTTACATTACGTGTTATTTGACCACCATTACTCAAAAACAAAATGTTTGATAACTGAAAGAAATGATGCATTGCCACTTGTATGATCACATAAATATACATTCTGTCTGGAGTACGGCACAAAAATTAACAGTAACATTTGGGTTAACAGTGTTTGTCACAGGGGAAAGAACCTCCCCAGCAAATGAGATGTACTAACAATGTGAAACAGAACATCAATAAACAATGTATCAAATCTGCTCTTTAAAGAAAATCTCTCTTTCTCTCTCTCTTTACAACACACACACACACACACACACACACACACAACACACATATATATATATATATATATATATATATATATATATATACAGATATATATATATATATTATATATAGATATAAAAATGTGTGTGTGTGTGTGTGTGTACACAGAGTGTGTGTGCGTGTGTATTTCATGCAAATAGTCATGTGTGTATGTCAGAGTAAGAGAGAGAGGTGGCAGGGTGCATACTTATCGAGGTGTGTGGGAGTACAAATTCACTGACATGCACATGAGTATAGTATGGTGTATCATATTAATAAATTAAGGAGGCACACACACCACACACATTCTGTCTCTCCCAGTTTCAGCAATAGATCTTTTTCTTTTCTTTTTTTATAAACATAAAGCATACATTTCATACTGGCTTATTGCAGCCTAGTTATTATGCAAAAATCAACCGATCAAAATCAGTCAGAGTACAATTTGATGCTGCTCACATCCAAGTCGGCAGCACTGGGCCACATTAGGTGTCACCAAATAAAAAAAACTAACAAAACAAAAAGAATCCTTTCTACACAATATATACATACACATGTGCACTTAAATATACAGTTCATAACAAAACGGTTGTCCAGGTTAGGGGAATTTGTTATGGTACTGCATAAGTGAATTAAGTGTGATGTAAAAGTCAGGCATAACAAACCAAGGCCATCTCCACATTCATAACGCACTGAGCTCTCATGCACCCGCCAACCATTCCACTCTCTCTGGGAGTCGTGCATCTGCTTCTCTGCTGACATGACCAAGAAAAACTAATAAAGTTTCTACCCTATTTTATACACACGAAAAATTCACAAGCACACACTCACATAGAAGATATTATCAAAACAAAGAGATCAGTGCTTCCTAATCCGGCTCATAATGTTATAACAAGGTTTCTGCATACACACACTTGCAAGCTACACCACAGTTCTGTCACTGTTACACAAAAAAGTCACAACAGATTATCTCGGCAGCAGGTGATGGTGATGCCCAGGGTCATCCAGTGCCAGGTTCAGGACTGGGTTCCCGAGGTCATCTTCTCCTTTGTAGCAGAAGTCTTCTTCTTGCCGTCTCTTTCCCTAACCTCTGAGTTTTGGTCTTAGTTTTCTTCTTCTCTCTCTTAAACACATTCTCTCTATGTCAAAGACTAATTTCACTTCAGACCCTCCTAGACTATTTTCTCTAAAACCTCCTAACTATCCTGCTCACTTCCTCTCTTCTATGTCCTTGTGTTGTGTTGTGTTGTCTCTCCTGACATCTGGTTTATATCAGAATTTATACAAAGAATTTCCCTTGGGCGAAGTCCATGGCCATGTTGGGCCTCTCTACAGCCATGTTCACATCAACAATGAATCTTACTATCTATGTTCTTCCATGCACCAGCATTTATGCACATTTTCTACATTACAATCCACAAACAGCTCTTCTAGTCAATGGACCTTGAAATTTCATAGCAACTTCTAAGCTCACTTTCGCACAAAAATTACCCTCTTGAAATCTATGATCGCTTCATCCATTTTCATTCAAACCAACCTGACAATAGCATCAGCCCAGTACCTTATAGCAAAACCAGCTGTTTAGCGAAATTGACTCTTATTTTCAAGTGAATTTTCTATGGGCTCGGCCTGTATACTTTTATCAAACCACCTTCAAAGGACAAAGCTCTGAGGACAATACTTGACACTCTGAAGTCTTTGCGAATAATTCCCCCCCTCTTGCCTACTACAGGCTTGTACTCAGGATTTCTACCTGCCTTCGCCCATCAGCTATCTATCAACAAGTACCCAAGACCTTTGACCTCCATCAAAGTCCATTATGCAGCTGAAGGCCTCTACTAGCTGAGGACCCTAATGCTAATCAGCCAATTATACCCTTACCTATCACACTCTCAATTGCTGTCGTTTACACTCTCAAAGCCTTCTATGTGAGTTTTACTCCCTTGACAATGGTTTGCTAACATCCTTTAGATAGATAAGACTTGGCAATGTTGACTGTGTCAGCCATTCTGTTTGATTTATCACACAAAGTTAACAAAATAATACATATATTAAACATACGAACAACTAGGTTTGTTTGTTTGTTTGCTTCAATATCAATGCGACAAAAAAGCAGAAGAGCACACAAAACAAAGTGTGAAGTAACGACGATTTAATGCACGACACAAAACAGGACAAGAAATTTTCGGCAAAATGCCTTCCTCAGCGACAAACAAAAAAAGTACAGACATAAACATGCACAATACTCCCCTTGTGAAGCCAAAGTGGTGAGTGAAGTAGACAGAGGGACAGTGGAAGAGAGGGTGAGTAGAGTTCAAGGAATAGGGCACGAGGAAAGAGGGTAGAGTAAAGTGAGGAGGAGGAAAAGGAGAAAGGGAGAGAGAGAGAGAGAGAGGGGGGTGGAGGGGGGAAAGAGAGGGGAGAGACAGAGAGAGAATGGAAGTAAAGGAAGAGTGGAGAATGAGAGAGAGAAGAGGAGGGGAAGGAGAGTGAGTGGAGGGGGAGGGTGCTCTTCTGCTTTTTGTCGTGTTTCAGTAACGCCGCAGTTTGTTTCATTTGCCGTTCAATATCAATGACGAAGTAATGTGGATGACACAAGAAATAGATGAAAACAGCCCTGCTCGTTAACACCGCAAAAAGAACAATTAGCCCCCATCCAATTGTTGGAAATATTGTTACATAGTCACCAGACGGTTCAAGTGTTCATCAGTATAGGCCAGCAGACCACAAAGAGCCTTTTTAGGGCTCTCAAGCCCATAGGAACAAATGTCACATCATAACAAGACAGATCATCAAAATAAATCATATCCTGAAAATGACAACATTCTTCATCATGGCAGCTACACTGCTGACATCTTACAGATTCATAATCAGGCTATAATGAGAGCACCCGCTATTCTGCTGAATCTCTCACTACCATATTGAAAAAAAAATAATAATAATTCACATAAATGCCACAAAGAATACATGAAAGGCCATGTAGACGGACTGACAGACACTGCAGAATGGACAGCTGGTCTCCACTCTGGACAGTGTGTACAGTTTTCACCACCTAATTGCCAGATTATAACAAAAGAAAGAATTTTTTTTTTAAGCTAGCATGTCATAAACTGCTAAAAGATGACAAACTTGTAAGAATTTCCGGAACCAAGTTAGGAAAATGGTCCACAAAGGCAGAAAAATAGCAGACGGCAGAAAAGCAAATAAGGTACTTTTCGAAAAAGGCTGAATCGAAGAAGGCAACAGAAAAGAGGAAGTTGATAGCACAGAACTTCCAGAAAGTGGGGGACCTGCCTGCACTGAAACTGAGTGAAAGAACCCCCGGCATCCCCATGGGTACTGTTCACCACATGACAACATTACAGTGGCAAGTTCTGAATCGTAACAACAGTTTGAAAAGAAAAGGTAAACTGAAACAAAGACAGGTGACTTTGATGGCTGAAAAACTGCAGACAACAGTTAAGATAGAGAAGCAGAGTCAAAGACAATGACAGGAAGTAGGAAATTTGTAGTACAGTAGTTCTAAAAGATGAGAATACACTTTACATTAAAAGAATGCAGCATAAATCATCAAATTCAGTACACACCGCAATGTAGTATCACAGAATATTTCAAGGAATTGAACGAAATGGGGAGCAAACAAAATTTTCTTTTAATATCGTGTCTTATTCCTCCACACGTTTGGTCAATCCCCGTTTACAGACCATCACAAGCATGAAAGTGAACAATTAACTGACCATCTGTATTCCACAAATGCGAACAGATAACATGTAAACAGAGTAGTAGATCAAGTCATGATCTTCACTACACAGCTGACCATCAAGGCGACCTAAAGCTATCAAAAGTAAGTCTTCTGTACACTCTTTTCCCTTATTAAGATGATAACTTTAAGCTTAAACGCAAACATAAAAAAGAATGAAAATAACCATCATAGCAGCCATGACAACACATAAAATGACTTTTAGAGATCATGAAACAAAGACCCACCCTCCTATGAAAAAAAAAGAGGAAAAAAAAAACCCACAAAAACAAAAAAAAGGAAACAAAATAAACAGTGAACACCATCCTCAATTTCTTTAATACCCTGTAAGTACCAAACTTGTCCACTTCAAGCACAAACCATAAAGAAAATAATATTTTCTTTAACCCTTTTATGAAAAAAACAAAAAGCTCAGTCATACATTTTCATGTTGCTGATTGTCACAGTGACTACTATTCAGACCATACTGAAGCAAAAGTAGTATCAAAAATGAAAGAGCATGTGAATATCAACCTTGTTGGCACCTGGACTTTAACGCTGCAATGACAGTGGGGAAAAAACGTGCAATGACAGTGGCAAAAAAACTTCAAGGACTACTTTTGAAACTTAGTACAGAAATCAATACCTCCAAAGGAAAAAGAATACAAGTTCGGTGGTAAATCAGTTAAATTCATCGCTGAACATAGATGTTGCACATGACTTCTCCAACATCTTTACTGAATATCAATTAAATCATGCGATGCAAAAATCACGCTTTCCTTCCCTGTGCAAATTTCCTTTGAAAAATAAACTATGATGAGGATTAAGCTTATGCTGCATGTAATACTTTTTCTCTTATATGCAAATGACAAAAAATATTTCCATGAGAAAATGTATTACATGAGCAAATTCACTTTTGATCATTGTAGTACATGTCATGACACATGCAGATAGTTTCGAAATATAAGTTGTTCAGAAATTGTGAAAAAAAATTATTATATTCAAGATGACACTTCTGCAATTAAAAGAAAACTGAAGAGTACTGAATAATAAAAAACATGGCCCCATGCCCCTCTAAAAAGACCCCATTCCCAGTTTTCCTTGCATAAAAAAAAGGTTTGGGGGGTTAAAAAAGCTTTTGGGAAATTTTAAAAAGGTTTGGGAAAAAACCCTTTTTTGGGAACTTTTCCTGTTTTGCCCCTTGTCCCCAAATGGGCTTTTTTTAAAAAACCCCTGATGGGAAATCGTCCCAAACCGATGTTTTCATTATAAGATGAAGTCAACCTGCAATTTGAAAAAAAGAGGGGCACCCTGTCTTTGGTTCAAACTTAGTTAAAGATTGCTTTTGGGTTTGCGCACCCTCGAACTTTCCGCAAATTTGATCGGGGCCTTATGTGGGGTTTCATCTTGGGGTTACTCTAAACCACAAATCCAACAAGTGGGGCGAGTCAATGTTTTGGTCTTCACGTCATTAGATTTCAATAATTTAGTTTATTAAAAAGGCGTTACGCACTTGCTGCATGCGTTTTAAAATGTTTCGGCAGCATCGGGGTCCTCTATATATTTTGGTTCTGAAAAAACCCATCCGACCTAACAAAAAGAAGGCAAATGAAAAAAATTAATTACTCATTAAACTGTTTTTTTTGAAATTTTGGGTGCGGCCCTTCTAAGGAAAAATAACACTCGAATCTGCGTAAATACGTATGGAGAATTTGCATTTTTTTTCCAGTTCTTAAAATAACTTGATCCAGGTGGGGGCGTAAAAAATTCTGTATTACAGCACAAACTTTTTCAATTTTTTTAGTTCGCTCGCGGTTTCACAGTGGAAATTTTTGTAAACCTTTTTTGCAGAATTCTTTTTTGGCCCACTTTTTTAAGTAGCCATTAGTTTACCAATGTTGATCAATGGAAGTGGAGCCCCCGGGGGAAAACAAGAGTAATCAAAATGATTTTTTTTCTGGGTCGCCAATGTTGGGCTGTCTTGGACACTTTTAAACGGGGTAATTTTTTCCTCACCCCTTGAAAATATTGACATTTTTGGTTTGTTTTGTTCTTTAAACATCAAATTTTCTACCTAACAGAAAAGGGAATTTCCCTTGAAGTTAAGCTTTGGATTGCCGATTTAACCTCTCTCCTGCGTGTCGCGGGGCATGTCAGCCTTGCAAGAAAGCACCCCAGAAACATTTTTGTCTGATTTTTTTATGTTTAAAAATGCTCTTTTAAAACCCCCCCCCAGGGACGGAAAGTAACCTTGCCACAATCGGTGATACTTACCTGTTTTTAATCTAATCTCAAGACTGCGCCCCCTCAACCAAGCCTCTCATTTTAGCTTCTTCAGCGGCCGTCAAACGTGCAACAGTTTTTTGCCCAACCGGGTTTAATCATTGAGGAAAAAAATAGGTTGTTTAGTGAGACCCAGATTTTCTAGTTTTCTTCTTTTTATTGTTACATTCGATTAAAACAGCTAACTTACTTTAACGGCGGGTCTATTTGTTAGTTTCCCTGGAACTGAGAAATACATGAACAACCTTGCCTGTACTTTTGTTGGGTCAATGACTTTAAACATATCATTCATGTCTTGAAAAACCCCCTCTCTCGAGCATTCCTTCAAAATTCGTTTTTGCCCTTTCAAATCTTACCTCTTCTTTCTTTTCTAAGCCAACATATTTTTTAAAAAAAAAAAAATACAACGCTTACAAATCAATACACGGTCTTTTTTGCGCGGGGACTCAAAAACAAATAAAAACCTTTTGGTGTTTTAATTGAGCTGTTTAAAAACGATTTTAATGTTCGTTTCTTTTTTTAAGCTTTCCCTTTTTTATCTGTCGGGTCTGGCGTTAAAAAAAATTTCCCTCCCCTTTTTTCTTTGAAGATCAAATTTTTGTCTTTTGTACATCAAAATCGGGGTAAAACGTTAAAATTTTTCATCCGTGATGTTTGAGTCAAAAAAGCGCTTTTTTAAAATCGTTTTAAAACGAACTAAGTTTTGCCTTTTTAGTTGAACCATAGCGTGTGCTTTTTTGGGGTTTATTTTTAATTTTTTGCCAGCCGCCTTAAAAAGCTAATGAACACAGACCGAGAGCTAAAGACAAAACCCCAAGGTAAAGCTGGGGGGGCCTTTTTTTTTCCCCTTTTTAAGAGACCAACACTTTTTCTGCTGTAGAGCACTTTAAAATCGATGGGCCCCGTAAAACATATGAACAGCATTTAAAGGCAGCAGAATCCCTTCGTTTGGTTTTGCTGTATTTTGAAAATTTTTTGCTCTAGTATTTCTGCATTTTCTAAATTTTTTTAATCTAAAGGGTTTTTTTTTTAGGGGGTTTCTTAACACAATTTTCCTGCTATCTCTTCTTTTGGCGGCGCTGTAGGCACATTTGGATAAACCGAACGGGACATGCTTTTTTAAATAAAAAATAATTTAGTATACTACATCTTTTAATTGTTCTTTACAATATTCAACTGCCATCATATTTTAAAACAAATGTACATTAAGCGGTTTATCGGCTTTTCTTCTTTAAATCAATTTGATGTTTATTACGTCTCTCACAGTTCTCCCGCTTCCATGCAACTGATTATCCTCTGTTGACCTTAGGTCAATCCATAAACCGTATTTTTTTGTTAAATAATCATCAAGCCCAACATTGTGAAGATGTAAATCTTTTACAACAAAGGTCAACTGTTAATTTTCAAACCTCCCGCTCCAACAGTTTTTTATTTATCAAAATGCTTTATAAGGTTTAAGCCCCTAGCATAGATTTGGGTTTGGACTGCCCTCAATCGAAATTGTACTTTCGTTTTTTAGGATTAAAAACTTTTCAACTTCCTCTTTTTAAAAGGTTCTTCATCTTCACAGCATAAAATACCTTTAGCGATCTGCGCAACACTAACTAAAATTCCATATAGTTCTGCCCGCTTCTGATATGTTGTATGATGAAAACACTCTTTTTGTAATATATTGGAAATGTGCCTATTGGGCGAAATCATCGCTAATTTTGGGGTTGCTAACAACGTCAAACTCTAACGGATGTCAAAAGCTGTCTTTGCTTGGGTGTCTGATGATTTGATAACCTTTTGTATTCATTAAAAGTTAGTTCATAACAATCTGCTTTTAATGCCCAAAAAAGAGGGAGGTTTAAAAACTCAAAATCTAAGGAAAGGGGGAAAACGTTTCCCAAACGCAAATTTACAGCTACATATTTTTTTGCGTCTTTGTTCTCCAGCCCTATTCTTTTTTTTAAGTGCTTTTTTCATTTCGTTCCTTGAAAGCAAGTCATCCCTTTCTTTCCCCTTAGCCAAGATCAGAATAGGTTAAAAATATGTCTGCTTTATGAAAAGAAAATATTTCTTGCCCCTCAAGTTTTAAGAAATTTTCTTAAAAATTTTGCCCCCCCCAGTTTCTGAAAACCTGTCCTTTTTTGGGTTCTGTTTTGAAACAGTTCTTTTTTGAAAGTAAGACGCGCAGAGCCGGCACAATCAATTTTATCCGCTCCTAAGTCGGAAAAATTTTACGTAAAATTTGATCTGCATCAATAAAAGATGGATTATTTTGGGAACTAAAATTTTCCTTTATTTTCCCCTTCCGCCCGGGGGTCTTTTGTTTTCTAGGGGGGTCAAGAAACGACCATATGTTTGTTTGGGGATTTTATGAAGCAAAAAAAAAAGTTAAATTTTTAAAACATGGCAGGAAAATTGAAGCGAAGAAATTTTGATTTTTTGATCGGGGAGCCCACTTATGAAATGACCCTTTTACACGCATCCCCAATGCACTCAATGCGGCATAATTTAAAAAAAGTAAGGTTAAATCATGTACCCAAATTTTTGGCCCGAACCTCCCGAATTTTTAACCCAAAGATTTTTTAAATTTAAAAATTTTATTTGTTTTTTGAGGGGCGACCAGGGCAAATTTTTCGCTTACAAAAATAAAAAAAACCCATCAAAGTTTTACCGTGGGTTCAATTAGAATAGACTCATGTGAAAAACAAATCCCTTGGTTGTTAGCCAAAATTAAGGGCGGGGGCAGTTTTTTAAAATTTAAAAAACACTGCAAGAACTCCCCCAAAAGATAACCAAAAAGCAAAACCCGGAAATTTTAAAAAATTAAAACAAACAGCGGCGAATTAATAAATACAATAGAAGCAGAAAACCCTTTTTTTAAAAAACAGCTTAAAAAAAATTAAATTCCCCCTTGCCCATGCGAAATTATTAGCCCTTGTCTGCTTTTAAAAACCTTTAAGGCGAATTAACAAACAATTTTGCAAAATAGGGGGAACAAAGGGCATATAAAAAGAGAAAAAGAAAAACCGTTGAGGGGGAGACGCCCAATTAGGGCCTGATATAAAGAAAGAATAACCCAAAGACAAAAGATCTTGAACAAGAAAGATCAGCAAGACTAGAAGTGCTAACTACTAACCGAGACCAATTACGAACTCAAGTGAATAGAATAAGAGAAACTATCCGAAAAATTTTATATGAAGACACAACGCTAGCAAACGAATCCGAACGCTGTTTAGAGAGCAAGGCGTCACATTAGCAAGGTTATAAAGGGCCCTTAGGATTTGCAATAAGAAACACTGGTAATGGCATTAAAAGGCGGCGGTGGTGCTGGGTCAGTGCCTCCACCGCCATGGGCCTCCACCTGATAATAAATGGGTAAAAACAGCTTGATCACTTGCGAATTTATTAAAAAATTAGAAAGTAAAGCTATAGACTCTTACCGGGTATATTAGGGGGTATTGTTAGCTGGCTTTTGTCTACTGCAAGCAAAGTAGTTGGCTTTATGGCCGAGCACTTATGGGCATTAGTTCTTGTAATATTGGGTTACTATTAGTAAGATAAAGACCAAATAATCCTATGCCATTAATCCAAGAACAAGCGCTGTCCTTTTCATATTCATGGTCATCGCGAACAGAGTCCGCAGCTTTGCTGAGTCTTCAATGAAATTTTGGGGTTTGGACTTCGGGGGTTAGAAAGACTTAATCTTGGGGGTTCTTTTTTGGTTGTAAATTACTGGCTCAGAATTTATGTCGTTTTTCCCAACCTTCGTTCATTGCCTGCTATAAAATTCATTTTTATAGTTTATTATTTGTTTCCCATCTGGAGTCTGAGGTCAGAAGGCAGCATGTATAAACCATGCCAACAGCAAAGCACTTTTGATCTTGCTATTGTAAAACATTTGGTACCTTTGAATACTTAAGGGAAATCAACTGTAGAATTAATGGCGTCCTCTAAATTTGCTAAGTATTGTTTTTGCGTTTAAAGCCAGTAGAAGGATCAGTTATGCTCGATCTTGCCTGTGCTTGCGAGCCTAGCAAACACCCAAAAGTAAGTACGAATAGAGTCGTTTATTCGTTCTATTCCCGCCCTAGTTAGGCCCTTAGAAGTGTCTAAGATAAATGTTGTCCATGCTGTTTTAATGCTCTTGCTCTATGACCAGGGCCGAACAATTTTGAAAGGAGAACGCCAGTCATAGTTATACTTTCTGTGCGTGCCCTGAAAATAAATGACGCCCAGGCCCGATCAAGATCCAACTTTTGTCTAAAGTCGTCTTGATGTTAATATTGAATTCGTTACAGATCCTTTCAAAAAGCCTTCATGTCTATTCTGTTGCTGAGTGGATTAAAGGGTTTGTCATTTGGTAATGCGCTTGCAGTTCAGACAAAATACGTCTGAAGGTGTAATAGAAATGAAATCTGTACACTGACCTCACCAAAGGATCATGGTGATTTAAATGAATCACATACGACACTCCACACCCATTGATGCGCAAAACACAGCAAAGTTTAACTGGTTCTGATAAAACTGCATGGGATGACAAAACCCCACGCTTTCGGGATGTGCTCGTTTTAAAATAGGGGGGTTAAGATAGCTCTTTCAATGGAGTACTCACCTTTTTATAAAAGAGGGAGTCCCGGGTCACAGCAATGTCAAGAGTATCAGTTTGCTATATTTTAAGATTGTAGTGCGGCCCAACAGAATATTTGCATCAGTATATTTTGAATGCACTCATTTTTAATTTGTTTTAAAAAATGTTTGTACAATAACAAATCAAGACCGCCCTTCGTTTTTTAAACATGCTATTGATAACAATTGCGGGGGGCCAAACGGTCGCGCTCCATGAAATATTTACAAAGTCGAAGGGTTTAATATAAGCGAAACCAAGGGAATAAAAAAGATTATAAAAGTTGCGGGGCTCAAAGCTAACCAGTTTTAAAAATACCTGATGGTTATTACAGGTTTTGCTACTAAAAGAAGCAATGATAAATTCAGCATTACTCTCAAACTTAACAATGCAAATCTAAAAACAATATTAACATTCGAACCTGAAAATGCAGATTACTTATTTGATAAAGAGCTAGCTAAAATGTTAGGCTTTAAAGTTGACACCCCGGGTCACTAAAAGATTTGTTGTTGCGCCAAACAAAAACTACTTTTAAGGGGGAAAACCGCTCGATCTTGCATTACATTCATTACTTTATGTTCATTTGGATGAGCTGAGCACTGATGAAAACTTATATGATGGAAGGCCCTCAAATGTTTTAAGAGCTTTACCGGCGGGGAAAGCTGCATATTGCGATTATGAAATTATACATTCCCTAATTTACAGTTTAAAAGATTAGTTTGTGGGAGGGTTGGATCATTTAATATAAAAATTGCAGACAAAGCAGGAAAGTTTGTGAAATGCAATAACCTACACATTGTTTTTGGAAATAAAATAATAAACTGTACAAAAAATTTGTCGCGTGGGCCAGAAGAACCAGGAGTTACATTAGGCCTGTGAGGTGTATAACTTTAGAATTAAAAGACCTTGCAGATGTTGCGGACTTTGAACAGAACGTGAGATAGGCGCTTTGTATGGTTTTGAGTACACTAAAGATGGTGATTATAAACGCAAAGAGGTTGGCGACAACAAAAAGTTTCCTAAACTAGAACAACTGCGCAATCTAGAGGCAAATAATGTTGGCCAGTATGAATATAAAATAGTTCGAAAGCCTGACCTCAAATGGCACTTAGAACCATATTTAGAATGGGAAATAAAATTTGAATTCATAAGCCCATTTACATTTTTTGGCCGTCAAAAAAGTTTCAGAAAAGCATTTAACTCTGGCCCTTTACATGTAAGTCTTATGCCAGATGACAATAGTCGGAAAGAGATTGAAATTAAAGCCGTATGGGAAAAAACAGTACATCCTCCACAGAAGAGAAGCGTTTTAAAAGATGCTTCTACAAAATTACAGTTCATGCCGCAAATGAAATTAGGGGACACGTTCACAATAATATTTGAAATTTCTGTCTTAAAAGATAAGGAGAGGATGGGGTTGTGGCGTTAGTGACGTCCTTTTTAAAGGAATTCTAATTAGCTGGCAAAACTTAGACGTTGACAGTCTTAAAGTTACTGTTGTCATTCTTCACAATGGCGAGGATATTAAGGTCATAAAAAACAAGCAACAAAATCAATATTAGTCTAAATAGAAACAATCTTACAGCACTGAATTGGATTAATCTTACACACTTAGGCCTTATAGGATTTTATTATACTGAACAAGTTTTAACAGAGGGTATGATAAAAACAATAACCGGATTAGATTAAGTTCTGTTATAAAACTATGGAGCAGTTAAACTTTATGACAAAAACCCCTCATTGCTCATTAATTTGTGGGCAGACTGGTTGTGGAAAAAACAATATTTATCCTCAACCTGTTACAAACAGTTTATCGTTATAATTTTGATATATTGTGATTTTCTGCCCAACACTTAAATGGAACAAAGCATATCATGATAGAAGGTTTAATAGGACAGAGATAACATATTTTTAGTTAATCCTAGCAATAAAATGAGTGAGTGTTTTAGAACAGTTTTATAAACTGTTTGAAGGAACGCAGACACTTTATTATAGATGACTGTTCAGCAGAAAAAGACATAGTTAAAAAGAGAAACACTTTATCAAAACTGCTTTCAGTGGAAGACCATGCTGGGTAAGTTGTGGATTTTATGTCGAAATATAACTCGGTTTAAAAGACTTTAGAGAACTTAAAATGTTATTATATAGGCATCAGAAGTACCTTCGTTTGGTGGGGGGGGGGCTGTATTTTGAAAGGTCTTGCTCTAGTACTTGCTGGCAATTGTGTAATGTTTGTTAATCTGAAGGTTTTATGTTAGGTGGTTTCTTTTTCTACTATCTCCTTCTGTTGGCAGCGCTGTTGCCATTTGGATAAACCTGGAACAGTCATGCGTTTTTAAATAAAAAATCATTTAGTAACTACATCTTTTAATCTGTTCTTTACAATCTTCAACTGCGCAATCATATAATTTAAAAACAAAATGTACATTAAGCGGTTTTCGCTTCCTCTTCTTTATCAATTTGGTTTGTGAATACTCCTCTCACAGCTCTCCTCCGCTTCCATGCAACTGATTATCCTCTGTTTGACCTAGGTCAATCCATAAACCGTATTTCGTTGTAAATAAACATCAAGCCTAACATGGTGGAAGATTAATTCTTTAACACAATGGGGTCAACTGTTTTGGATTTCCGACAACCTCCCCCGCCTCAAACAGTTTTTCTATATTTCATCAAAATGCTGATAAGTTTAAGCCCGCTACGTAGATTTGTTTAGGACTGCCCCAATCGAACATTGTACTTTTCGTTATTGGTGAGAAAAAACTTTTCACGTTCCTCTTCTTGAATGGTTCTTCATCTTCACACAGCAAGTAAAATACCTTTCAGCGATCTGCTGCAACTCTAAAACTAAAATTCCATATTGTGACCTGCCCTGCTTCTGGGCTAATTGTATATGAATCACTCTTTCGAATATATTGGGAAATGTGACTCATATTGGGCCATCACTCTGCTAATTTAGGGTTGCTAACAACGTCAAACTCTAACGAGAGTCTGAAAAGCTGTACTTTGCTTCGGTGTCTGATTGATCTAATAACACTTTGGTATTCATTAAAAGTTAGTTCATAACAATCTGGCTTTTAATGCTCCTTGAAAAGTATTGTGTCATGCGCTCTTAACAACTCTAAAATCAAAAGGGAATAGAAAATCGATTTCCAAAACCACAAAATTGACAGCTACATACTTTTTGACGTCTTTAGTAGCTCCCAGCTCCTATCTATGTTTAGCTCTTCTTCATTTTTCGATCCTTGAAACGCAAATCATCCCTTTTCATTCCCAGGTTAGCCATAGATCAGAATGGTTAAAAATGATGTCTGCATTAGTAAAGAAAATTTTCTTGCCCCTCAATTTTATAGAAATTTTTCTTAACAATTGCCCGTTCCCAATTCTGTACAACTGTCCTGTTGGGGGTCTGTTGTATAATCAAGCGCTATTTTTGAAAGTAAGACGCGCAGATCCTGGCACAATCGAATTCATCTGCTCCTAGGTTCTGGAGAATTTGACAGTAAGAATTTGATCATCATCAATAGTAAGATGGATTAAAAAAAAATTTTTTTTTTTTTGGAACAATAATATTCCGTTTATTTTCCCTTCACGCCATGGGGCTCTTCTGTTTTCTATGCGTGGTCAAGAATCCGAGCATATGGTTTGTTGTGGTGGCATTTTTATGACGCAAAATAAAAAGTTAATTTTTAAAAACATGCAGGAATTGAAGCTGAAGAAGATATGATGTTTTTGATCGTGGAGACGACAAGTGAAATGATCCCTTTGACACAGCATCGGCTCAATGCCCCAATCGGCATGAATTAACAGAATGTAAGGTAAATCATTGTACCAAAGTTTAGGTCAAGATACCTCCCGAATTTTAGACCCAAATGATTATCAGAATTAAAAGATGATCATTTTATGTTTTGTGAAAAACTTTCAAGGAGAACTTGTTCACTTACATCTAAAAAAGAACCATCAAAGTTTTAGCCGTGGGTTCAATTAGAAATAGACTCAGTCAAAGATCCAAATCGCCTTTCTTGTTAGACCGAAATTAAAGGCGGAGGCAGTCTTCAAAACTCAAAACACACTACACAAGAACTCCCGACAGATACCAAATGCAAAACATGATCTTAAAGAATTAAATCAATCAGCAGCGAATTACTAAATACAATAGAAGCAGAAACACAGGTTTTTTCAGAAGAAACAGCGTTAAAAACAATTAATTCTTCCCTCATCCTGATGCGAGAATTATAAGCCCTTGATCGTACTTTAAGAAACCATCAGAGCGAATTAACAAACTCTTTAGCAAAACTAGGTGAACTAGATTGGCATATAAAAAGAGAAAAATAAAAACCTCGTTGAGGCTGATGACGTCCAACTAAGGGCCCTGATATTTAAGAAAGAATAACCCAAAGACGAAAAATCTTAACAAGTAAGATCACAAGACTAGAAGTGAAAGACTAATAAAGCCGAGACCATTATGCGAACTCAAGTGAATAGAATAAAGAAACTATCGAAAAAATTTTATATGAAGACTCAACGCTAAGGCAGAACGAATAAGCACCTTGTTGAGAGCAGGGAGTCACATTGCAAGCGTTTATAACAGCCTTAGGATTTGCAAGAAGTACACTGGTGATGGCTATACAGGGGCGGTTGGTCAAGTTCATTACCTCCGCCGCCATCCGGCCTCCACCTAATAAATCATTGTAAAAAAACAGCTTGAGCATCTTGCGAATTTGTTAAAAAAAAAAAATTAGCCAGTAAAGCTATAGACTCTTTAAAAACCAGGTATATTCGGGGTAGTGTTAGCTGTCTTTTGTCTACTTGCAAGCAAATTAAAGGCTTTATGGCCGAGCACTTATGTCAGTAGTTCTCTTGTAAAGTTGGGTTACCCTAAAATATATTTTTAGTAGATAAAGACCAATAATCCTATGCCAGTATAATCAAGACAAGCGCTGTCTTTTCATATTCCTTGTCATCCGAATAGAGGCCGCGAGCTTTGCTGAGTCTTCAATGAAGCTATGGGTTCTGGCCTTCGGGGATTGGCTGGACTTATCTTGGTGTTCTTTTATGTTTGTAATATTACTAGCTCAGAATATGTCGTTTTTTTCCAACTTCTGTTCTCTTTGCCCTGCTAGTAAGAATTTCATTATTATAGTTTATTATTATTCCTACCTGGAGTCTGAGTCAGAAGGCAGCAAGGTATAAACCAGTGCCAACGGCACAGTTACTTTCGATATTGCGTATGTAAACATGTTGGTAACTTTGAATACTTGAAGGTAATCAACTGTAAATTAATATGCGTCCTCATAAACTTTTGCTAAGTATTGTTTTTGCGCTCAAAGCAGTAGAAGATCAGTTATGCATGAACTAGCCTAGCTTGCGACCCTAGCAAACACCAAACGTAAGTTACGAATAGAGTCAGTTTTGTTCGTTTCTATTCCCCGCTCTAGTTAGGCCCCTTAGAAGCCGTCTAAGATTAAATGTTGTCCAGCTTTTTATGCTCTTGCTCTATGGACCAGGGCTGACCAATTTTGAAGAACGCAGTCAAAGTTATACTTCTGTGCGTGCCCTGAAAATAAATGACGCCTATGCCTTGATTTAAGATCCAACTTTTGTCCCTTAGTCTGTCTTGATGTTAATATTGAATTCGTTACAGATCTTTCAAAAGCTCATGTCATATCTGTTTTCTAAGTGGATTAAACGGTTTGTCATTTGTAAATGGCGCTTGGCATTTCAGTCAAAATACGTCTGAAGTGTAAAATAGAAAAGAAATCATTGTACACTGACTCACCAAAGGATCTTGGTGAGATAAAATGATCAGCTACGCCACTCCACAACCCGTTGATTCCGCAAATCACAGCAAAGTATACTGTTCTCTGATAAAACTGCATCGGAATGACTAACCACGTTTCTGGATGTTGCTCGTTTTCAATAGGGGGTAAGAGAGCTCTTCAATGTATAACTCCACCTTTTTAATGAAAAGAGGCTGTCCTGGGTCACAGCAATGTCAAGAGTATCAGTTGCTATATTTTTAAGATTGTAGTGCGGCCCAACAGAATATTTTTGCATCAGTATATTTTGAATGCACTCATTTTTAATTTGTTTTAAAAAATGTTTGTATCAATAACAACTCAAGACCGTCCTTCGTTTTTATAACATCCTATTGATACAATTGCGGGCCAAAACGGTCGCGCTCCATGAAATATTTTTACAAGTCCCAAAGGTTTAATATACGCGAAACCATGGGAATAATAAAGATAACCAAAGTTTGTGCTCAAAGCTAACCATTAACAATACCTATCAGGTTATTACGGTTTTGCTCACTAAAAAAAGAATGCAATGCGTAAATTCAGCATTACTCTCACACTTAACAAGCAAATCAAAACACTATTAACATTCGAACCTGAATAAGCAATTACATTATTTGATAAAGAGCTTAGCTAAAATGTTAGGCTTTAAAGTGACACTCAGGTCACGAAAAGATTTGTTTTTGCGCGAAAACAAAAACAATCTTTTAAGAGGGAAAATCCAGCTCGATCTTGCAATTACATTCATTACTTTATGTTCTTGTGGATGATCTGAGCACTGATGAAAACTTATATGATGGAAGGCCCACAAATGTTTAAGAGCCTTTACCGGCGTGAAAGCTGCATATTGCGATTATTAAATTAATACAATTCCCCCTAATTTACAGTTTAAAAAGATTAGTTTGTGGAGGGGTGTGGATCATTTACTTTAAAAATTGCAGACAAAGCCTGGGAAAGTCTGTGAAAGGCAATAAACCTAAAAACAGTGTTTTGGAAATAAAAAATAAACTGTACTAAAAATGACGCGTGGGCGCAGAAGAACCGGAGTTACATTAGCGCCTGTTGAGGTGTAAAACCTTAGAATTTAAAGACCTTGCTAGACGATGCGGACTTAGAACCGAATGGTGAAAATAAGAGGCACTTTGTATGGATTTGAGGTACACTAAAAGATGGTGATTATAAACGCAAAGAGGTTGGCGACAGCAAAAAGATTCCTAAACTAGAACAGCTGCGCAATCTAGAAAGCAAATAATGTTGGGCCAGTAATCGAATATAAAAATAGTTCCGAAAGCCTGACCTCCAAATGGCACTTATAACCATAATTTAGTAATGGACAAGAAAATATAATTCATAAGCCCATTTACATATTTTAGAGCCATCAAAAAAAGTTTCATACAAAAGCATTCAACTCTGGCCCTTTACATGTAAGCTTATTCCAGAACACAAATAGTCGGCAAGAGATTGAAATAAAGCCGTATGGGAATAAACAGGTACATCCTCCAACAGAAGATAAACGGTTTTAAAAGGATGCTTCTCAAATTACAGTTCAATTCCAGCCAATGAAATAAGGAGATGCGTTCACTAATATATTGAAATTTCTGTCTTAAAGATAAGTGGAGGATGGGGGGTTGTGGGCCGTTAGTGACGTCCTCTAAAAGGAATTCTAAGTAGCTTGCAAAACTTTAGACGTTGAAAACTTAAAGTTACCGTCGTCATACTTCCCAATGGCGAGGATAGTTAAGGTCAGAAACAACAAGCAACAACATCAATATTAAGTCTAAATAGAAACAATCTACAGAACTGAATTGGATTAATCTTACGCTTTAGGCCTCATATGGTTTTTTATTACTCTGAACAAGGTGTGGGGGGGGGACAAGAGTATGATAAAAACACTAACTGGATTAGATTAAATTCTAGTATAAAACTATGGAGCAGTTAAAACTTTATGACAAAACCCCTCATTGTTCATTAATTTGTGGACAGACAGTTGTGGAAAAAACAATATTTTTATCCTCGACCTGTTTACAAACAGTCTTTATTCGTTATAATTTTGTCATATTGTGATTTTCTGCCCAACCACTTAAATGAACAAAGCAATCATGATAGAAGGTTTAAGGACAGATGATGACATATATTTAGTTAATCCTAGCAATAAACTGAGTAGTGTTTTTAGAACAGTTTTATAGGCTGTTTGAAGGTACGCAGAACACTATTTATTATAGATACTGTCAGCAGAAAGAGACATAGTTAAAAAGAGAAACACTTTGTCGAAACTAGCTTTCAGCGGAAGACATGCTGGGATAAGTGTGTGGATTTTATGTCAAAAATATAACTCAGTTTTAAAAGACTTTAGAGAACAGTTAAAGACTGTAGTGTTATTTCACATGAAAGACAGAGACTCATTTGAAGAATGTTTGCGCGAAAATGATGTTATTGAAAATGATCAGGAAAAACATAGGATTAAGCAAAAACTGAAATCTGAAAAGTTTAGTAAATTAGTATTAAAAACGGATAACCCTGCACAGTATGTTTGTTTGTAGATAATCGTTATTTTTTGGTTATTGACGTCTTACTTGTCAGAGAACTAATAAATGCCGCTTTTAGGCCACTTTCGCCCAAAAACTTGGTGGAGGAGCAAGTGGGGTAGAACATACATTTCCCTGTTCTCTGATGGACATATATTTTAGGATTGGAGGGATGGCAATATTTCAGTTTTAGGATTGGAGGGATGGACATATATTTTAGGATTGGAGGGATGGCAATATTTCAGTTTTAGGATTGGAGGGATGGACATATATTTTAGGATTGGAGGGATGGACATATATTTTAGGATTGGAGGGATGGCAATATTTCAGTTTTAGGAATGGAGGGATGGCAATATTTCAGTTTTAGGATTGGAGGGATGGCAATATTTCAGTTTTAGGATTGGAGGGATGGCAATATTTCAGTTTTAGGAATGGAGGGATAGCCACACTTCAGTTTTAGGGATGGAGGGATAGCCACACTTCAGTTTTAGGGATGGAGGGATAGCCCACACTTCAATTTTAGGGATGGAGGGATGGCCATACTTCAATTTTAAGAATGGAGGGATGGCCACACTTCAGGGATGGCCACACTTCAGTTTTAGGAATGGAGGTATGGCCACACTTCAGTTTTAGGAATGGAGGGATGGCCACACTTCAATTTCTAGGAATGGAATGATGGCCACACTTCAGTTTTAGGAATGGAATGATGGCCACACTTCAGTTTTAGGAATGGAATGATGGCCACTTCAATTCTAGGAGTGGGGGGATGGCGATATTTCAGTTTTAGGAATGGAGGGATAGCCACACTTCAATTTCAGGAGGGGGGATGGTTGTGATTTAGTTTCAGAATTGGGAACAGTTCCACACGCACATCCATGAAAATGTGTTGCAGTTTCCCCAGAATTGTGTTTTTGTGCTGTAACAACTGAAGTTTATGCCACATGAATAAGTAAATATTGTGGAACAACTCCTGTTCTGCTGCAGGGACATTAAAACATTGGTCACAGGTCATAAGTTTCACCAAACATGGTTTGCATGTGGACTAGGTGTCAGCATAGATATGTGTATGCTTTCTTTTTCTTGCATGTTTTTGGAAATGCAAGTGTGTGTGTGTGTGTGTGTGTGTGGTGTGTGTGTGTGTGTGTGTGTGTGTGTGTGTGTGGTGGAGTGAAAGTGTGAATTAGAAAGGGGGACACAAGAGAAAAATAAATTGAATTGTTGATAGTGTATCCTAGTCAAGTGTTAATGTTAGAAAATGATGCCATCCACTGTCTGTTGTGTGTTCTAGGTGTATCCATCGAAAGAGAACGTACGTCTTTGCCTTGAGGGTTACGCGGGTGGAGGCTGCCTACCTTACAGTATCAAGACAGCACAGAAACAGATCTACCTCAACAACTTTGTCAGGTAACTGCAGACTTGTAGCTAGAATCTGTATAGGTACAAAAATTGTACGCTTAAAAAAAAAAAAATTGTATGTTGTACAATAGAATGCAGGTCAGTCTTCTTAGCGTTTCTCCTGTCCTGCTTCTCTTACATTACTGCCTTCCCTCCCTTACATGGTCTGTGTCTGGGCATCCAGAGGTTTTTCAGCCTGTGGTAGCTGTAGTAGAGGTTTTGAGGACCCTAGTCCTGGTATTGTCAAGTTAGTGTTCAGGGTGAATTGGAAACCAGTGTTGACACACTTCTGACTTGGTGAACTTTACATATATATATGTGAGTGAGAGCTGAAGGAGATCGTCTTTTTAAGATTATGGTATGTGGCTTGTCATTTCAGGAAATGGGGAAGCGAAGGAAGGGGCAGAACTCTAGCCATTCCCCACATCAAGACCTACACACGTGTTTCTCCTGACTACTCCCAGGCTGCCTGGTTCCTTGTTACAAGGTACATTGTTTTGTCTCTCCCCCCCCCCCCCTCTGCCCACTCCCTACCTTCCCCACCCCACCCTCATGTCACTGAATTCAGTATGGAACACTCAACTGTGTACAGTCGGAAATGGCAATGATATGCACCTGACATGTTTCATCTTTTTTCCCCGAAGTTGGAGTATGGTTGCCTTAATGGCGGGATAAAAAACAGTCATACACACAAAACTCCACTCCCTTTGTTGGATAGACAGGACTTATCCTTGCCTGTCTATACAGGGAGTGTTCGCAGGAGTATCAGCCTGCGTATGCAGAAGAGGAAGTTTTATCTTTTTAGTTTTGCTAATCTGTGGCAAGGAGGAGGCATTTGTTTTTTCTTTTCCTTTTTTTTTTAACTGTAGATAAGAATTTTGGAAAAAAAAATGTGATGAAGGTATATCAGGGAACAGGTGTGTGCTCCATTGCCCAAGTGAAAGGAAGCCGAAGTTTGATAGTACTAGCAAGTTTTGGAGGATGGTCGATTGGGGAAATGTTTCGTTGTAATCCAGCTCTTTCCCCATTAGTTGTTACATTTTCTTCACATTTTGTTTCTCTCTTTTTCAGGCTCTGGACATGCCTGATAGTGCAAGGGAAAGAAAAAACCTAACACTGGAAATGTCAGTGGATTTCAGTTTGCATCAATTAACCAGTTGATAGACAAGCCTGAGAGCGCAATAAACAAAAAAACACTGGAATTGTCAGTGGATTGAAGTTCATATTAATAACCCAGTTGACCATGGAGGCTGTATAGCAGCTGTATAAGAATTAAAGATGCTTCAGTGTGTGTGCCAACAAGAAGGCTACGGTTGACATGCATTTTGTGCTTTATGATGCCAAAGGTAGTTTTGAAAATCTGCTTTGAAATGTTTTGAAAATCTACTAAAGGTGTCAGCCGACCCTTTGGCCCAAAGTAGTTTTAGAGGTATGCTTTTGGCATCAGTCAACCCTGCAAAAAGCCGTCACTTGAGCTGAACTTTTAAACCTCTGCAATGCCTATGACCACAACAAACCAGACGTTGCTGCACAAGCTGTGAAATCAGTCACATAGTTTTTCCGAATCGGTGTAAAATTGAAAGAGATACCATACATATCTTGACACAACGAAACTCGGCCCAGTGCACAATTCTCATGCAAGACAAGCTAAAAAACAGAACACACAAGCCAAGCAATGTTCCAGACAATCTAACGCAAAATAGCAGTGTTGGATATGTTAGCTGAAATGTTACTTATGTGATGAGATGCTCAGTGATGACTCAGTAGAATTCTTTTCTAGGGGTCAGGTGACTGTTTAGCTCTTTTCCTACATATGCTGGTAAAGCTAGTTTTTCCCTGTGTATGTGCAGTGTTTATGATTGCATGACCATGGGTTGTAGGGCACGTTTATCAGTTTGCTATTTTCTTTTTCTTTGCTAAATGTTTGGTTTGATGACTGGCATCTTTCAGGAGATGGGTTTTCAATGTTGATACGTGAATTAATTTTTGAGTGAAAAAAAAGTTTTGTGCATTGCTGTGCACACAAACAGTGCCATAGAGTGCAGAGCGGCAGTTTATGAATGGAGCGTAATGCTGCCACCTGCGTGTGTGCGGTACATAGGAAAAATGTTAAGAAGTGTAGCCAGCGGGAGCCCTGCACAATTGTTGACAAGTCTGACCTTCTACATTGCTTTCTTCCTGTCTGTCTGTCTGCCTCATGGTTCTCTCCTGTGGTCAGTTAACAAGCACACTCCTCTGCCAACACTTGCATACGTATAGTTCTCTGAAACAAGAGTTGCCTCTCTGTTCAGCGCTCCTGCATTATGTTTGTATATGTTCAGTGCCAACCTGTCCAAGGCAGCATGGGGAGCCTTGGAGAAACAGAAGACTCAGCTCATGATTCGCTCCTATGAGATTGGAGTTCTGTTCCTGCCTAATTGCTTTGTGAGTTGTTTCCTTTTCTCTGCTGTGACTTGTAAGACCAGTGCATTATCAACAGAACTTTTCACATTGATCTTAAAATGCAGTACCATTTCAAATTTCTTTTGGGTTTAAGTTAAGTGTTCAACCATTTTATCTTTTAAGATCCAGAGATAATTTCATATTGTTACATGAAAGACTTTATTAGCATACTGAAAAAAGTGGCGATTATATAGCAATGAACTCCCTGACAAATAATGGTTGTCCGGTACCAAATCTGTTGTACAACTTAAAATAAATTAGTGTGGAATTGTTCTAACATATCAGCTTCATGAGCATGACAAAGTTAACAGTCATTTTAGGATGAAATTAAAGCTTTAAGTTTTCAGAAGTTCTCGGAGAAAAAAACGATCAGTGCTGGCATGCAAATTTTTTAGTTGCCTGTTTATGTCAGAAATCCACCTGCCTACATGCGTTTGCGTTTGCTTTAAATCAACTGGCTAACTGAATTTGTCCCAACCTGTAAACATAGAGAACATTTTTATCAGTGTGTGGTACTGACAACTGTGGTCATTTTTTCAGGGTGTTGGGGGCAGTTTCCCTGTGGCCAGAGCAGCTGAGGAAGTGACCCAAAGTCAAGAGGTCATGTTGCCGTTCCCTTACGACCTTCCACCCCCCACCTATCAGAAAGGAGGTGAGTGGGGAGAAAAGCTCGAGAACTTTGTTCACCCTGTCGTGAGCTTTATTGCAGGGTGGGGAATTGGGGAGACATGTGTAGAGACATCGTAACAATTTCTACATTTATATCTCGGAGAAATGATTGGCAGCGAGATGTTTACAGAGGAGACTGTGTGTGCACATGCATGTGTTTCAGTGTCTATGCAAAATCTATTTTTACATCAGCTGGTTTGGTCATAAATGGTTTGGTCAGTGAGCTGGTGATCTGAATTTCTTTGGTGAACATTTTGAAATTGAAACAGTGCACAGGGTAGAGAATGAGTTAACAGGCATGATCACGGAAATGGTTATTTGAGCATGAGTATGTATTTAAAGAGAGCATGTTTGTTTGAGAGAAATGAAGAGAGAGAGGTGAAAGTGGATCACAACATGTAAGAAATGTTTCCTGTGACAGATCGCATATGGATGTGGGATGTGCCCTGTGTGGATCTGCCCGACACGCATGGTAAAAAATATTGCCCTCGTCTCTGAATCGCCGATTCCTGCCGCATGAATCGCCGCCGTCGGCTCTGACATTCCTTCTGCAAGGGAGAGAGATTCTGCCCATTTTCTTGGAGCGTTACAGGCTTCTAACTCATTGAAGTCCAAATGATGCATGCTACATGGTTTGCAGCCCTTGTGTCAGTGTGTGTGTTTTTTTTGGAGTACATGTTAACAGGGTGTACAAAGGTGCCCATTGTGTGTTGATGTCTTCTTAAGCACATACAGGTAGCGATGCCTATGGATCATGAAGAACAGATGTGGACATATGCTTTTTCATTGGTGATGCATAGCTGCCAACCCTTACGATTTTTTCGTAATTTTTACGAATTCTGAGACAGATTACGAAATTACGACTTGTGCGTTCATTTTCCGATTCTGAATTTTCGCCCCAAAAAAAAAAAAAAGCAACTGAATCAGTCCAAAGGCTTATCCACCTTTTAAAACCGGATGCATTGTAAAGCCAATTTGTTGATGCGCATGCGCAATCACCCTCTTCTTCCATCAAAATGGCGGACAAAACACCTAGCACGGCGACTACCACGCCATCACAGCAAGCGAAGAAGTCAAAGAAGCCCAAGGTGCAACAATGTTTCACCGCCAAGTACAAAGAAATGTTTGATTGGATTGGCGAGTTCCGACAAGGCCGCACTATGCCTTCTGTAAGCCATGCCGTGCTGACATCAACATTGCTCATGGAGGATCTTCCGACATCGGCAAGCACGAAAAGTCGGAAAAGCACAAACGGAACGCTGGGGAAGAAACGCAGGCTGTGAAGAGCACACCCAAGATAAGCTCCTGCTTTTCGACGCAGTCAGATACCAGCACCATACATGAACAGAATTTTTTTAAAGATACATTTTTGTGTGTGGCAAAATCAGCTACCGGTGAAACTGAAACGAACAGAACTTCCAAGTCAGAAGACCGCATGTCAGGTGAACATCTGCAGATAAAACATTCAAGGATTGAAGATGAGACAAACTAACTGAGCTGAGCATGTGAATTGTGATGTACTCTTGTGTTGGACTGGCTATCAACAAACAAGTTCGCAAACAAGTTCGCATGAAAGGTATGTAATCCACACTGATTTTGCTTGATTTTTTTTTCTTCTGAAGTTTCCAAGGAGGGAATGTATAGTAAACCTAGAGAATTATCTTTCATTTTTGTTCCATTTCCATAACACTTAAAAGCTTTACAATCTTGCTGAAAAGTGCAAAGTTTACTGCTTGGAAATTAAAAATGCTTCAGCTTCAGGGGGCTGCGCCCCCTGACCCCCGCTTTTTTCAGGAGGGGGGTTACCCCCCTCCAAAACCCACCCCCCATTACTATTTTTGCATCTCTGAGGTTGGCAGCTATGGTGATGGTATGATGTTTGTGTTTAAATCAGAGGTGTGGGAAGGGATAAAGAAAGCATGAATGTGAGTAGATGGATGGGTGGAAGCTTTGGGTCCAAGCATGTAATGAATTATGATTATGACAATTTTGATGTTCGGACTGTAATTAGAAAAAATAATGGTGTGACTTAGGACCAGCTGATGAGGATGGTGGCACTTTTGGTCATCTAACTTCACCTTGCAGACACTGACACATGTCATGTGGCGCAGTTCCAGTGACAGTACAGCATATTCTGCAGGACTGCTATCTTCTATGATCAGTGGGAATCAACCTGGCCCTCGCAGACCACAATGTGGGAGATCTCATCTCCCGCTCAGTGGAGAATCTCTGCCATGCTGCCCACTACATCAGAGCCGTGCCTTTGGGAATTATGAAGAACAGCGATGGATGGACATCAGCCAGGGCTGGAAAATGCTACTGTTGGAAACACCACTTACCTGGCAGCAGTGCTGTTCTTCAGGTTCCTGTCACGGCACCCTTATGTCCTGTTGACTGATGTGACAATGATCACAAACAAATGGTATGAATTCACACCTGGTATCAGTTATTGTGTACTTTCAGAAACATTTTCAGACTCATAAATGACTGAATTACGGTTGTGCATCTGCAACTACAAGCTATACGTTACTTTTTAAAATTTCTTTCTTTTTTTTAAAAACTAAGTAAGTCGGTGCAACTGCGTGCATCGATCAAGAAAGCACATTCATGCATCATCTAGCCAAGTGTTATGGGTGAGACTGCGCTACTGCAGAGTCAGGTTGGTGATGTTAAGTGGTGCCTGTTGTGATCCACCGCCTGGAGGAATTCACCCACTGAGCCCCCTACCAGTGATGATAATTTTCATCTGGGAGCCATCATGAATGAGCGTTACTCTGGTGTTGTCACCACCTTGTCCGTCCAACAACAGCTCCCATGAACAGCCGAACATTGAATTACCTTGACTCGCCAAAGGCATGGCTATAAGGCGGACATGGACACTGAGCTCACCAAGAGGGTGGGGATATGAAGGGCTGCAGAACTGGAGACTGTTTTGGTTCTGTACAGGCTTCCCAATGACAGACAGATACCTAAAGGTGGATCCTGTGGTTACAGGCTTCCGTTCGTTCCCATAGCACACTCAGCTGTGTAAGAACCAGCCAGAGCAGACCAGACCCACCACTACTAGGTTTTGATGAGACTGGATTCCTGACTGTCCATCCCTCAGTCTGTATAGTGCTGCATTTGTGTAAGCTGTTCATGATGATGAACATGTGTAGGATTATTTCTGTTTATTGCTGAAGTAAATATTGCGTCTATGGAGAATTAAATGCATTTGATTATCATTGTCTTTTGCTGAAGTAATTTGCATATGACAAATTAAATGCTCTCTCATATGAGTTTTTTGTGTGAGTGCAGGTGTGGGTATTTGAGAACGTTTATGTAACATCAGTCAATACATATTCTGAAGTTTAGAACTGAAGTGTGTTCTTAGATGTATAAAAGAAATGGGACATACAGAGCAAGATTCTGAAATTCACTGATTTGTTTTTTCAAGCTGGTAATTTGTAAGTGAGTGTGTGTGTGTGTGTGTGTGTGTGTGTGTGTGTGTGTGTGTGTGTAGGGTCATTTGCTGAGCTTAGTTCCTTTTGAAAAAGCCCCCATCCCTACCCTCTACACATACGTCTCATGCACATCTTAAATGAACTGATCAATACCAAAAATAATCTTTATTTAAAACATTCCTCCATAAAATTATCATTAAGGGACATATTCAGACCAAAGAAAGCAAAACAATCCCCACAAAATCATTCTTTAAGTGACATACAACATCCCCAAAGTACTATCATGAAGCGACATGTTAGGATCAAACAAAGAAAAAACAATTCCCCAAAAGTATCATCATTAAGTGACATCCAAAGACCAAAAAAAGAAAGAAAAAGAAAAAATAAAGCCTTAGTTACAAACTTTACTTTTTTTACTTAAAACAAAATTACATTTCTTCCTAGTGTGTTATTGGATCACAATCTACACAAAGGGAAGCCTGTTGGTTCAAGTCATGTAAAAGCGAGAAATTCTGCATGCATCTCAATTTTGGTTCAGACATCGTACCTCCCTCCCTGTCCACGGTCTGCGTCCTCAACTCTCCCCATAAACTGTCTATCCCAGGTCAGATCTTGAGATGAGTCACTGGAAAAGGAGACGCTTTTTTTCCGCAGTGTACAGTATGGGCACACCTTGAAAAGAACCCACAGAAAGACTGGCCAAAGCACAAGGAAGATGAACAAAGGAAACAATTCAACCATTTCACAGGTATGATATGGCACTGCAGGACAGAAGGAAGTCCTCGGGGCAGGACAGGAGGATAGAGAGGATAGACCCTAGGGTCTGAAAAAATCCATACCAACAATGCCAGGAAAATGCCAATGACTCTCTCTGTCTTCTGGTTATCACAAACACTGAGGGATCAAGCTGGTACGGGGGGGTCTACCCGATTTGGTCTAGGCTGGGTCACAAGGACCCACAAAAGGTGGCCCTGGAAAGATCGTGGAGGAGCAGGCAACACGATGGCACATCCTGAACCTGATGTCTTCGAGACTTGAATCGCTTCAATATGGAGGGAGCCAACCCAACTTTCAACCACACCACCCCCTACAATTCAACCCTCCCCATTCCCGCCAACCTGACGGCACAACCATGTTTACAGTTTCGTATGGACTTCGGACTGGGGTCCACATCATGACCTTAGGAGCTTCCAGCAACCAGATGTTGATTTCACTAACAGAACAAAGGGGGAGAAGGAAGGAAAGGGAGACGTCACAGACACAATAAACATGTCGATTTCACCATCCCTCAGAACTAAGGCAGAGGGGGAGGGGAAAAAAGAGACATCACAGGCACAATATATCGTGTACTTGTCCCTAGAAGAGCCACCATGGGCTACAAGAACTATTTACTGAAAAAGAAAAAAAACGCTCCCAAACACAGATGTGTGAAACTGTTGCCACAAAGTGTTAAAATACCTATGGCATGAAATTTGAAATAAGATCCAGAAATTAATTTCCCACTTTGATTCAATGCTTAATGTTCATGGCAGAACTATATTAACTGGAGAAAAAAAAATTTCAATCGTAGATTACTGGTACCCACAAAAGTAATTAGCGAGAAGACATGATACATACATCCATGATCACACTCCACAGCATGATGACTTTTCATTGGTGGCGGTTCACAATGCAAAACATTACATGTGAGGTTAACACCCTCTACATAAAACCTCGTCATAAAGCATGATACAGCAACATTTTACACAGTCGAGACATTCAACATTTCTTACATTTCATTTACATATACAAGGAAAGAGCAGTAATAATTTACTGAAAATAGTACAAGTGTATGTGTGAAAATGTTACTACAGGAAATGAAAAAAACCCTCAATATCACAATGTTGAGTAACATTCGTATTTCTCTCTCTCCGCCCCCTCTCTCTCTCTCTTTCTCTCAAAATCACTTTTTCTCTCTGAAATTTCATGTACAAATTCCAAGACATGCTCTCCATATTTCAGCTAGAACTATATCATAGGACAAGTAATAACCTGCTACATCATCATCATCATCATTCTCTTGCCCATGATGGGCATAGAGGAGAGATGAGAGACTCTCGAAGCCAGACTGTCTCTCATCTGCTACATAGGACAAGTAATAACCTGCTATTAGTGCCTTGCATCTGTCATCATCTGGTATTATTGTGGTGAAAAATATGCCAAACCATTTTCTGTCATTTGCATAGAATGGGATAGTACCGGTTGATGCAAAGTCTATTCATTAAAAACAAACAAAACAAAAAAATACACATTTCTTCTGCACCATTCTCTTGGCAGAGAGGTTATGAGCATGTTCCTGGAAGGAGTAGTTCTGTGCATGTTCAGTTTGACAGTGTTTCTGAAGTGAATAGTTTTCTGCATGTTCAATTTGACAGTGTTTCTGAAGGGAACAGCTATCTGTATGTTTCTATCAACAACTGCAATGAAAGGGTATGGTTCGGCAGGAGTGCATGCTCATTTCAATACAATTCACTCTCTTGACTTATGCCATGTTTCCTGGGTCGGACACAATCAGAAACACAATTAAACCATGACCTCTTGGACTATTCAAAACATTCCAATGAAAATTTGTATATGTGTCACAAATGGAATTATCTGGTTGTCACCCATTTTTAAGTGGTATTTCAAATGAAGTTGAAAAGTAATTAGCTATGTAATTTGAACTTCATAGTTCTGACAACACAATCCTACAGGACCTACACACTTTATCCCTTTATCATGGCTTTTGACTGGACTCTCCTGACAATGTGGGTCTCTCACGACCCATACATTTCACAAACACTGTACAGTGTCTCGCCCTCTGCCCGTGACCTGGGTCGTCCAACACCCATACTCAAGACAGAATTTCTGTGAAATGTGTGGGTCATAAGACCTGCATCATTGGGAGAGTGCAGTCAAAATGATGTCCACCAGAAATCAGTTAAACTGCTATGCACAATGAAACAAAATCCATCATCAACTGGCTAAATTGATTGAAAAAAAAACTCAAAAGTTTGCTTCCACATGCAGCGACATTTCTATGTTGTTGATGGCTACAACCATCTATGACTATTTCCAGAAAAGCTACATAAAAATAATCACTACACATTCAAGCAAAACAAGGCTCCTGTGAGATGAACAAACTCCAGTAAAAATACCAGTTAATATCAAGAACTTCTTCTTTTTTTTTCTTTTTTAGTAAGGAAAGGCATTCTCATATGCACTCCAGACAATTAGGTTGAACGAAGAAGCGTGAATGAAATCTCAAGAGAATTGGGAAACCAGTTGAAAGAAAGACTGCAGTATAACTCGGATTGTTGAAAAATAATATGATTTTTTACACAGAAGCCTGCATGATCAGCCCCAAACTAAAACACAGAATCCACTTGTGCTAAATGTCTTAACAAATTTCTTATTCAAAACTGAAGAGGAAACTGCCAACCAGTGCCGTCAACAGTAATCACAGTTTTCTAATACTATACAGTAACAGACGAAAAAACTGAGCTGCATTTACTCACAGCTGATTGACACTGAAGATGCTATCTTTCAATAACAGGATATCATGAACAGAGTAGTATCAGTTGGCTACATGGGTCTCTGAAATCCAACACATTTTCAATGAACAACCCAAAAGAACAGCTAATCGGATCTTCTGTTCTTGACAGCTGCATCTACCACTGAAAAATCGGTTATCACTTACAAGCATTTCCCTTCAAATAGTATTAACGTCAATCCATGCACTGGGCTATTTGATACAGAGCAACTCTATTATCCCGTCATTCTGTGAAACAAGGCTGATCACACTTGGGTCTTCATGGCAACCATTCATATGTAACATATTTCAATAAACCTGATTTGGCATTTTTTGTAAGTGTTGCAGCCACTGAAATGCAAATACAAGTGAGAACATCCTTACCGGTCTGTACAAAGAAAATGGAGGAAGGCACAAAATGTATGATGGTGTCAATGTACAGGTGAATAATGGTGAAAAGTCAACCAGTGAGATACGAACCCCCTAATGTACATCACCTCTAGCTACAGTACCAGGCTATCTACAAGCCCACGTGAAAAACTACACTGCTTTTAGTGCAGTTCTAAATTGCTCAGACCAGCAGCACATCCAGTACTGCACTGTTTGGACCATCTCCGCTGATCCAGGTGATCAACAACTTCACTAAACAAGAACAACCTCCACAAAATGCTCACCACTTGGAAATGGCTAATTTCCTTGAAATAAGGTAACAAGATGACATGATTAGGCGAACAGATCATAAGCATTGCCACAAAAATGAGGTTTGATCTAAAACCTAGTTTATATTAAATACTACCATCTCATTAATATTGCTAGATCTTCGGACGAAGTCGCGATGGTCGACTATCGATTTTGTATCGATTCTTATAAAAAGACAACCCCAGTCCCCCTCTCCCGCGCACTTCCTCTTCCGGTGTTCCGCTAGCGTCACTTTTATTTCCAGGCTATATGCCTTAAGGATACCTCCCTGCTATTACGGAACACAGTGCGGGGACGGCTGGAGGGTTTAAACGGTTTAATGAGATGGTAAGTATTTAATATAAACTAGGTTTAGACAAAACCTCATTTAATTTCATACAACCATCTCATTAAATATTGCTGACTAACAGCAAGGAAAGGGGGACTGTTTGTCCAATTGAATCAATAATCATTGCCTGAACTTCCAGTTATACTTCCAAAACAGGGGATTGGGGTAAGGTACACTCAATAACAACCATTTGTAGACTTACCCCTAGTTCCCCTGCATTCTGCCCTTCTTTAGTGTCTCGCCGGGACTGCTGCTTGGGCCGCAACCATTGCAGTAGTCTCAGCTTGCCATCTGTCAGACCTCTGGGCGATATCCCTCAGGTAGTGTCTTACGAAGACTGAAGTGATTGCCAATACGCCGCTTGCATGACGTGTGCCAGAGATGTTGTGGTCGATGCCATAGTTGTCGCCCAGGCTCTATCTCATGTGCTCTAGCCTTCAGTTTCTTGACTCGCACGAGACTTTGACCCATCCTCCAGGTTGAGAGCTACATAACGCTTGTTTGATTGTGGTCTTTAACCATCTGGAGAACGTTGCTCTGAGATACCGATGTGTAAGAGGTGTGATTCGAGAGAAACAGTGCCCTTTGTGAAACCGACCGAAATTTGCTTGACCTAGCTCTGTATTCTTTGAGCGCTTTCACTGGGCACAACGCCACATCCAACCCTTCTGGATCTATGTCCCTTGAGAGGGGTTTTTAATCTGGATGGTAGGCGGGAAGTCCTCTGGATTCTGGTTTTTGGCCAGAACTCTGGCAAGAACTGGACGCTGATCGAGCCATTGGTTGCATGTGCTACCCCGTTCTTAAGGCCAGACAGGGTAGTGATTTCTGACACTCTTCTGCCCGTCGCCAGTGCCACCAGAAAAGCCGTTTATATGTGAGCCTCTTTGAGAGGAAGTAGTTTATTATCTTTGAATTTCTTTCCCTTGAGGTAGTTCAGAACCACTGCTAAGTCCCATTGGGGTAAGAACTTGTGACTTCTTGGTAGGTTCGCTGCTCCCCTGATAAATCTGTCACCGCTTTGTCTTGCGTCACGTCCTTTGTTGACGCTGCTCTTAAAACCGAGGCAATGGCTGCTCTTCTAGTTTTGAGAGAGACTGCCGAAAGGTTTCTTGATGGAAAATGTTCTGCCAAATGGTTGACAATGTGGCGTGCACATGGTTTGAGAGGGTCTCTGACCTGTTTGTAATGCACCATTTTCTCCAGTCTTCCCAATGGTGGTGGTAGACTCTCCTGGTTGAGGGTCTATGACTACTTCTATCAGCTTGATAGCGCCTTTCCCCAGTCTCCTTTTGAGCAAGTACTTGCGCATAATCTCCATGCGTGCAAGTTGAGGTTTGCGCGTTGCCGTGTGTTATCCCCACCTTGGTTGCCTGATGTGCTTGTTTTGTAGTCTCAGGTCCATTGGTTGTTCGTGACAACCTTGAGTAGCGTGGGGAACCACTCTTTCGTCGCCAGAAGGGGGTTACCAAGATGAGATTTGCTCCCTCCCTCTTTGCTTTTCTCTATCACTTGGGGATGAGATCAGGGGAGGGTAAGCGTAACTAACAGGCCCTTCCAGTTGCACTCCATCGCGTCCACTTTCCATGCCTGTGGGTCTGGGACTGGCGAGATGTAGGTGGGGAGCCTCGCATTGAATTTCGTCGCAAGAGGTCTACATGTGGTCTGCCCCACTTTTCCCAAACCACCTGCAGTTTTCTCCTTGACTATAGTCCACTCTGTAGGGATCTTGTCCGGCGCTCAGAAGGTCCGCCATATGTCGCACTGCCGCTATGTGTTTCGCCGACAGATTCCCCCCTTGGCATGCGTCCACAGCAACAACTGCTCCGCTCTGATGAAGATTGGGGGCATGAGTGCCTCCCTGTTTGTTTATGAGAGACACACCACTGTGTTGTTGTCTGACCTGACTAAAAATCTCTCCTGTCGGGATCCAGACCTGCAGCTCTTGGAGGGATAGGGCTACCGCCTCTAATTCCAGTCTGTTGATATGGTAGCCCTGCATCTTCCTGTCCCATGTCCCACTGACTGTGTGTTCGTTCATGTGTCCTCCCCAACCGTGTTCCGACGCATCTGTGTACACTGTTGCCAGAGGCGGAGGCAGAGTGATTGGAGACGATGCCTTCAGCCAATCGTGGTCGAGCCACTGTTGGATTGGTGTCCTTGAACCAGGGTTGTATACTGATTTTCTGGTTCCAACGATCCCTGACCTGGAGAATCGGCTGGCTACTTCCCGTTGCAGGGCCTCTTGTGAAGTTTCCCCAATGGTAAACAGGGGGGCTAGAGACTCCCATCCTGCCTAGTACCCGCAAAGAGATTCCTGCTGCGACTGACCGGAGTGGTAGTAACTTGGTTAGTTGTGTCAGAAGGGCCTCAACCCTGCCTTGCTGGGTTGGACCGTGTAACGTTGGTGTCGAATTTCCATCCCCAGATATGTAACTTCCTGGAGGGAGTGAGTTCGGACTTGTCCAACCTGATCACAAAGCCTAGGTCCTTCTGTAAGCTTGCGTAAGACCGTCATTTGGTTGAGGCACTCTGTCCCTCTTCTCCGCCAGAAGTAGCCAGTCGTCCAAATAGGTATGTAGCCTGATCTTGCGTTTGTGCGTATTGGCTACAACCTCCTTCACCACTCTGGTGAAGACGAAAGGTGATAGGCTCAATCCGAAGGGAGTACCCGGTACTGTAACATTGCCCCCCCCATTCGAATCTCAGCCATTTCCTGTCCCTTTCTGCCACCATTATATGGAAGTAGGCATCCCTGAGGTCTAATGAAGTGGCCCAATCGTGTGGCTGTATGGATCTCCTGATGTTGTCTGGGGATTCCATCTTGAATTTCACCTTCTTGAGGAAAGCGTTGAGGGGAGACAAGTCCAGAATGGGACGGTAATCCTCCTGAAGGCTTGGGAATTACGAATAGCCTGCTGTAGAAGCCGGGTGATGACATGTTCTTCACCTCTTCTATAGCCCCTTTCTTCATCATTTCCCCTACTTGCTCGTCTAAGAGGTCTTGTTGTTCCCTCGACTTGGACGTGGGAAAGATATTAGGGCTTCTTTGCAGTGTCGGCTTTCCTTTTTCCCAAAGGAGGCGAAACCCCTTCTGCACGATGTTAAGACCCAGGCTGACGCTCCCATTTTCTTCCACTCCTTGTACCTGAGCACATAGGGCCTTGAGTGGAAGCAGGAGTAGTGTTCGTCAGTCACCTCCTCCCCCCCGCCCTTTGCCCTTGTGAAAATTTCCTTTGGGTTGAGGGTTAGAGAAGCTGGTGCTTTGTTGCACTACTTGGCCTGCAGTGTGTTGGTTTTGGGTTGGAACTAGGCGCACTGCTCCGTAAGAGGTACTGGGCGATTTTTGAAGTCCCGTACTCTCTTTGTCTGGCCGATGTAGTTGGACGACCCCGAGGAGCGTTCCCTTTTTCTTTCTGGGCGTACCTGAGGAGGGAGCGAGTCGTGGCCTCCGATTCCATGTCCCGTTTTGCTTCTCCATTTGAGACTCTTCAAACAATCCCTTAGAAAACACACTCGATTTTAGCAGTGTGTGCCTGATTTCCATAGGAATGTTAGTGGATTCCAGGGCTTCCTCTCTCACTCCATTAAACTGGCAGCATGAAGGTGACCTGTGAGCATCGCCGCCGTCTCCGCCGCCTGGTGAATGCTTTCATGCATTGTGTCAAAAACCTGCGCTTGCCTCCTTCTTCCCACTGTCGTCTGCACCTTGTTTCGGGGCAGTGGTGTTGGAGAGAACTACTACCTTGATCATTTGCTCTATATGAGTCAGAGCACTCTGTAGCGAATAGTGGCGTCTTGCTGGCCCTATTTCTCTTGAAAGTTCTGGAGGGTTCTCGTGTCGGATCTCTCTTCAAAAGTTTTGTCTCAGATTTCTCTCGGGCAACGAAGAGGGCGGGCCATCATCCAGCAGGAAAGGTGAGTATTTGTCCCATGCTGGGAATAATTTCACTCCTTTAGGGGTCTAGACTGATTGCATTTGTCCTTAACATAACAGTCGAATGTCTTTTTGATGCAGTCGTCAATTGTTTCACACCTCTTGAACACTTTCTTGCTGGTAGAAAACCTCTTCCCCCCACACCTGTGCCCATTCATCCTTAGTCTTCTTCTCCTTTGATTCTTGGGATGTCAGGACCTCTGGCACATTTCACCCGCCTTTTCTATGAATGTGAGCCATAAATTCCTTATGTTCTCCTAAAGACGAGTTTTTTCTGCCGAGGATTCCTGGTCCATCTTCCCCGCCTCTAGAGCTCCTGAGCCCCTTCATCAAATTGTGACTCACACTCCTCTTCTTCTTCCGACCTATAGTGTGTTTCTGGTCCCAAGGTAGACGGTCCCTCCCGTAGGAATCACCATATCCATCTGGGATGTCTTGCGTGAAGTCTGAGTAGGCTTCCCTGGTTAGCCTAGTCTGATCTTCCCCTTCTTGCTCCGATCCGATAATTGGGTCGCGATCATGACTCGGGAATCTTGCTCTACCCTGTGTCCCTCTCGACTCTTCTCTACTGGACTGAGGTCGTTTTAGGATTTCGATGTGGTGTTGTCCTCTGGACAGGCTACATAGCGCACTCCGTGAATTATCACCTCTGTGTTGTGTCCCTTGGACACTGGCTCAGAACTGTGGGCACGTGGTTCACTTCGCTGCATGTTCTGGAAATCCCTGTGAACCGGTCGTGTAGGCACGTGGTCTCTTCGTTGCTCATGGTTGCCCACCCAGCCTTCGAGAGAGTTCGCTTGATCTTCCCATGGCACTCCCTGTTGGTCGAAGGACACTGGGCGCTGGCTGATTCTCAGTAATCTTCCAAGGAGTACAGGTCTTGATCACTCCGTGGCGTAAGTCCTTGGTTCCTCAGTGCCTGCTCATAATTTAAGAGTCCGGACGTGTTCTGCCTGTCGTAAGGGAGGTTATCCCGCAGAACTGGACTGCCATTGTAGTTGTGGAGGAAAGCCTCAATGTTCGCGTCTTGAGCGTGCTTGTGACTCCACTCGTTGACTACTCTCAAGTAGTTGAGCCATTGAGAGTGCACGCGCCCTTTCCATGCGTCCGCACTAATGGTGGCGTGTGCACTGGGATCGTATCTGGGCGTGAGGGCATGTGTACTCTGACCTCTTCTCAGTGCGCCCGGACTATGGTCACGGTTAGTGCGCTAGTACCCTGGTCAAGTGCGTTCGCACTGGTACTTGCACTAGGGCTTCTGTCGAGCGTTGGGACGTACGCACTCTGTCCTTGCGTTGACGCGCTGGCGCTTCGACCGTATAGGACCCTGACACAGTGCATGCCACTCTGCGGTCCTGGGTGCTCGTAGCACCGGTCAACTGGAAGGGCTGTTTCACCAGAGGATCTCTCTGAGCCCGTACGTCAGTATGACCAACACTCGAAGTTTGGCTATTGTCTGGAAAGTCCTCATCAGACCTGTCGCCACTGAGTGTATCCGCCATATTAACCCGATTTGGTTGACGATGGCGCGTGCTTCTTGTAGAGGTGTTGGTCATTTCTCTTGCCCCCTGTGAAAACTCTCTTGGACATTTGCACCGGTCGTGGGGGCACGTGTCGGTTCTGTCGCCATTTTCTTTTCTGGATTGTTCTTCTTCTTGCCTTTAGATTTGGTGGGCTGAGTCGTGGACGAACTAGACCCCTCTATACCCAGTAGTGACTGAAAGGTGTCCGTGAATTCCACGTGGCTACTACTGGTCCTTCTGCCATTATTGTAGTTTCAACCCAATAAACTGACACTATACACCAAAATGAGAAACCCCAATACTCTGAAGTAGGCCTACTGAGGATTTTTGAAAGGACTAACTTGTGAACATACTCTTTTGTGACGCTAGCTCTACTGGCTCACTAGAATACAGCGAAAGAGAGAGCGACCGGTAGGTCGGTTTCACACTGTCACAGAGTCGCTGATCAACACTCAAAACTACACCAGTTATGTCCACAGTTGTCTCCTGACGATTGCAAACACGATCTGTGGGTATAATTCCCCAAAATTTCTCTTCACAATCAAAGAAATATAATGGAACGATCTCACCTGTTCCTGGTCAAACCTCGTGTTCGTCTGGAAAAATGAAGTTGAAGGGCTTATGATAGTACCACCGCGTGTAGAAACAGCTCCGTACGGTAGCTGGCCGAAAATAAAAGTGACGCTAGACGGAAACACCGGAGAGGAAGTGCGCGGGAGAGGGGGACTGGGGTTGTCTTTTTATAAGAATCGATACAAATCGATAGTCGACCATCGCGACTTCGTCCGAAGATCTAAGCAATATTTAATGAGATGGTTGTATGAAATATAATACTGCATTTACTGATAGTTCTAGCCGCACGCACACACGCATACATGCAAGTACACATGCACTCACGCACACGCACACACACACACACATACACAAAAACACACTTGTAAGTTACACAAAGATGATCACCTTTATGAAACAGCATTTCAAGATCCAACTTCGGAATCTGCCGTAAAAAGCAAGAACAGCTCAAATCAAATGATCAGAAAAATCTACAATGCCAGTAAGAAGACTTTGCACTTATAATCCCCTCGGTTCTATTCCAGCAAAACTGCCACCACCCCTCCCAGAATTTCATGAATTTCCCTATCTAAAAGTCTTTGTCAACATTCAAGTGAGAAAATACAGAATTCTGAAATACTGTGAAGAACTGTGGTTTCAGGGTCATGTTTGGACAGGGTTGATACAATGTCTATGAAGCCCTAATGAAGGTCTATTCCTTTTAACAGGTATCATGAGGTGCAGATGTAGAGATTGAAACGCTTTCTGGCTGAATGCCTGATTGCCCTATAAACCCTTGGGTCCCGGACACAGTCTCCAGGAGAGTGTTGCCAACACATCTTCCATCTGTCCCTACTTCCAGCGGTTGGTAAACGGTCTGCGGTATGTGCAGAGCATACACTACAACTGAGTCACAACCTTGAGAAACGTGATGATCATAAATACTGAATGGCAACACACAGACATAACAAAATTCCTTCCCTTGCTTGATCTGAATTCCTTAGTTGGACTTGTTTACATGACATGAATAATCCTCTCTCTGCCCACGCCTCCCCCTCTTTTCACCGGCTCATTGGGAGTGAGGAAGGCCATGTCAGTGGTCCCAGCAATTATTGTGGTGGATGGCGTGTCTTGGACTGTTGGTGAAGGGACAGTGTGTGTTTCACACACCTGTGTACAGAGAGAAGAAGTAGATGTAGAGCAGGAAGACAGGTACAGGAGCAGAGGCTTCTTGTGCTGCAGCTCTTCCACACACAGCAAGGAGCCGGCGCTGAACGCTGCCCATACCACCCCCCAGGAACTGAAAGCACCACACACCAGGCAACATCATCATTAAAACCCCACACATCTGTTAGCGCCATCACTGAAAATACCACACACTAAGTGCACATACATTAACACTATCACTGAAAATACCACACACTAAGTACACATATCATTAACACTATCACTGAAAATACCACACACTAAGTACACATATCAGTTAACACTATCACTGAAAATACCACACACTAAGTGCACATACCAGTTAACACTATCACTGAAAATACCACACACTAAGTACACATATCAGTTAACACTATCACTGAAAATACCACACACTAAGTACACATACCAGTTAAAACTATCGCTGAAAATTACCACACACTAAGTACACATATCAGTTAACCCTATCACTGAAAATACCACACACTAAGTACACATATCAGTACACTATCACTGAAAATACCACACACTAAGTTACACATACATGATAACACTACCACTGAAAAATACCACACACTAGTACACATACCAGATAACACTACCACTGAAAATACCACACACTAAGTACACATACTAGATAACACTACCACTGAAAATACCATGCACTTTATGTACACATACCAGTTAACACTATCACTGAAAATACCACACACTAAGTACACATACATGATAACACTACCACTGAAAATACCACACACTAGTACACATACCAGATAACACTACCACTGAAATACCACACACTAAGTACACATACTAGATAACACTACCACTGAAAGACCATGCACTTATGTACACATACCAGTTAACACTATCACTGAAAATACCACACACTAAGTGCACATATCAGTTAACACATACACTGAAAATACCACACACTAAGTACACATACCATTAACACATCACTGAAAATATCACACACTAAGTGCACATACCAGTTAACACTATCACTGAAAATACCATACACTAAGTACACATACCAGTTAACACTATCACTGAAAATACCACACACTAAGTACACATACCAGTTAACACTACACGAAAATACCACACACATAAGTACACATACCAGTTAACACTATCACTGAAAATACACACACTAAGTACACATACCAGTTAACACTATCACTGAAAACGCCCACACCACACAACACCATTACTGAAAACACACACCAGATCACATCTTCCCTGAAAACACAACACACAAGGCAACACCATACTGAAAATATCACACACCAGGTAACAGTGTAATGGAAACACACACACCAAGTAACACTGTCACTGAAAACATCACACACCAGGCAACAACTTGACTACATGCGTCTAGCTCCAAACAGCGTGCAAAGCATTCAGTCTAAAACAATTGCTACTACAAACACAGTCACGTCTGTGAAGGAAGTGTCATAGTTCAAATGATCTCTAGTCTCTTGCTTTCATCCTGAGGTGAATGTTTGACATTCATATCATGACATATTCCGTTTTGTCAAATGAATATAGTAACACCTTGTTTGTTTTGAATCTTAAAGTATGCTGTATATGTATTCATGTACAAATTATAACATCTGGGGCAGCTGATCAATGTTCGTAAAAGGCATGAAATTTTGATTAAGATGCTATTGTATCATGATTTTTGAAACCAATTTACCCAACTACAAAGCTGTTGATGCAGATAAACTATAACTGAGAAAGTACACATACTGGTGAGAACACAACATTTAACTATAAATGAACTGATGTTCGGAGCTCAAGCATGTTAACTGTAAATGTATTGTTCATCATATTTCGACACATGGATGCGTATTTCCAATGTACAAATCGATCCAGTGAGTATACAAAGAATTAAAAGATGTTGACAGGAAAAACATACAGTTCACTCACCTGCAGAGCTCGACTGAGGTAATATAACGAGCTGACCAAGGAAGAAGTGTTGCCACCAGCACCAGAGGTAACACTGAATAACCAATGACGCCCAGACACTGGGAATATGTCACCTGTAACACCAACGTCAACACCGTGTGATCAATAACACCTAGACACTGGGAATATGTCACCCATAACACCAGAGGTAACACTGAGGGGGTAATGACCAGAGGTAACACGAGTGGGTAATGACCAGAGGTTACACTGAGTACTCATGATGCCCAGTCAGCCACCAATGGCACCCTGACACTGGAGTTTTGGTCACAGGTATCACCTGAATTAACACTCAGTAACCAACCTTTCCCATACACTGGAAATATGTAATCTGTTGAACTGCCAGTCAGTAACCAGTGACACCCTGACACTGGAATTGTGACATGAAAAACAATTACTGTAGTTTCTGGGTGATAAGCAGATACTTTTCCCTAAACTCTCATCCTGAGGCTACTAAAACAGTAACAACGGCAAATGAAACAAACTGCGGCGTTACTGAAACACGACAAAAAAGCAGAAGAGCACACAAAACAAAGTGTGAAGTAACGACTATTTATTGCACGACACAAAACAGACAAGAAATTTCGGCAAAATGCCTTCCTCAGCGACAAACAAAAAAAAGTACAGACATAAACATGCACAATACTTCCCTTGTGAAGTCAAAGTGGTGAGTGATAGTCAGAGGGACAGTGGAAGAGAGGTGAGTAGAGTTCAAGGAATAGGGCACGAGGAAAGAGGGTAGAGTAAAGTGAGGAGGAGGAAAAGGAGAAAGGGAAGAGAGAGAGAGAGAGAGGGGGGTGGGGGAAAAAGAGGGAGAGGACAGAGAGAGAGTGAAGGAGAGGAAGAGTGGAGAATGGAGAGAGAGAAGAGGAGGGGAAAGAGAGTGAGTGGAGGGGGAGGTGTGATGGTATGTAGTGGGTGTGTAGCAATGAATGAAATGAACAAGAGAAAGCACAATAAATAAGATACAATACTCCGAAAAAGCATTTTAAATGACAAGGGGGTGGAGGGGGAAAAGAGAGGGGAGAGACGAGAGAGAGAATGGAAGTAGAGGAAGAGTGGAGAATGAGAGAGAGAAGAGGAGGGGAAGGAGAGTGAGTGAGGGGGAGGTGTGATGGATGTAGTGGGTTGTGTTGCATATGAATGAAATGAACAAGAGAAAGCACAATAAATAAGATACATAAACTCGAAAAAGCATTTTAAAATGACAAGGGGGGGGAGAAGGAGGTCAGCCGCCTAAAGCATCCGACCCAAGTCTGACCCAAGGGTAGGTTGCCCTACCCAAGCACCAAGGGGTGAGAGGGAAAACGGGAGGACCCCGAGAAAAAACCCACTAGCCAGATGCAGCTAAGAGCTGCAAGGCTCACACAACCCCCACACACACACACCAAAAAAAAAAAAAAAAAAAAAAAAACCTTGCCCGCGGGCAAAACCACACACACACACACACAACACACACACACACACACACACACACACACACACACACATACAGTGCGCGCGCGCGCATGAACAAAACAGTAACACTTTTTTCCCCCTCCTGAATTTGAGAACCACTGTTTGAAATTTGAGAACAGTTTTTGAGGGGGTCATCTTCAATTTCACATCCAGCTAATGCGCGTCATACCAAAATTAGCCTGCAACATGCCTGAGATCCGCCGGCTATGTCAAATGTTGATCTTCAAGGATCTTTTGTTTCTTTGTTTTGTCATTGCTGAAAAAATGAATTCATTTCTACAGGAATGAAATGAAATGTCAAACTAAATCACCTCTTAACTTAGTCACTAAAGATAGTTAAATAAATAATTGTAAAATTTCTAAGAAATGTGTGCCAAGACTGCTGCTGTTAGCCCTTGACAAAATGTCTGTTTCGGTAAAGAATAGTTACTTTACTTTGTATACACTGTTCAATCAGTCATGTTGATGCCTCCTGTGGGCAACAAAGTCAAAATGTTGCTGATTCATTTTGGTTCTAGTGACACTGACAGCTAAAGCCTGTAACACATACACAGAATGTGCTTCTGTAATTGAGCTTCTTATCCGTTGTTGACATTGTATTCATCTTTTTTTCACTGCTCTTTTCTAATATCTGATCAATCTTTGCAGCAGATGTGCTTTTTTCTGTATTCCTATTTAGAAAAAAATTGGTGGGGCACAGCTTACACACGGTACATTCTACACTTCAGTTATGGTAATTGCAATTACATTTGGATTCAAGTTCCCCTATTCCCTTCTTCTCCCTAAAATAAGTGGGTAATGCGAGTTATACAGCAGCATTTAGAATTGCATCACTGTAAGAGAAGGGCACAGATCTCCTGAAATTAAGGTTTTTTTTTCTTCACAGCATGCTAATAAATGAGGGCATCAAAGACTCTAGGAGCTCTTAAACTACTTTCTTGTTTGTTTGAGAAAACATGACAGATATATGACTGACACTTCTTTTCATAAAAATATCCCTGTGAAACAGGCCCAAGTGATACTGGCACCTGAGCTTGATCATGAAATCGAGTGCAGCTCTCAGAGATGCATCCAGAAGATGATGAGACTCCGCTATATTGTACTTGTTTTCCCACTGGGGTGCATCAACATTTGACATAACGGAAGGAGCCAGCTGAGGTGAGAGGAAAAGAAAAATCACTATCC
>CM031597.1:50845203-50892206 GCA_018398815.1 Conus ventricosus | reverse complement strand
AAAAACAAATTTCTTAATATCGGTCTTATTCCCAAACGTTGGTCAATCCGTACAGACATCACAAGCATGAAAGTGACAATTAACTGACCATCTGTATTCCACAAATGTGAACAGATAACATGTAAACAGAGTAGTAGAAAGTCATGATCTTCACTACACAGCTGACCATCAAGGCGACTAAAGCTATCAAAAGTAAGTCTTCTGTACACTCTTTTCCCTTTTAGATGATAACTTTAAGCTTAAACGCAAACATAAAAAGAATGAAAATAACCATCATAGTGTTGTATGAACGCTTGGTTATGTGAATGGGTCTAAAGCAGATCAAGGGAAAGAACCCAGCATCCTTGTTGAGATGGATAGGAGTCTGGAAGGAAGGGGAGAGGGCTACATCCGGGGGCTCGGAATAAAGATGTCTTCACTGTTACACTGAGTGTTCTACTGTGTCTTGCGGGGTCGCATGCTTATACTACATGGTGGCAGCGATTGGAACCTAGCTGAAGAAGATGGCAGAGGAACAGAACAACGGTGCAGAGGGAGCGGGCCGGCCTCTGAATTTGCCCCTATCCAAGAATTTCGACGGTACAGCAGAGAGTTGGACCAAATGGGGGCCCGGTTTGAAAGATATCGTCTTTGCAACTGGTTTGGGGACGAACCAGATCGTGAGCAGGTGTCGACATTTCCTCTACAGTATGGGGGACGTCGCCGACGACTTGCTTATCATGATGAAAGTTGATGAAATGACGATTAGTTACGTCGATCTCGTGGCGAGATTCGACGTGCATTTCAACGCACGTAAGAACGTGATCACGGCAAGAGCCAAGTTCAAACCGGCGCGTACAGATGAACGGTGAGTCGATTGACACATTTTTACAAGATTTGCATCGACTCGCGGACGATTGCGAGTATGGGCAGCTTAGGGAAGAACTGATACGAGATAGAGTGGTAGTGGGGGTGACGGACGATGCTTTGTCGGAAAAAACTCCAAATGATGGCTGATCTTACCCTCAAGGACGCTATTCAGTCAAGTCGACAAGCAGAGGCTAGGAAGGAAGGACAGGCTGTGCTCAGAGGGAGAGCAGTCGACGCTATCGATCAAAGTCCTTCTTCCCAGAGACCCAAAACCCACAGGAATAGATATCAAAAAACCATTCTAGTACTTCCCAATCCACCTCGACCCGGTCCCAAAAGGGTGGTTGCCAAAGTGTGGACATGACCATCCAACGAGCCTTGTCCAGCAAAGGGGCAGAAGTGCCACAACTGTAAGAGAGAGGGGCACTATGCAAGATTCTGTCAAAGAAAGGAAGTAGATGCAGTCGAAGAGGAGGAAGAAGAAGGAGATGCACTTTTTCTTGGCGGCCTAGAAGTGGACAGCATTGAACTGGATTGCTGGTTGGCCAAAGTGGCGGTCAACGGTAAGGTTACTACTTTTAAGCTGGACACAGGAGCGTCAGTTACGGCTGTCGGCAAGAAGGTAGTGGGCAACGTCAAGCTGCGACCGGCTCAGAAGAGACTGCGTGGACCAGGCAACACGCGATTACAGTCATAGGTTGTGTCGACGCAACTCTGTCCTGTAAGGATGTGCAGATCCAAGAGATTCTGTACGTCATAGAGGAGCAAAAGGTACCTCTCTTGAGTCGTTAGAGCGTTGTGAGAGACTGGGCTTAGTGAAGCGTGTTGAGAGTCTGAACGCCAGAACGCTGAGCCAAGAATTTCCAGGCCTCTTTCAGGGTCTGGGAAAAATGGAGGGATCCTACAGCATCAGTCTGAGGGACGACGCCAAACCGGTGTGCCTGTATACGGCGAGGAAGGTGCCTCAACCACTCCTGGGGAAAGTGAAAGCGGAGCTGTCCAAGATGGAGGCCAACGGGGTTATCTCACCTGTCACGGAACCGACTGACTGGTGCTCGGCGCTGGTTGTGGTCCCAAAGCCGAATGGGGGAATTCGCTATGCATAGACTGACGAACTTGAACAAGGCTGTGCGCAGAGAAGTGTTCCCCATGGTGTCTGTGGAGGAGAGTCTTGCCAAGCTTGCGGGGTCGAGAGTTTTCTCAAAGCTGGACGCAAAGAGTGGGTATTGGCAGATACCCCTCGCGGAAGAATCTCGACTGTTAACGACTTTCGTTACACTATACGGCCGGTTCTGCATGAACCGGCTGCCCTTCGGGCATATCTCGGCGCCGGAGGATTTTTCAACGAATGATGACAGAGATTCTGCAAGAGATAGAGGGCGTCGTTTGTCACATGGACGACGTGCTGATCCATGCTCCCAACGAAGAGATACACGACAAGATTCTCAAGGAAACATTGAGACGACTGAAGGTGGCCGGGATCACGCTGAATGAGAAGTGTGAGTTTTCCAAAGACTCTGTCAAGTTTCTTGGACACATCATTGACGCGGATGGTGTGCGACCTGACCCAGCCAAAGTTGAGGCCATCACAATGTTCCGCCCCCTCAGAACGTTACGGAACTGCAGCGATTTTTTGGGATGGTGAACTACGTCGCCAAGTTCATGCCAGGCATTGCACACAAGACAGAACCCTTCGCCAGCTCCTACGAAAGGGGCAGGCCTGGACCTGGGACAAACACAGCAGAAGGTGTTCGAAGAGCTGAAGAAGCTACTGTCATCGGATACTATCCTCGCCCACTATGCAACTGGCCGCAAGACGACAGTGGCAGCAGACGCGTCGAATGTGGGCATTGGGGCTGTTCTTTTCCAAGAGCAGTCTGACGGGTCGCGGCGTCCCATTAGTTTCATCTCGCGCACGCTCACAGACGCCGAGAAGAATTACGCCGTGATTGAGAAGGAGGCGTTGGCAGCAACTTGGGCGGTTTTGAACGTTTCACACAGTACTTGCTGGGAATGGACTTCACGATCGAGACGGACCACAAGCTCTGGTTCCGCTTTTTGTCTAGTAAGGAAATTGTCAGTATGCCACCCAGGATCCAGAGATTCGCCTGCGCCTCATGAGGTTCAACCCACAGTCATTCATGTCCCAGGGAAGAACCAGGTCACCGCCGACACGCTGAGCCGCGCGCCGGTGGGGAAGCCGGAGGCAGACGACGTCAACTTCGTCGACGAGGTTGCAGCCATGGTCCAGAACACCATCCAGGTCCTGCCGGCATCATCGCAGAAGCTGCAAGCGTATTAGAGATGGGCAGAAAGCCGATGAAGTCGTACAGCAAGTGAGGGACTACTGCAGGCATGGCTGGCCTGCATATGTTCAGCCAACCCCTCCTACAGCCGTTCTGGGAGAACCGTCATCACCTGACCCTGGCTGAGGACCTGCTGATGTACGACGAGAGGTTGGTGATCCCGGGGCCCATGAGGCTGGAGATCCTGTCCCGCCTGCATGAGGGACATCTGGGCGTCTACCAAATGCCGCGCGCTGGCGAGCTCGTCAGTGTGGTGGCCGTCCCTTGGTGCTGCCATTGAGGAGATGGTGTCGCGGTGCGTCACCTGCAAGAAGCCACCGTCCAGAGAGGAGAGAGCCGCTTCTCCCTCCGCGTTTCCCTTCCCGTCCCTGGGAGAGGCTCGGGATGGACCTGTTTGAGCTGAAGGGTGGCTTTACTCCTCATCGTTGACTACTACTCCCGGTGGATTGAGGTCAAGCACCTGACCTCCAGACCAGCGCAGCCATCATCCGGCAGATCAAGTCTGTCTTTTCCGGCCACGGCATTCCTGATGTCGTGGTTAGTGACAACGGGCCCCAATTCGCCAGTGCTGAGTTCCTGCGTTTTGCGGGTGAGTACGGGTTTGTTCACGTGACCAGCTCCCCCAGATACCCGCAGAGCAATGGTGAGGCGGAGAGAGGGCTGTTCAGACGGTGTGAAAAACATTCTAAAGAAAGCCAAAGACCCGTATTTGGCCTTGCTGTCCTACAGGGCGGCACCGCTTCAAAATGGCTACGCTCCGAGTCAGCTGTTGATGGGCCGTCACCTCAACACAACGATTCCCGTCAAACCTTCGGTGCTGCAGCCGTCAACACCCGACCACGACTTGGTTCGGGGTACTGAGGCGACCAACAAGCTGAAACTGCGGGAAAACTACAACCGACGTCACGCTACCTGTGCTGCTGCGATCCTACATCCGGGCGACGCCGTCCATGTCAGAGATCTTGACAGGCGGGGCAGTCATCGCACGCCACACTAGCCCCGGTCTTTCCTTGTCCAGACCGACCAGGGTAGGGTCCGTCGCAACAACTGTCACTTGGTGAAGACGGGTGATGAAACCGGTCGCACTCCAGAGTCACTGCAGGGGTCAACATCCAGTGAGCCACGCCCACCTACCCCTGCCAAGCCTTCACCGTCCCCTGTTATTACAGCACCTAGAAGAGTGACAGGGTGATTTTTAAGCCAAAACGCTTGGATCTGTAAGCAGAACGTCTTACAGATAGTCATAAAGTCCTCTTGGTGTTGAGGCGCAAAGCAGAGTTGATAGAACTTAAGTCCTTTAAAAGGCATTGTGTAATGTAAAGTCCTTTCAGAGGCATCTGTTTGAATACAAAGTCCTTTATAAGGCAATTTCAACAATGTTTATTTAAGTATTGTGGTATTTAAGTTTTCATGAAACAAGACAGGGGAACAACTCTATATTACCGCTGTATACATGGATTATTATATTCCTACCAAAACTGAAGTCCAAAACTGCATCACTTGTTATTTTATATTAGATAGCATGATTATTTTTTTTTAATTTTGAAAAGATGAGATTAGTGCTAAAAAATTTTTCAGATTATGGGGGAAAGGGGAAAGAGGCAGTTCAGAAAAGACAGTGGATAGAGTAAAATTAGATGTTTACGAATGATACTACCCACATCGGATTTGATGTGCACTTATTATGTTGTGTTTGGTTCCTTAGATAATATTGGATGTGCAGATTTCAGATTGAAATCATCGAGTACAGTAACATTCACATAATGATCTACTTTGAACAAAGTAAAATTATTTTATCATTCGGTTTGAAATAATCTAAAGTTAAAACTGCAGTGTTAAACTAGTTCCCTTCAGAGGTGGAAATTATATTCAGTTATGTATTAGAAAGATTTTAGCTTTGATGTTGATTATATAATAATCTCTTTTAATTAATAGTAAAGTTAAAGATCTTGAGGGGAGGTGTTGTATGAACGCTTGGTTATGTGAATGGGTCTAAAGCAGATCAAGGAGAAAGAAACCCAGCATCCCTTGTTGAGATGGATAGGAGTCTGGAAGGAAGGGGAGAGGGCTACATCCGGGGCTCGGAATAAAGATGTCTTCACTGTTACACTGAGTGTTCTACTGTGTCTTGCGGGGGTCGCATGCTTATACTACACATAGCAGCCATGACAACACATAAAATGACTTTTAGAGATCATGAAACAAAGACCCACCCTCCTATGAAAAAAAAAAGAGGAAAAAAAAACCCACAAAAACAAAAAAAAAGGAAACAAAATAAACAGTGAACACCATCCTCAATTTCTTTAATACCCTGTAAGTACCAAACTTGTCCACTTCAAGCACAAACCATAAAGAAAATAATATTTTCTTTAACCCTTTTATGAAAAAAAAAAGCTCAGTCATACATTTTCATGTTGCCGATTGTCACAGTGACTACTATTCAGACCATACTGAAGCAAAAGTAGTATCAAAAATGAAAGAGCATGTGAATATCAACCTTGTTGGCACTGGACTTTAACGCTGCAATGACAGTGGGGAAAAAACGTGCAATGACAGTGGCAAAAAACTCAAGGACTACTTTTGAAACTTAGTACAGAAATCAATACCTCCAAAGGAAAAAGAATACAAGTTCGTGGTAAAATCAGTTAAATTCATCGCTGAACACAGATGTTGCACATGACTTCTCCAACATCTTTACTGAATATCAATTAAATCATGCGATGCAAAAAATCACGCTTTCCTTCCCTGTGCAAATTTCCTTTGAAAAATAAACTATGATGAGGATTAAGCTTATGCTGCATGTAATACTTTTTTCTCTTATATGCAAATGACAAAAAATATTTCCATGAGAAAATGTATTACATGAGCAAATTCACTTTTGATCATTGTAGTACATGTCATGACAACATGCAGATAGTTTCGAAATATAAGTTGTTCAGAAATTCTGAAAAAAAATTATTATATTCAAGATGACACTTCCTGCAAAAAATGGAAATGAAGTAAAATATGATGCAAAACTGAAAGCAGTCAACTGAACAATAATTTCAAATAATGAAAAATAATAATAACAACAAAACCAGCATGTATCTTTTATTTCAATTTTTCATTTTCAGTTCTATCCCTCACATGTTGAAAAGGTCAGCAAAGGTCTTAAGAGTCTTGTTTTAAATTTTCAAAGCAAGAAATTCAGCAATCTGAATCTCTCTCTCTCTCTCTCTCTCTCTCTCTCTCTCTCTCTCTCTCTCTCTTCTCTCTCTCTCACACACACACACACGCGCACGCGCACACGCACACACACACACACACACACACACAAAAGGACCACTCAGGTACTCAATACACTACTTTGTGCTCATTGTGCAGCCTTTCCAAAACAGAATTCTCTGGCCGACTGTCTGTTAACATTGCTCTGTCCTCCATTGCACACAACTCTCGCAGAGAAGACTGCTCAAAGTTAAAGTCATAACTGTATTTCTGCCAGTCAAACCTAGTGGTCTCCAAGTCAAGGTGGCTCAACATGCATTGAAGTCGATCCTTTTCAAGCAATTTGGGGTTGATTTGAAACGGAACACCAATGACAGCTGGATGGAAGGTAGTGTCATGCACCTGGTCAGGCGTGTCTGCAGCCGAGTCCATGGACAGATGATCACAAGTTGCAAACATTGTAAATTCTCCTCCTGCTATCCCTGTACCTTGGCCACTCATCTGCAGAACACACACACACACACACACACACACACACACACACACACACACACACACACACACACACACATAGAATCTTCAACTTTGGAAATCCATGCACACACAAGCACACAGAATACTTAAAAACTGTACACCTTGGCTTAAGGCTGTGTCAGACCAATTGACATAGGCCAGAACACCAAGGCTACATCAAAATGTTGTTATGCTCTGCATAGTTATGTGGGGATTGTCTTCAGTCGTGACAAGCTCCTAGCATAACACAGTCTCCCAAATCCCCCGAAGTCGGAGTGTGGCTGCCCATGTGGCGGGGTAATCAAAAACGGTCACACACGTAATGTTCTCATCCCCAGCTGATGCATTTGTGCCATAGTGTTCAAATGCTTCGGCTGTTCGGATGATCCCTGGAGTCTTTTAGCCAGGGTACGACAACAACAACAACTTAAAAACTGTTACACTGTATGATTCTTTGTGGCTTGAATACTGTGTACATGCAATTCCTCCAAAGATATTTCCTATGATACAATTTGAAAAAAAATATCAAAAATCATACAAGTCTATCAAAAGTATTAACCTTCATATTCTTAAAACTTGCTTGCTAGTGACACTTAAACTTGTGTTTTCTTATGTTGTTAATCTGGTATTTATTTCCTTTTATGTCAGTCAAATCCTCCTACTTGTGTCTCTTCCTGAACCCCACATTTGATGAACACAACACATCTTAGATGTCATAAATCTAATGCTCTCTGTCCCTCAAGCTGTTTCTGTAATTGTTCACCCTGTCCTGTATCATTTGAATTGATGATTAAAACCATCATTCAGCCAGTGAATTATGTCCACATCATTACTTTGCAAATTCTTCTCTTGGCAATGAATCTTACATGTGGTCCAGAGCTGTTTGAACAGCAGTCATATAAAAGCGTACTTTCTGTGACAGGAAAGCACATCAAAGGAAATCTCAATGAGACCTGTGAAACATCTAGACATATGGAAAGTTTTAGTTTTGAGTCATTCTTTTCATTATCAGTGTATGATACAACTAGGAATTAAGATAGCAATAAGTGCAGCACTGCAATAGTAACAAAGATAAACACTGTTTCAGTATGTGAGATGCTACCATCTGGAGCTCTGCCACCAGAATTTACAACAGAACAATCTACAAACATATTCAAATATCTCCTGTAAACATTATGAATTCTTTAAAGCAAAATACTGATTGATTTTGGTGACTGGTTAGGAATAATATCAGACTCTGCACATGCAAACTGCAATCCTTTCCCAAGAGTTTTGACAGAAGGGACATATAAAACTCCAAGGATTAGGTTTGAGCCAGTCACTTTACTTTACTTTACTGTAAATATGTGTGCTAAGCTAAGCCTGAGGGTAGCAACGTGACATTGCTATGCTGATCAGTTTCCTTGCTTTACACAAGTCAGCCACTTTCAAATATGTCCATGTCAGCTCTGCTGCGAGAAATTGTTTAATTCTAATTATACATATATATCACTCTTTTCTTTAACAGCAAATTCATGTTATTAAAAAGATATCCGTTAGCAAGAAATACAAGTTCAACAACTAGTATAAGAGTAACAAATCATAAAGAAAAGAACAAGAATAAAACAGACAGAGGCAGGCATTGTCAAATTATATTGGATTCCCACGTAGTAGTACAGTTTTCATAATCTCATTTTTTCATTTGTGATAACACAACACACACACACACACACACACACACACACACACACACACACAACACACACCACACACACACACACACACACACTTGAACTAAAAAAGTACACTAATCATATTCAAAAGACTTGGTGAGTGTTTACCATCGAACTGCATTCAATGCATTTCATGCTTATCGTAAGAAAAAGATCCTCCGCCCCCCAAATTACCATGAGGTAATTCGTCAGTAAATAAAAAAAGTTGGTCAATCAAGAAATAAATTGCCACAAGCATCCACAACAACCTAATAACAACTCCGATCTAGCTCAAACATGTACACACACACACACACACACACAAATTCACAGACACAAACAAACACAATAAGGATGGATAGCAGTTTTGAGACAATCGGTACTGACAAAACAGATCACTGGACTTAAGAAAAGATACAAGCAAGGTTGTGGAAGTGGAGTGCCTTGTGCTGAAAGGAAAATTTTCCAGATGATTGGACTCTAAAACAAGAGAGAAGGCTGACCAAAAATTTGTGCTTTTAGTTTGACAGACCCAGTTCATATTGTTTACAGCCCAACCAGCCATGATGGAGGATAAAGAATGCCATCAACAGAAGAAGCACAGACATTTCCAAATACAGTGCAGAAACAAAGAAATTGTGACAGATATTCAGGGCCAGCATCTGTGACATATGAGAAGACTGAACATTTTTTTTTATAGAAAATTCCTCTATGGATCGGTGCAAGGATTTCAGAACTGATGTGATATGTTCATGTTTCGGCAGTCTGTCAAACAGGGTGCAGTAAGCACATTGAAAAGAAATAAGATGATAAAAATTTATACCAAGCTGATGAACAAAGAAAGAGATCTCAATTGGATTGTTGTTAATGCAGGTGAAATTGTGACAATGCACGATTTATCAAATCTTTCAAATCCAACAAGTTGCCAACAAGTTAACATTTTCACTGCATCACTGCGGGAATAAGACTGCACATACAGCAAACTGGCCATACTTAACCATCATTAATTTTCACTGGATAACCTCTCTCATACCAAAGTTAATGCATTCAGTGCAGTAATGGTGGGCTTGGGGGGGGGGGGGGGTAAAAGCAAGAACCAATGGAGTCGGCAAAAAAGAGCATTGATTTCAACCATGTATGGTACAAACTTTTGAACCTTTGTAGATCAGTCAGCATGGTAGAACTAGAAGTTAGAAAATTGTTGATAGCCTTCAAATTTTCCTGGTCAGCTTTTAGTTACACACCATTTTCAAAGACAGTGTAGCCAAAATAGTTAACTTGTTTGTTTGTTTTTTTCTTTATAACTAGCTCTTGTCATTGACATTGACAGTGATCCCTGTCTGAAGTGCTTGTAAATGTTAATCATGAGTAGTCTCATCAGACACATGGACTAGAGTAAGAATGTGGTTCATGTGACAAACCAATCCTCCAAGATCAATTAAGATCTCTGACTTTGTTCACTGGAAAATGTCTGATGCCAGAGCAATGTTGAAGGGCAGTCTACTGAAAGAGAATCGCTCAAATTCTAAGTGATGAAAATAGTGAGAAATCTTAATTCTGGATGGAGCAGAATCTGCAAGAAGCCATTCTTAGCATCCAGCTTGGCGAAGACTAAGTCACTGCCATGTTTTGCCTGACTTTCAACAAATAACAGTTGGTTTCATGGGATGCCTCTCTCTTAACAGAGTTTTCATACTAATAATGATAACACACTAGCTCCACTGGGGTTTGAAATGATTGCTATGCCAGAACATCAACTGGCTAGCTTTACCTGCAACTTTGGTGTGATGGGTTGGGCTATCTTCTTAGCTCTGTAATGCAAAACAGATCGACTCTAAAAGTTCCACTCTGTCTGCTGAATAGCATCTTTCTGTATTGACATATTATGCAGTATGGCTGTGTAGAACAAGATATCATGAAAACATGCAGAACAAAACTTTGAAAATTCATAATCCATTTCAAATGTTTCAATCGAAAGTATTCCAACTTCATTTTTTTTTTTGCCACTGAATATCAGGTTTGCTATGTGCTGTCTAGATCTTGCTTTGATGACCGAAGAAAGTGATCTGCATTGTCCATAGATTCTTCAAATTATTTGAGATTGAGGCTGTAATCAACTTTTCTTTATTTTATCCCTTTTCCTTTTTTTCTTTTTTTTTGGGGGGGGGGGGGGGGGGGGGGGGCTGGTCACCTTCCATGCCATTTCAGTGACATTAGCGATTACCTCCAAGTCGTTCATTCCGGTTCTCCATCCACAGGCATACCCTGCCTTGTCTCGCTATAGTCCAGGTTCCACCAATCCAGTACTAAATGTCTTGTCGCTGGGAGATACTTGATTACAGCAAAACTATCTTTATGCACTTTGATTGAATAGATTAAGTATTTACAACCTCTCCATCTATTCTGAACACACACCACACACACACACACACACACACCACACACACACACGCACACACCCACACACACGCGCACACACACACTCACACACACAATACTCTATACATTACCACACTGTAGGGTGCTGATTTCTGAACTGCCATATTTTCCTGTGTAGACGTGTACACTGTTGCCTCAGGCAGGACTTCATTTTGGCTGATTAACACAAACCCTTCATCCTCTTGAGAACTGTCAATACTACAGCCACTTGCAACCGACTGCTGCTTTTGTGGAGGCTGGCTGTCTCCCCCAGCATACAGTCCTCGTTTCAGGCGTGTGAACATGGAATTCAGCTGTTCCATTGTGAAGACCAATGATGAAGACCTGCGCAAAGGTTTCATTAGGCAAGTCAATCTCTGAATCTGCCACGTCATGTATACTATGTGCTGCTACGATTGCCTGTTAACAAGCATATCGTCACACTCTGCAAAGTGAACACTTAAGCGCAATCATCTAATATTTCTTATCTTGAAAGTGCACCACTCTGCCAGTAATCCATGGATGAAGGCTACCATGATTACAGGCTGCTCTGGCATTCTTTGGAGACCGTTACCGGTGCCAATACCTTGTGATTCAATCACAACTCAAGCTGGAACGAGCACATTAATAACCCATGCATAAAAAGCAGCAAACACTAGGCTTACTTTTTTTTTTTATGAAACCTGAAGACTGACACCAGAAAAATCAAAGAAACAACTTATAAATCCTATCTATGACCTAACCCTGAGTATGCATGCACAGTGCGGGATCTGCACATGCAGCACTGAATAAAGAAAACAGTTGTAGAAGCCATTCAGCATTGAGTGGGCAGTTTTGTAATCAGACACCATATACAGTCCCGAAGTCCATCTGAAATGTTGGAATCTAAAGTGGTGCCCGTTATACCACAGTCAATAACGAACCACAGCATGTACTATGTTGTAAACACAGACTCAAAGACAAGTTCAACCTAGCACCAACTCAACAACAATAGACACAGTCAACGTTTTCTTTTCTACCAGGGTAGACTCAGCACAGATTCTTCAAAGACAGTAAGTGAATGGAACCTTTTAGCCAGGACACTCACAGTAGGCCAAGCCAATTCACTTTGTGCTATTGCCTCTCTAACACAATGAACATACCTGCTTTTCATAATAAATATTTCTTGTGCCATTCTAACATAGTGATATGTGCAGTATTGGTGGATTAAAACTAATATAGTGACAATGTCAGTTTAACTAATGTTTCATCACCATGCATCAATGTGTTCCTGCACCTCTCACAATCTTCCTGTGTGCGTGATTCTGACGTGTGGTAGTATAATGCATGTGTGTGTAACAATGTGTGTGTGGTGTGTGTGTGTGTGTGTGTGTGTGTGTGTGTGTGTGTGTGTGTGTGTGGTGATGCGCATGCGTGCTGCGTGCGTGTGTGTGCGCGCACATGTGTGGTATGCGCATATGTCAACAATCGTGTGTGTGTGTGTGTGTGTGGTGTTGTGTGTGTGTGTGTGTGTGTGTGTGTGTGTGTGCGTGTGTGTGTGTGTTGTGTGCGCGCGGTATGTGTGTGTGTGTTGTGGTGCATGTGTATGTGTGTGTGTGTTGTGTGTGTGTGTGTGTGTGTATGTGTATGTGTGTGTTGTTTGTGTACATGTGTATGAAGTGTGTGTGTGGTGTGTGTGTGTGTGTGTGTGTGTGTGTTGTGTTGTGTGTGTTGTTGTGTTTGTATACGTGTATGTGTGTTTGTTGTGTATGTGTATGTCTGTGTGTAGTTGTGTGTGTGTGTGTGTGTGTGTTGTGTGTGGTGTTGTGTGTGTGTGGTGTGGTGTGTGTGCAGGCTCGAGCTTGTCGACAGTCAGTCCAGTAATGTTGAAAAAAACTTGTCGGTCTTTGTTAAATCCACCCATTTAAACTATAAAATCACAATAAAGCTTCACTGATCAAATAAGGAATCTGTAAGTGCCATTTGATATTAAAGACATAACCTGAACCACCAAGGACAGAACCCTCATCTCCTCACAGATCAACAACAGTTCATGTGTACACACACACACACACACACCCACACACACACGCACGCACACGCACACACACACACACACACACACACACACTTTCAAGCCCGTTTCTTTTCATATATCATATGATGTAACATGCTGCATTCATGCACATGTTTGAAACATGCACTCGCTGAGTGAACAACTCAATAACTGATACTGCGAAAGGCACACGACAGGAAATGGTGATGAATTTCCAGCACAGAAGCATCTGTTAGTTACTAGCAGCACTGAGTATAATCTTTTTTTTTTTTTTTTTTTTTTTTTGCTGTCCCAACCTCTGCGCCACCTCAGAGGCAGTGCACCCACGCCGCTCATTCCGACACCCCGTTCACAGCCATAGCCCGGCTGGCCCCGCCGCAGCCCCGGCACCGGCAATCCACAGGGAGCAGTCAATGTCAAGTCGTCAAGAGGCAACCACCAGAGGAGACACTGCACTGCTGCCGAGTCACTTCGGTGGTGTTCAGTGGCGCCTGTTCTGATCTAACATACGCAGGACACCACCTACTAAGCCACCTACTGACGACAATAATTGCTTAGTCGCGGAGCCGGCCGTGAGTGAGCTCTCCCTCCGGAGGGCGCCACCACGTCCGTCCAACGACAGCCCCCATGGACTCGCCGATACCGGTGACCCCGACGGAAGCAAACCAAGGCCACAGACGTGGAGAGGACATCGAAATTGAGGTCACCATGAGAGCAGGGCATGAAGGGCCACAGAATTTGAGACTTTTTTTTTTTTTTTTTTTAATGCTGATCAATGGGAATGAGGATGATTAAGATGATGCTAACGGATTTCCATTTCGGTCTGAGACTAAAATGACAGGCTGTACTCTACGCTTCCTTTCATAATATATCCTGGCGTCAACCAGGCCCGAGAGATACAGGCACCTGCAGTGTTGGTCAGGAAATTTGAGAAACACTCTCAGAAGCGCATCCATTAAGTGGATGAAACTCGACTGTGTGGTCCCAGTCTTCCCAACTGAGTCCGCAGCAAACTCAACTCTGGGTGGGAGCCGGTCGGGGCAAAAAAACCCACATGCCTCTGATGGGATTCGAACCCACGACCTCCCAGCCGGGAGTCCGCGACGCTAACCACTTCGCCACAGCGGCTGGTGCACTGAGTATAATCTTCTCACTGTCCTCAATTTCCATATACACACAGACAATCAAGTAATATTGCATGCACACTTTTCACTCTGATGAACACAGAGCTGTATACATCTTCAGATACTGCCCTGGCTAATGGATTGGAAAGGTTTCTTTCATACCCCCTCCCCCGATACACAAGTTTCTTTCTGTCAAGTTTTTTAATTATTTCATTAAAATCTAACAAGTCCAGTAAGTTTTCTTGGCATTTAAGAGCATTTCAACACTTTCTGTGACAACTTCAAGCTTGAGTATTGACAGACTCTTGTACCAAAGGGAAATATATTAAATGAAGTCTTACTGATGGATTTTCCGCCTTGGCTTAAGTTGTGTCAGGCCAATTGACCTAGGCTAGAACACCAAGGCTACATCAAAATGTTGTTATGCTCTGCATGGGTTTTGTGGGATTGTCTTCAGTTGTGACAAGACCTAGCGTTATTACATTATCAGTCTCCAACATCCCCCAAAGTCGGAGTGTGGCTGCCAACGTGGCAGGGCAATCAAAAACAGCCACACACGTAACGTTCTCATCCCCAGCTGTTGCATTTGTACCATAGTGGTCAGCTGTTCTGAAGAGCTGCCAGCTGGCGCTTCATTCAGTCGTTACCGTGTCATCCAGTCAGTATCGTTCAATATCGATCACTCATTGTCCTTACTTCCTTCATTCTTTCCATTCTCAGGCAGGTGCATGCTATTGTAACGTGTTTATCCATCCACGGCCAAAGGCCTACCCCTTTCGAAAGTTGGGACCGGGATTTACTGGTGCAAGATGTTATGCATGCGTTCACAACGATCGGTTTAAAGCTCATTCGAAGGACTGTACGGAAATGGATCATAACCAATGTTAACTCCGAAAGGAAAAATCCCCTGTACCGAAATGCCCCGCTGAGTTCGAACCCGCAACCCCGATCACCAAGATTACGATCGCGCTCTACAAACTGAGCCTTTCCGCTTAAACAACTTCTATTCCTGTTCATCATTAACATTTCACATTTTGACAGTACAATAGAAATTTTCAGATCCATTGATTGTCCCTGAAGTTACTTGACTTTGCCTGTGATGCTGACAGTGCTACAAGAAAATCAGTGATAGTCTTCAATGCTTTTAGAAGATTCATCTCCCTCCCTCCCAAAGTTCACTGTGCGTCTCATAGAAAAAAAAGAATGACCGTTTTTGCAACTCGACAGATTCGACCTTAAGAGGGAAGATAGATCTTTCAAAAATTTTAGTTGTTAAAAACACTGTAGAAAATTATAATACCATCGATTAACCCTAACCCAAGTGAAATGGGAATCCAGAAAATCGGTGAAAGATAGGAGGCTAAAAGTTAAGATTTCTCCATAAATCTTAGAAAATTTAACAATAGTCTGCGGCAATGAGAAAACCTAAACAATATAATTCTTAGAGATTTTTACCAATATGTTGCAGCAAAGTGTAAACCTAAACAATCATTGATTTGTCTTTCTAAGGCTGACGGTAATTGGCTCAGGATAATATGGACAAAGCAACCATACCAAGGACTTTTTGCCAGTGTATTCACATGAGTTGATGAAAACAAAAGTTTCAGTACTGAGCAGCCAGATGAAAATAACAAACACTGAAATAATGAGCCTAAACTTATTGGTCCTTGTTTAAGGCAGGACAACCACAATACAAATATGGAAATTAAATGTGTAGGCAGGAAGTAAGGTAAGGTGTAGCCGGAAAAACAAGTTATGGGAAGAAAGTCGTGAAAATGACTTAAATGGTCAGCGCGGTATAGAGATAGAAGGAGAAGGATATGCAGTGGGAGACGGAAAAGATGATGTTTAAACATGAATTTATATAAATATTAAATCATTTACAGACAGCAATGGGAATCACTGTATTCGTCATTTTGAAACTGAACTGTTTGCTGATGCCTGACCAGGGCAGACTTTCATCTGTGGATAAAAATTCCTCAGTGGTTCTGGTTTTCATCAGTTGTGGCATTTGAACAGTCACGCCATCATCAGTTGTGGCAAAAAATTAAGACATCAGCCTTTTCTACATCACTTACTGCCATTTCTCTATCAGCCCTCTAAAGGTTGGTGATGCTCAGAATCTTACTCCTTGTATTTCTGACAGACTTCCACAGCACTTACGATCTGTTCATAATTCCTGGAATGGTTAAATACTCTCTTGAAAAACACGCACATTTAACTGAAGTTCAATGTACATTTACACAAAGGACTCCTGGACCAGGTGACATGAGTTATGAGGACAGATTGGCCTGGCTTCAGCTAGTGAATATGAGGCACCAGAGGTTGAGAGCCAATCAGACTGTAGAGTAGAAAGAAACTCGTGGAGAGCGTGGCAGCAGAGAGTCCTCAGAAGAGAAGCCCCCCTTCAAGCAAGTGTTTCGGCCCTTATCTCCTGACACTCTAGGGGGGTTGGGCCACACCCGGCTCATGACTCCGGATGTCCCTCTGCTGCCCCTTTTTTTTTTTTTCCCCATCTTGGGACGAGCCATGGCTGGGATTCGAACCCATGACCCTCTGGACATGCTCATTTTCTACTTAATGACTCGCGCTTTAACCACGAGCCACAGGGGGACACCTGATATTTGTAGGGAAATTAAGCCTTATGAAGTTCACTTTGTTCCTCCTTGACCAGATCCAGCTTGAAACACCTCTCTGCCGCTTCTGCCATTGCTTTCAGGGCTCTGGTTTTTCCTTCCCTGCAACTGAGAGCTGTTTCATGAGGCTGTATGCAGACGTTCCTACAAATCCCCTAGCTCCAATTTCTGCAGTGAGGACTTTGACCTGATAGCCTTCTCTCCTCGGCTGTTTGCCAGATCAGCATACTTTTCAGTCTTGTAGATTTGAGCTGCCTCATTCTGTTCTCATTGGCACCGTGAGCTCGATCATGATCAGCTGCTTGGTTGACTTAGAGTGGACTACTATGTCTGGTCTCATGCCACTCTTGCTGATGATCTCTGGGTGACTCTTCCATTCTGGGAGGTCTGCAGTGCACTCCCAGTCATCTGCCCCATCCAGCAGACTCTGCCTGCATGTTTCGAGTGGACTGTTGTTTCTTGGCCATGATTTGCTGCCTCCTGCCGTGAAGAATGTTGCGGGTGCTTTTGGAGTCCTGATTCTCCCTTTTGTGGTGTTGGTACTAGCCCAGACTACTTGTACAATCTCTTTGAGCACTTGGTTGTGCCTCCATGTGTACCTTCCTTGAGCCAGGGCTACTTTACATGAGCTTAGAACATGCTCCACTGTTTGTTTTTCATGGCAGAGGGGGCATGCAGGATCGTCTGTTTTCCCCCACTTCACCAGGTTTGCATTGAGGGCAGAAGGTCATATGCAGCTCTGAGAATGAAGCTGATCCTGAGAGGGGCCATGTGCCAAATGTCATTCCAAGTTAGACTTCTTTGGAGTGCATTCTCCCACGTTGTCCATTGCCCTTGCTGGCTCTGCTGGACTGCTTTTGGAGTCTTTTTTGGTCTTCTTCTTTTCATCTCCTGAATCATCATGTCTCTTTTGGCTTTTCCTTTGGCCTTTGACCACCATTCAGTTTTGGTCACCCCCAGTCCTTGTCTGTTGGTCTGTGTGTGTCCTGTTATTTCTCTGATCTTGAGACTTTCTTTTGCAGAATCCATCGCCTCTTGAACTTTCCATTTTCTGCCTGTCTTCAGCTGGGGCTTGATTGCTTCTACCACCTTGTCTCCTGAGTCCTCCAGCATGCTTTGAAGTCTGATCTTCCCTGCTTTGTATTCCTCCAGGATGGATTTCAGTGGTAGTTTGAGCTTTGCTTGGCGACAGTACAGCGCGATGTCAGTCAGACAGGGTGGGACACCAAGCCATTTCTTTGTGAACTTGTTGATTTTGGCTTCCATTGCCTCCACTGTGCTGGTGCAGATGTCGTATATCATCAGAGGCCATAGGAGCTTTGGTATCAGCATGACTGCAGACACCAGACCTTGTATTTGCCAGGGACCCACACTGGTCAATGGTCTCCAAGCCTTCTTCCGCCATCTGCTTGGTTTCTTTGCTCTTTGTGTGTCTTTCAACGTATCATCATACCATCTTCCAAGGCTCTTGACTGGTCTTCTGTGACTGTTGGAATGGCCTGGTTGGCAACACTGAAGACCACAGATTCGGCCACTTTTCCTTTCCTCAGTGAGAGACTCCGTGATTTCTTTGGCTTGAACTTCATTCTGGATGAGGCAACATATGTCGTCCAGCCTCTCCAGCACATGAGTGTCTCGTCTTCTCTGGATGAAATTACTGTAGTGTCATCCATGAAGGCCTTGAGAGGAGGCATCTTGTATCCATCGCCAAGGTCTGTTTGTCTCGCGTTGTTTGTTGCTGCTTTCAAGATGAGTTCCATTGCCAGCACGAACAGTATCGGGGAAATTGCACAGCCCATTGCAATGCCCACTTCCAAGTTGATCCAATCAGTTGTGTACTCCTTGGTAGAGAACCGCATTGAGAAGCCATTGAAGTACTTCTTGAGCATGTCGCGGATGTTCTTTGGCACATGGTACATCTCAAGAGCCAACTGTATCATCTCATGGGGCACAGATCCATATGCGTTTGCCAGATCAAGCCACACTACGTCCAGGTCTCTCTTTTCTGTTTTTGCTTTTTGGATTGCGTCCCAGATCATTGTGGCGTGTTCTACACAGCCAGCCACGCCTGGGATGCCACCTTTCTGGACTGACAAATCCAAGTACTTGTTTTCCATCAGTACTTGGTCAGCCTTGCTGCCATGACAGAGAAGAAGATTTTCCCTTCGACGTTCAGTAGTGATATTGGCCTGAACTGGCTGATGTCACTTGAGTTTGCTCTTTGGGGATGTACACACCATCTGCCGTCATCCACTGGCCGCTGATCTTCTGGTTTCTCCAAGCCGATCGCAGCAGCCTGTGGAGCCACTCCAGCACCTTGGGACATTTCTTGTAAAGCTGGTAAGGTATTCCGTTTGGCCCTGGCGATGATTTGGCTCTGGCTTTGTCGACCACTTCTTGATTTCCGCCAACGTTGGAGGCTTGCCATTGAACTGTTCCTCAGGGTTGGTTGGCCACACCAGACCTTGAATGTCGAGTGGTGCTTTGCTCTGTGAGTCAGAGTATGTTTTCCTCAGATGCTGCTCAAGAACTCCTTTGTCCACACTTAGGGTCCCAGATTTTGGCTGCTCAAACAGTGTTCTGGCAAACTGGAAGGGGTCTCTGAAGAAGCGCTCTTGTGTCTTCTTCTTTTTGCTCTTCCTCTTCCTCGCAGATTCCGCTTTGCTGAGGCGCTGTGTTTTTCTTTCAGGTCTTCCCACAGTTTTTCCAAGCCTTGTTTTTCAGCTGGCAGTGCGGTCTTCATTTGCTTCTTGAGTTGTTCTTTTGGACTCTGATCTTGTCCATCTTTTCTTGGCGTCTGGATTTCTTTGGAGGTGTTTTCTCTTTGGGTAGTTTTACTCCATAGGCGTCTCTACATGTGGCATACACAATGTCCCATATGTGGCTAGTTTGTGTTCCAGGGTGCTTTTCCCTATCAGTGCATCGAGTCTTGGACGATTTTTGCATCCAGTTTCTCCCAATCTTCAGTTTCGTTTGCTCGTGGCAGGTTGAGTTTCAGGCGCCTGGCATCGAGGGCCTGTGCAAATTCCTCATCCGAACCAACAGCGTGGATGTCCTTGGCACGTGGTTTAAATCCTGGCCTGGTCTTCCGACGTCTTATCTGCTGATGCAGTGCGCTGCTGCTCATTCAGATGAGTCTTCACACATCCCATCTTTGTTCTGTGGATCTTCATGCCACGAGTGGTAGCGAAACGCTTTCCACAGACACATGGATATTCCATTTGGTCCATGTTCATAGTCCGTTTGGGATTTGCAGTCGTGATTGGTTGAGCACCGATGGATTCATTCATTCTCTCCCCCTTTCGGTGAATCCTGGGAGCATCTTTTCCTTTTATTTTTAGTAGCCCACTGTTTTAAGGCAAAGTGGGGAGCCAGCCCACAGAGCCCTTGGTTCTGGTCTTTCCCAGTGTCCTCCGGTCTTTCCCGACGTCCTCCGGCCTATTCCCGGAAGTCAATGGTTTACCCATGCATCAGTAGAAAGAAACTCGTGGAGAGCGTGGCAGCAGAGAGTCCTCAGAAGAGAAGCCCCCCTTCAAGCAAGTGTTTCGGCCCTTATCTCCTGACACTCTAGGGGGTTGGGCCACACCCGGCTCATGACTCCGGATGTCCCTCTGCTGCCCCTTTTTTTTTTTTTCCCCATCTTGGGACTAGCCATGGCTGGGATTCGAACCCATGACCCTCTGGACATGCTCATTTTCTACTTAATGACTCGCGCTTTAACCACTGAGCCACAGGGACACCTGATATTTGTAGGGAAATTAAGCCTTATGAAGTTCACTTTTGTTCCTCCTTGACCAGATCCAGCTTGAACACCTCTCTGCCGCTTCTGCCATTGCTTTCGGGGCTCTGGTTTTTTCCTTCCCTGCAACTGAGAGCTGTTTCATGAGGCTGTATCAGACGTTCCTACAAATCCCCTAGCTCCTAACTGTGTGTGGCATGCGTGGCACAGCCTTGTGGTAGCATTCTGGGTCGTAGAGAGTCGTGTAATTAATACATTACAACATTGTCTACAAAATAACATTGTGCATAATATTTAGGATCCTTGCACATCTTCTCTTCTCACTCTTTCTAATCATAATAAAACTACTTGTGACTACATTTTCATGATCAATTGCTGCTAACTCAATAAATGTCAATTCCTTTTCTTTAAGGTTAATACCTTTGAGATACTTAATAGTTTCTGTTTTGTAACTGTCAATGCTCCTTCCGTTTATACTTTTACAAAATCAGTTTGATAAACATTTCAGATACTATATGTTATCAACAGCATTTGAGAATGTGTCTAATACCCTGATATATGAGTATCCACGTGCTGTAAGAAATATTTTCTAAACCAGATATACAAATACGTCCACTGGATCTATGACACAGATCGACCAGTGCTCCCCCTCTTCCAAGGCAGCAATAGGCCTACCCGAGAAACAGTCTTAAGTTGACCAAGGAACACTGCAGGCTGAACACACGTGCTGGTTACTTCTCCCAGCGTCTCGTCACAGTCTGGAATAGCCTTCCGGACGATGTTGTAACCGCCCCATCCGTCAACACGTTCAAAACAGTCTGGATGCACACTGGAGGAATGCACCGACTCTCTACGACCCAGAATGCTACCACAAGGCTGTGCCACGCATGCCACACACAGTCTAGTGATTTCTTTTTCTTGGAACGGTGAACAGACCAGCATGCCTTCTAGTTCTACACCGCAAGAATCAAGTATCAAGTATAGTCAGTCAACTAGACTACAAACACAGAACAGGCACATGTTGCGTGACACGATCATCATGAATTATAAGGGCCTACCTGACAGTGACACCCCGATATTTGGAACGTATCAGTTAGTAAGTGAACATCGTCTCTGAGTCATTCCTTACTGCGATGATTAGATCGAAGACTGCTGACGAAATTTTGAACTCGAGTTGGCAGAATAACAAAACCGGAAAAACTTTCATCTGGCCTTGGTTTCCATCCACAGTTACAGATAAGGCCTAAAACGCCGTACATCAGGATCTGGATCTGGCTGTATACATCGCTGAACCAACCTGATGATATTGCGACGGAATCAGGTATCATACTATGGACTGTATGTTGCTAGCCGTCAGGCTTTTGTTGTTGTTGTTGTCGTCGTACCCTGGCTAGAAAACTCCAGGGATCATCCGAACAGCCAAAGTACTTGAAGAACACTATGGTACAAATGCATCAGCAGCTGGGATGAGAACATTACGTGTGTGACCGTTTTTGATTACCCCGCCACGAGGGCAGCCACACTCCGACTTTGGGGGATTTTTGAGGCTGATAATGTTATGCTAGGAGCTTGTCACAACTGAAGACAATCCCCGCATAACTATGCAAAGCATAACAACATTTTGATATAGCTTTGGTGTTCTAGCCTATGTCAATTGGCCTGACAGAGCCTAAAGCCAAATCAGGTCAGGCTTTTAAAAGTCCCATTTGTACAATATGATTGGTAATAAAAAGTCTTCAGTAATACGCTCATGGTATATTGACATTTATGCGTCGAACTCATACCTTATGTTGTTGAAGTGTTTCTATTTGTCAACATGATTTTTAACATATAAAAGAAATCTTAAATAAATGTTAGCAAACCGCAAAAAAAAAAAAAAAAAAAAAAAAACAACCTGGACAAAGGAATCACAAGACAAAACACGATGCGTTCCGACCTCTTTGGTCTTCTTCAGGCAAGATACAAAACAATTAGGACAACGAAAATGAACGAGCAATCACTCATCTCCAATCACTTCAGCGCAAGATAGGCGTTGAATGTTTTTCATTCAAGCCTGGCATACACCCTGCCTGTACCTGGTGCGTATACTCAGCAACAATAACTGAAGAAATGAACAGACACAAAACTTCGGTTTGGTATGAAATGAAATCTTAAATGAGACAGAGAATAATAAACAGTAAATAACAAATAAGTAGCCCAATTCTTTCTCCCGTGGTGAAATTAGGTACACGCCCATGACTCCAAATGAATGCTGCTTACAACACCAAATGTCACTCAGAAATGCCGACAGAGAGCATATAAACAAACAGGCAGTCATGCCGGCATACCCTGTACCTGACGCATGCACACAGCAATTACTGAACCAACGAACAATCATAGATTAAGATGTATTCAAAATTGCACAACCTTTTCGATTTTGAACATAGTCAAACAATCCCGGTTGAGGTCCACGAGAAACGCTAACTGTGGGGACCAGTGGGGTCTCTGCGGCAGACTGCTGATTTCGCCTTACTAGCCGGATTGTGATCTAGCATGGCCAGAAACATGAAAAAAAAAGAAGTCAAACAAACACTGGGAGGAACAATGATACTTCAGGAAACCTTAGTATGATTTGTATGAAAGGAGATCTTATGTGAGGCAGAAAATACTGAACAGTAAATAACGAGCAACAAGCGCAACTCTTTCTCGATGAAGAAATCAATTATACCCTTATACTCTAACCAATTTCAGGTCATGACACCAAATCTCCCAGCAGAAATGCTAACACACAGCACCCAGAACGAACAAAGCTTTTGCCCATTTACCTTGAACTGAAACGTGCACACAGCAACAACTGGAGACATGAACAAGCACAAAATAACATGTATTCAAGAGTGGTACAGCCTTTTCAATCTTGAGTATAGTCAGACAAGTATAAGGACGAACAATAACAAATACACTAACCTCGGTTTGACCGGTACCAAAGGAAATCTTAAAGTGGAAAGGGAATAACAAACACTAAATAATGAGCAAGAAGCGTAACTCTTTCTCCCACGTTGAAAATAATTACGCGGCCATAACCCCAAACGATTGCTGCTCACAACACCAATTCTGCTAGCAGAAATGTCTACACGAGCCATAGAAAAAGAAAGGAATCACCCCCCCAAAAAAAAAAATTTCTAACCTTGCCCAATTTTTTCCTGTACATGAGACATTTAGATCACAACAGCAACAACGAAAGAAATAAAAAAACCCCAAAATTAACACATTTTTAAAGACTGGCACGCTTTTCTTCTTCTTCTTTTCTGCGTGTGCGGTAATACTCCTGCGGACACCCCCTGTATGAAAGGGAAAGGTTTTTCGCATTACCCCAAAAAAGGGGGGAGAGTTTTTGGGATGGGCCCCTTTCTTCAAAACAAAAAAATTTTGTCATAACCCAAAAAGAATGCTGCTTTGCCTTAATACCTTCCAAAAATACCAAAAAGACACACAGATAAAAAAAAAAAGAGGCACCCCCCAAAAAGGGTGTTCAAAGCTGGCTCATACCTGATACGACATATACACGGGAACAATGGAGACATTAAAAACACGAATTAAAATTTATTCAAATCCGGCACAGCCTTTTTAAAAATTTAATCTTGAACATGGTCTAACAAACACAGGGATGAATACCAAGAAATACAGGCAACGTGTTTGTTCATTTCTACAGTTGTTGTTGCTGTGTATATGTTCCAGGTACAGGGTGTGTCAGCAAGCCTGGCATTTCAGCTAGGCAAGATGGTGTTATGAGTAGAATTCATTAATCTGGAATTATGGTCGTGTAATTAATTTCATCGTGGGCGAAAGAGTAACGCTACATTTTCGTTATTTACTGTTTTATGCCTCATTTAAGATTTTCTTTCATATCAATCAAACCGATGTTACCTGGTTTGTGACAGTCTGACCCTGTGTTTGTTTGACTATATGTTCAAGATTATAAAAAAAATTGTGCCAATAGTAAATAAATGTTGATGTACGTGTGTACATTTCTCTGGTTATTTTTGCTGTATGTGTATCAGGCACAGGTTACATGGGCAAGCTTGGAACATCCTTTTGGGGGGGGGGGGGGGGGGGGAGGGGGTATGGCTTCTTTGCTTGTACAATGTGCTCTGTGTTAGAATCTGCTGTACTATTTGTTGTCATAAGCAGTATTCGTTAGTAGTTATGTGACTGTAAATCATTTCTATCATGGAAGAAATAGTTACACTACTTGTTATTGCTGTGTTGATGCGTCAGGTACAGGGTGTATGGTCAAGTTTGGAACATCCGTTTTGGGGGATAACGCCTTATTTGTTTTATGGGCTCTGTGTTAGTGTTTCTGCTGGGCGATTTGATGTTGTAAGCAGCGTTCGTTTGGAGTTATGGACCTGTAATTGATTTCATCAGGGGAGGAAGAGTTACACTTTTTGTTCGTTTACTGATTACCATTTCAGGCACGCACACCTTTAAACACGCAATCGTCCGTTTACGTATATGTTTTCGTACGTCATTGCCTATACGTATTTACGTGTACTTGTTTTTCTTTTTATGTCACAAGTCCTGAAGACGGTCGATGACCGAAACGTTGTAGACCTTTGTTTGTTTGTTTGTTTGTTTTTTTGTTCTATTTTAAAATCTTCTAAGCATCCTCAGAGACATTTTGCATTGTTTACAGAAGATCTGCAGTCAAAATCTGTTTTATTATGCTTTATTAGTGTGATGGTGTGGAGGGGTAAGGGGTGTGCAGGTGAAGACAGGCAGATGGTGAGAAGTGCAGGAACCAAGGGACAGCAGCCAGTCAAGAAGACGCAGTGGACGACGTGGAGTTTTTCTTCTTTTATTTCTCTCCATGGCTAGGAGCTCAAACCAGGAACGCAGCCTGGGAACTCCCTCGCTCTCAGCACTCAGCGCACTGAGTGCGCCCTCCCTCTGCCTCTCACGCCAGTCGCTCACATCATGGAACTCTAGGGGAACTCTCTCTCCATTCTCACACAACGCTCCACTTTATAACAACGTACCGGACCGCAAAGCCAGCAGCACGGTGCCGAAGACGAAACGAGCCTCGCGAGGCCGGAACCAACAGAATTTTGTGTTTTCTATGGCAGCTTCCGTGTTGTCTGGCTCGCTGTCCGTTCAAACTATCAACACATATTTACTATCGATGAAAACCTCAGAACACAAGGAATAAAATGCAGTAAGTCACATTTGACAATTTTGTTCCTGTACTAAATCATTACTGATTAATGTCCCAGAGTGAAGCCACTTTTAACGCGTTTGCGTCATATTTTCCTCTATTTCAATAAAAGATACTGAAGAGCGTGAAATAATTTTACAATGAATGAATAGCTGGCATTTCGCTCTTTTCATACATATAAACTTCATTTCCGAGACAGTGTCTAAGTGGAGAATTCTGTTGTTAAAAATTACTAGAAAACACAGCTGACTTTTCACTTCGTCGGGCCGTTGGCGCACAATTTTCAACTGAAAAATACTGTGTTGAAACGGTCTGTTAAATAATAAATTCTACACATTTTCAGTTGTATTCATAACAGAAATGTTGTCATAAGCAAGATTTCGATCGGGAAGTCCAAATTTCATGAAACGACAATTCAGATCAAAACTCCGACAGTAAACAAAGAAGGCGACTCGCTAAAGGGACCGGCGCTGTCAGTCATTTCGTATAGTCGCAAGCTTGTACAGAAAAGATCATAGGCATGCGATATACGAAATGAAAGCTTATGGACTTTACTTTAACATGCATATTCAGATTCTTCGGTTTTCCTCTTACTTTTTGTAAAATCAAGAATTATTCAATATTCATTCGACAGACAATTGAAAATGGCGCCAAGATTGCTCGTGCGAAATACCAGTTTAGAGAAAATATGGGCTTCTCAGCCCAGTACGGTTGTAATGAATCAAATACATTAATTTTTGTGACTTTTAGCGACGTACATACAACTATGTAGGTTCTGAGGTATTCATGATTTAAAGAATTTACACAATAAATAAATGAGATTCAACCAAGGGAGGTAAGGGGAAGATAACTCTTGAACAAAACATTTTCATCCACGAAAGGTAACCAAATAAAAAACAAACACTGTTAGCACCCGGCTACATTAGTTTGCAATATAAATACCTTTAGAATCATTCCATATGACCGTGCTGAGACATAATGAGAGACTCAATACACAGTCAACCAGTCATGACATTTACCACCAAATCTCAACTATGGTGAATCTTGGCGTACGAGAGAGAGAGAGAGAAAGAGTTTTGACACTGAGAAATCTTGAGAAACAGTTAGTTAGCACCCTCAAAAATTTTGGAAGAGTGGCAATTCATCACAATCTTCAGCTGCGAAAGCACCTTTTTTCCCTGTGTCAATCTGATAAAGCGTTTCAGACATGAGAAGATTGCTAATTGTCTCTTTGGGTTTGCCCCTGGAAGAGATCCACGCATAGAAACTTTTCATAACGTTTACATTACACTGACATGTAAAACACAATATTTCGCTTTATCATTTTCCAGACCTGATCATGGAACGCTTTTACTGGGGAAAAAAACGGCATTGGTAAAAAAGTAGTGAAAGTATTTTTCTCCTCATTTTTTTTCTCCATGCCGTCATCCGTGCTGTCAACATACATTGTGTCGATTCAATTTCGTGGAAGAAGTGTCTCAACCTTCACCATATCTTGTTATTTATCAATCATTGTCTTTCGTGGGCTTCGTTCGTTCGTGGTGAGTTTAACGTCCTATTCAGGATTAGGATCAGGATCAGGGTCAGGGCGTTGTATCAAAAACAACTTAGCCTATTTAGGCTTTGTACGCCCCTTCTGTATGTACATATCCTTTTTTTTTTCGTGACCGTTGGTCCAGTCATAGGCTAGCTCAGTCCTATTATCCATCAAATTCATATCTAATTTTAGTTATAAATTCATGTTTATCTATGAGGTTCTTAAAAACATTAATATTGGCCCGAGGGCTTAAGGACAAGGTGCACTGCAGGCGTAGGTCTGTATATTCTGTTGCAACTGTTGTCGCAGGCAGTAGTGGGCGAATTGTGTGTGGGGAGGGGGTGTGGGTGGGGGTCGTATGTCTCTCTCTGAGCTCCGGTTCGTTTTCAACTTGAGTTCAAATTCGGCTGTTGGTCGATGGGCGTCGTGTATTTCGCCTCTTTTCCCCAACCAAAAAGGCTGTCTTCAAGATCACCAGGCGGCCTTCTTTGTGCTCGGGTGGCGATGGTCCTGTGTCACGTGTGGCCGCCTTATGGAGGGAGGAGGACGAAAGTCGCGGGAGCGCTGCACGAGTCCCTAAATTCGGCGGGTACATGCAGCCGAGAGGGCAATTTTTCAGCCCAACCCCATTAGGAGTGCCCCCATATGTGCCTGGCTCAGAGCTCGGTATCCCAGGCCACGGTAGTCGTAGTCAGGCAGCGCTCCATTGCCAATCCCCCCCCCCCCCCCCCCCCCCCCCCCCCCCCACATCTTCAGGAGCCGTCCCCCAGCGACACAGGAAACACCGCCGTCACCCATATGGCTGGAAGGATCGCTGCATCGCCTGACACTGACCTCTCACATCAGTGTCCTTCAAAGGAGATCTGCCACCTCTCCCTTGGCGTCCGCTGCTATGCCACACTCGCAGCGAACTGTCATGGGCTTCACAGATCCTTACGTCTTAAAGAGGCAGTTGCTTCTGTCTATATCTTCGTTGATCTCATGGGCCCATGCTCGTTTTTGAGGCAATGCATTCTGTCCAGCTGTTTCTGTGCCTCAGAAACCCTCACGCCCACCCCTTTTTGTTGTTGCTGGGAAACAGGTGATGGTGGTAGTAGTGTTTGTCACCAATCCTCTTTCCCTTAATCTAAGTTTCTGTTGAGTGCTTTTCCTTGTCACTGGTTTTTTTTTGTTTTTTTTTTTCTCAATAAAAAGATCTCTTCTTTGATCGCTATTTAATGAAGAAAGAAATGTACATGAACTAAAGTTGCTGATCTGTAGGATTTTTCGCTTTCTTGTTGATTTTTTTAACTACTAAAGTACACTATTCAAAGATGAATAATCGTTTAATTCCGTTTTCAACGGTTAATTCACATGAGGATATTTGGCTTTTTGTGTTTATTGTCAGTCTCGGTTTTTCTTTAACTTCTGTTTTGTTCCATGAATGATGTAATGATGACTTACGCTCAATGACCTATACCGTAAGGCATATTCCAGAACAGAGGAGCGAGCTTGCTCTTAACATATGTAATTAAAATGTTGAAACACCAATATTGCATATTTCTCTGCTCTCTCTCCACGCCCGTAAATCATAACAGTAATTTGTGGTGTGCTATAGGCTCCAGTAGGCACAGCTAATTAAAATGTTGAAACACCAATATTGCATATTTCTCTGCTCTCTCTCCACGCCCGTAAATCATAACAGTAATTTGTGGTGTGCTGTAGGCTCCAGTAGGCACAGCAAGTGTGGCGAGTCTGATGGAAGCTGGACTCGGATAAGGAGTGCTAGATGTTGGTATTTGTTGCTGATCTCCTTGTTGTTGACACATACTCTTTTGGTATCATACTTTTGTAACATGACGGTCACCTCAGTTTGCGCATTTTCGTGAAAACATGATATGAACAACAAATAAGTAGGGTAACTCTTGCTCCCACAAGAAAACATAACTGCAAAGGAATGCTGCTTACGACACCGAATCGCCCAGCAGACATGACAGCACAGAGCACACAGAACAAACAAGGAAACTTCCCCCAAAAAGGATGTCCCAAGCTTGTCCATACACCCCGTACGAACACATCTACACAGCAACAAGAACCGGAGAAATAAACAAATATAAAATAACCTTTATTCAAGACTGGCACAGCCTTTAAAAACTTAAAACGACAAGTACAAGGACGAACAGAATTATGTTGTTGTTGAAACCGACAATTTTGACATGAAATGTTGCAGGCATGGTTGTGGAGAGAAAATCAAAACGAGAGTCACCACGAGAACGGCTTCTTCTTCTCACTTATCTCCATGGGAAGTCATTGGGATACCACACTGAAGAACAGCTCACCACGTTCATCCAGTTCTGTCACTTGTCAGCCGAAGCCCGGGTCTCTGCAACTGTTTAACCTGTCCACTCTGCAGTGCTGTTTTCCCCTCCGTCTCCCTCGTTCAAAAGTTTACTAAAGGGCTGTTTTTGAAAAGCTGTTGGATTTTGTTGCTTAGCCATGCCAACTATGTTTTCTTTCCTTGACCGACGTCAGTAGATCATCATACTAGTCCTGTGTGCTGCCTTGATGGTTTGGCGCACCTGTTGATTGGTAGTGTGATCAGTGTACCTGATGTTTAGTTTCTTGTGGTAACATCTCATTTCCTGGTTTAGATTCTTCTTTTCAAATCCAATGTGTGGGTGCACACAGGAGCCTGATCTCGTGTTCCATGGAGATGTTCTTGTCCTTCCTTAAGGACTGTGCTGTGACTGTATTTGCTTCCATTGAGAGGATTTCCCATCGTTACTAACGATGTATCCTAGGTAAGAAAACTGTTGAACAGATTCTAGTTTCTGACCGTGGAAATATTAGTATTGATGTTGAGTTGCAGCTCGTCATCAACTCTGGTCTTTTGGCGCCGATTTCCAAGCCTTATCTTGCTGATGTTTCATTAAGTTGTTCAACAGGGTGGGAAGTTCCTGCTCACTGCCTACCAGCCCACCTATGTCATCTGAAGATCCATGCTACTTCTTCCATCAACGCTGACTGTGCTGACATGATCTTCAAGTATATCAGTCATGGTGTTCCACAAATATGTTGAAAAGGGAGGGAGACCGAAGGCAGCCGGGGGCCGGAATAGCATGGTAGAGCGCCGGACTCATGATGTTGGTGATCCTCGGGTTGCCGGTTCAAATCTCCGCTGGGCTGTTTCAGTACAGGGGGAATTTTCCCTTCAAGTTAACATTGGCTCTGACTCCATTGCCCATACAGTCCTTCGAACAAGACTATAAACCGAGGTTGTGTGTGTGAACGCACTGATTGCTTTGGAGAACAGTTGCTGGATGCTGTTAAATAAGCTTCTGTCTGATGGTAAGCTCCTTCATTTTGGTCCTTAGTGCCTCCTGCCATACCTTATCAAAAGCCTTCATGAAGTCTAAGACGTGATAGAACTCCCTCTGGTGCAGGAGCATGTTTTTTTATAAAAAATCTGTTTGGTGATACTTCTGCCTTTGTGGAATCCTGCCTGTTACCCAGCAGTGATGGTATCTGCTTTCGGTCTGAATTTATTCAGAATGGTTTTGATCATTACTTTTTTTTTTTTGCATGGCTGGTCAAGCTTACAGTGCAGTAGCTCTAGCAGTGTTAAAGAATTCCTCTTGAGAAGGGTAACAATTAGTGAACGAGTCCATGGTGTGAAATACTACCTAGTGTCCCAGATTTGTTGCAGATGACTGTCAGGATATCAGTTACTGCATCTCCGCCATGTCTCCAGAGTTCTGCAAGGATGTTGTCGATGCTTACAGCTTTCCCACATCATGTCTTCTTCATGGAGCATTGGAATGTCATCCTCATTTAACGAATCCTGTGCTGTTTGCAGATTTGGGTCTCCAGTATTCTATTTGTTATAGAGTTCAGAGCAACGTTCAGTCCACCTTTGACTTCTTCCTGTGTGAGACAGTTGCCATCTTTGTTCTGAACGATGTGGACTCTTTTCTTTGCTTTGGTTTGGTCAGGTCCTTCACAATCTTAAAAGGTTTGTCTTGTTGTCTAGGCGTTTTCCAGATCTTCATACACTTGTTCGATCTAACTTTCTCTTGCTGTCTCCATTTCTTCACCGATTCTCTTGTTTATAGCACTGTATTTCTCTCCCTAAGTCTTCTTGAGCGGTTGTAAGGTCCTTGAATTGCCACAAGATCTACAAGATGTTGCTTCAGAGCTATAGTTTTGATTCCTTTCTGCTTCTTCCTAGGATCTCTGTTGCTGTTGGTTTGAAACTGTTTTTAATGTCCTCACAACAAAAAATCACAATGTACATGGCTTTTTTCATAAATAATACATACAGTTAGGTAGGCGGCTTTTCATGTATAATTAAGTTAGTTTCTCCCATGCATTCTCAGACTTGAAACAAGAGAATATAAATTTCCTGTTTTTCCTTTGTATATGTATTTATATCAGTATATACCAGAGACCCCATTGTCAGAGTGTCTCTATAATGTGAAGGTGACGTCAACCTGTCCAGATGGCTGGTTAGTTGAATTGACAGTAAACAGAAGCTTCATATACATCACTTGCATTAACCTGTATTATGCCTGCGCCAAAAGCCACATCCCTTAGGGCTGACTACATACATTGCAGACTTCCTCACTTTGCTTATGGATTGAAGCAGTGCAGCTTGTTACCTCTCCTCGCCATTCATTCTATGAAAAATTCATCCGGATTGTGATCTTCACAACTAAAGCTGGTAAGTCAAAAGTTAGGGAAAATCCAAGTGAAAAACAACTACTCGCATAGGAAGAAAAAAAGGAAGACACCTATGTCAAGTGCATAGCAAAATATTTTATTTCAACATTTCATAATACACAACAGTTTTCAGCCAACGCATTCAGATAATGCATCCTGGAAGCTGAAAAAACTTCACACCTGAATTAATTTTCCTTTCAAAAACACACTGAAGGAGAAATTCCTCTGCAACACACTTGTACCAATACACTGTCTACACATACAACCAGCCAATAATAGATCATGATCAGAAACACAAAAGTTTAAAGTATGACTCACGTTGCAACGCTACTATTCATCATTGGTCATCCTTCATTTCAAATGCATGAGTACAATAAAATTTGAAACAACTTCACACTTCAGGAAAAAATATTTGGTTATATGAAAAGGGAGAAAAAGATGATTCAAATGATCCAACTAAAGATCTAGTAATAATACTGAACTCCAGTCAAATGAAAGGTAATTCCTCTCAACTACATCTACAAGACAGCAGAATTTCTCTCCCCTGATTTTTTATCTGCGCCTTACCATTTTTCACACAAAACCAGAAAGAAAAAAGTCCAATCTATAACTGCAAATATCTGCCTTTACAGGCACAACAATTCATGCCTATTTTGGAAAAGTCCATATATTCATTTGTATATCGATTACTGGTCATCAACCATTTTGTAGCCACACTGACTTGTACAGAACTGGTGTACAGATGTTTTCTGCGTCGTGAGTGTGTGTGCGTGGGTGTGTGTGTGTGTGTGTGTGTGTGTAAGTGTACAACCTTGATACCCAGCTCACAATATGGTCTCTGTGTGCATCAAAATGTGTTTGAAACTTCTGAGCAATAGGAGCCTTGAAAGCTGGAACTCTCCATTAAAGAGGTGCAAAGAGTCAAGAAGCATCTGGGACAAAACAACATCCAAGATCCCTAGTCCTATTTGACATAATTCAAATACTTTGTTTACTGGACCCTGAGAAAACAAACAAACAAACAAAAACTGGACCCTGAGACCTGCATAAAGATGTTCTGTAATACAGGAATTGTCTTCAACCATAGTAAGCTCCAGGCATAACAATTTTCATTCTCTGAAAAAGATCAATCCCCTGAATATGTGTGTAGCTACCAACAATAACAGTCTTACAAACCTCTTACCCCACAAAATGCCTTGTGACCTACAATTTGGTTGTAAGGGTTGACTTACAAAGTGACCCTGAATCAGTCAACACTAACAAACTACCCCTACTCCTACTCTCACCCCTCCCCCTCCAGGCTGAATCTCAGGATCTTTCACCATTCTTAAAACTGTTTCAAACTTTGAAATGGTTGTGTTGGCATTTCACATCAAATTTTATTTCAGAGCATCCAGAAATACTGTTGACTGATTAGTCATAGTCCAAGAAATAGGAAGTGATTGTTATACACTCCATGAAAATACTGTTGTGCTTTCTTTCGAAGCTGTCTTTTGAGCATGCTTCACTTTGATACAGACAGATTTTGTGTGTGGACAAGAATTTTAGTACTGAGCGCAAGTTTTATATTTCTGAACATGCTGACGACAGAAGGTCTATGATTTGTGTAAGATAACATCCTACAATAGCATAGATCTAAAATGAACAGAAAAGGAAAACCGATATGGCAGCCTACCGTTTGCCAATGACTAGACTGGGAAATATTTGATTCACAACCACAACTGCCTTGACATATTAAAGCAAAGAATATGAACAAAATGGCTAACAGTGTGTGCATGTGTATGTGTGTATTTGTATATTTTATGTGTGTGTGTGTGTGTGTGTGTGTGTGTGTGTGTGTGTGTGTGTGTGTGTGTGTGTGTGCATGTGTGTGTGTATATATGTCCATGTGCACTCATAACTAATCTCTCTCTCTCTCTCTCTCACGTTTCAGCCAGCACAAACTCATTTCCTTCATTTCTGCAGGGAACAGAGGGGATGGGGGAATGCAGATACTTGCAAATCCATGTGTACTTACGACTCTCTCTCAGCACAATTTCACTAAGTTACTTTCAGCAGAAGGCATAACATGATTAGCTTTATCCATACACAAAATTCAGGTGCACACTTCAGTCATACATGCCAAATGGGCAAAGTAGTTCAACCAGGCGTGGGGAAGGTTTAGCACCAAATAAGAAATGGACACTTCTTCACTCAGCACCCACATGAACAGCAAGTTCCGCGTACAGAATTAAATAATAAAGTGAAAATAAGGAAGTGGGTGAACATGTATGAAAAGAACAACTGTTCAGCTCCCAGGCAGTACCTGATGTTGTCAACTGGCATTCCTCGACTGTTAAATGGATGGATACCTTTGTCAACTAGCATTCCTCAACTGCTAAATGGATGGATACACATAACAAGAACAGTCACCAGTGTTGCACTGCCTGGCTGTTAGACCACCAGTTCCTTTTGTCAGTCAGTGGAAGCCGACACTGTGGAATGGCAAGTTGTGATATACGCTACATGGTTCAAAGGTAGGCACTCTCACTTTACGCACTGCGAAAGTTTTAACGTCCTGTCATGAATCTGACTCCACAGCCCATGTTCTCAGAATTCCCTATGTTTCCCAGTACATTAATAGCATAAAACAAAAACAGAACCATAATCGGAAAAGGCATAACACTTTCAACTTGAAGGGCAGCTGGGAGAGCGCAGACCTCCACCAAAACGGATCCTGGATTTGCCCTTTGATCTCGATGCACACCAACATTCCATGGGTTCGTCCATAGGACACAATCCATTTTTCAATCTTGTTTTATTGCATTCAGTTCAGTAGGGTTTTTGATTTGATCTGGCTGACAGCCCAACGTTCAAACGGATGCATGTGAAAACATAAGCCCTTGGAGTAGATAATGAGGGTAAATTGCTGTCGTCAGTCATGTCTATTGCCGAGCGATGCATGAGGGATGAGATCAGCTGTTGCACATGGAGTTCTGGGGACTGAGGACAGCAGTGTGTACATGGGACCAGTCACTGAAGCTCTGGACCCCTGTGATGAAGATGCTGCTGCCACCGTAGCCGCCAGGGCCTGCCTGTGGGTCCTGTGTCCAGTGATGGTGGTCAGTCCGTGGAGTCGATGGTCATGCACTTGCATGTGCAGCCTGTCACCGGACAGTCGCCATGGTCCCTGGAAATTGTGGCTCCACATCAGTCTCACCATGGGCATGGAAACAGAGGGCAGGAGTGAGCCAGCAAGAAAGGAACACGACAGACAGAGGAGGAAGACCAACACAGAATGAGGGAGACGGAGCATTGTGGTATGTGCAAGTCTTGGAGAGAAAGAGAGTGAAAAAATGCATGTGTGTGTGTGACTATGTGTGCATGCATATGCATGTCAGTCTGTGTGTGTTCATCAATAACATTAACATTCAATAATACGTTAGTAAATTAATCTTTCTTCGGCAAAATTTTAATGGTTTTGAGCTATGAAAACCACTTCCAGTCTCGCCTGTGTAACATTTTGTCTCCTTAAGTGAAACATGAAGAGCATATCTAGCAGATACCTTCCTGCTTAGCTCACAATGACTAACATGCCTGCAGTAGTGGTTCAACATCAACCCAGTGGAACTTTCCTGGACTCTTTCCTCAGTATTGCTCAACCTTAAGTGGTAATTAATCTTGACTACACCCTCCCCAGGATGCGAGTGTCATGTGACCCATTCACTCCACGGAGGCGGCTTTGCCTTTAAACAGTGCGACTCTTGGAAGCCCCATATTGTTGGCACGGTAAGTGACGCATGGTAAAGCCCGAGTGACATGAATGAGTCAAGAGGACCCAATCTGTCAAAAGTGTACAGTCAAAAGTGATGTCTGGTAAAGACTATAGTGCATGGATCCTGTACAACCCATTCTGTGGGAAGTGTGTGTAGTTCAAATTATGTAAATGATTATTCTTCTACTCTTTCACCTAATAAAACAAACAACGGATGACAAGTAAATAATCAGCTTTCATACAAATATCTTTGGATGACATGTAGACTAGACAATAAGAGTTTATACAAATACCAACGCTTTCTTTAGAATATCTGAAACGGTTCAAGTGACTGACTTTAGACTTTTATCATTTCTGGGTCTTGTGACACCCAGGAACCATTGCAAAGGCTAACAAAGGTAGCATGCCAACAATGTTTAGGAAACTACCTCTGCATCCCCAAAAATGTAAAAAGAAATAATGTATGGACACACAAATGCCTCATAAATCATTCCACGTCTGGCGCCGACTGTATTTAAACAAAAATATCCATAACAGATTTGGTCCTCCAGGTTTCCTAAGAATGACCATTTAATTCATGTAACACGGATACCGTTTTCAAATATCTTCTTCCCCCCATTGTTTTCTCCCTCATTTTTATTTCTTTCATTATCTTTTAAGTTCACGATAATGGTGGAGCAAACAAAGCCCTCCTGCACTGTCTCTAAACTTGTGCATCAACTTTGTTTTAATCATCGTTTCGACCGCTGCACTCCATTTAACCATCAATTAGTACTGTTCCTCTCCTGTCAACCGACTCTTTATTTCCACTTTGGATATTTGTTAAGAGAACACTGTGGACCTGCCTTGATTTGCCTTTTTATGTAAAGAAAAACAAAGTACTTTTTGGCTCATGTCAAGGATGACAATGAGTGACAATGATTGGTGACTGTCTGTTCAAGATGACTGTGGACAAGAGGTGCTGAATCATTAATGATGGTACAGAAATCTGTCATGACTGTTCTGGTGCACTTGCATTCGCCTCAAAAATCTGTGGTGGTGTTTAAAACAACTATTCGGCTTTGCAACAATGGATGGATTCTGCATTTCTTGGAGAGGGGTGAGTGATTGTCATAGTCTATTACACACATGACAAATACAAAAAGTTACATCCACAGTCAATCATGTCCACTATTAGATTCTGATACACAATTTGATATAGTTTACATGTAAACAATTGTGTGCGCGAGTAAAAAAAAAAAAAAAGAGTTAAAAAATTAGATTGACCCTTTTGCTCATAAAAAGAAAATTGGTAGGAACTTATCTTCATCTGTCAGTCTTGTTATGATCTTTGTGAACGTTGTTGTTGTTGTTGTTGTTGTCGTACCCTGGCTAAAAGACTCCAGGGATCATCCAAACAGCCGAAGTACTTGAACACTATGGTACAAATGCATCAGCTGGGGATGAGAACATTACGTGTGTGACCGTTTTTGATTACCCCGCCACATGGGCAGCCACACTCCGGCTTCGGGGGATTTTAGAGACTGATAATGTTATGCTAGGAGCTTGTCACAACTGAAGACAATCCCCGCATAACTATGCAGAGCATAACAACATTTTGATGTAGCCTTGGTGTTCTAGCCTATGTCAATTAGCCTGACACAGCCTTAAGCCAAGGCAGATCTTTGTGAACAAATGGGGTCTTATTTTCAGTTAGGATCATGTTTTCAAGCTTGGACAATTTCCTCAGAACATCAAATGTTGAATTTCTGCTTTGCTTCTTTTATGGTGCACCTTTTTTTTCTCCTCCTTTTTCTACGCTTTAGGCAGCCTAGGCTACAGCATTGTGTATCTTTTGGCAACCAAGTCAGAAATGGGTGCATGAACTAAACTGACCTTAGATCCATCATTCGAAATGCCAATGAGGAAAAAAATAATTTCTTCCAGCTCTGACAAACATGACACTTCACTACTACTACTACTACTACCTCATGGACATCATTTTTGTTGCAGACACTATCAGAGACGCAGGATTTTCAATAATTTCTTTGTCATTCCCCAGCCCACCCTCCAGTCTGCTAGTCTAAGTTCATGGAGTTTTTTTGCACTTGCTGAGGAAGACTGAGAACAATCCAGAGCAGTGGGGACTTCCACTTCTGAAAACCTGAATGGACAGCCACTGCTTAGGTCTCTTTCATTCTGAAAAGGAGAGTAAACTGTCAGCGATAAGTATACTACAATGACAACCCAACCTACAGCACCAGCAAGCCTTAGGTCTGTTCCCACTCTGCTGTATTGTGCTTGTATTGCATGTTAGTGTGACAACATGTGTGTGGATGCGTGAATAAAGACTTGCTGTCCTGGCTGTATACAGGGCCTCACTTGAAACCATGGGTGAGTGTGCGCATGACCCCCCTGTCTGCTTTCGGGCACCAGGAAAACCGTCTTGACTGGCGTCACCTTGGGCTGACCACCTGCAGAATCCCAAATGTCACCCCATAAAAATGCTTCTGCACCACAAAACACACCCTTTACTACCACACCGGTGCACAACACACAAAACCACCAGTATTTTTACGTGGAGCAAAACTGACTTACAATGCTTTTCAGCTTTTATACATACAAAAGAGCTATCACCCGCTGCCATTTTTTTTAAAAAAAAAACGTAATGTGCCTTCATAATTAAAACACACAGAGGCATTGCCCCTGCACTTTGCAACTGTGTGTAACTGTAAACCGCTTCAAAAACAATATGGGACTTAGAGCCCCTTTTTCAATAGTGCAGTTTTTTTTATTTTCAACACACACACACCCACGCCCCACCACAAAATTTTAATTCAATTCTATTCTCTCTCCTCTCTCTCTCTTCTCTATTTATATTATACAACAACCCCTGTACAAAAATTTCACATTATCGACCTCAGTTGGATTTTAAAACTTAAAGGCGAAGAAAAAAAAAACCAGAGGCACGAGACCCGTCACTTTTTTAGAGGAGGGTTTTCAGCGGGAGCACAAAGGTGGAGGCCTGCCGAGTGCCCAAAAACACAGGGACAAAGTGGCAAGGCCTTTCTACACTGGGCAACAAAAAATCTGCACACATCACCCTTTGGGTATCGTATCCTTTTGAAATCAATTACCGAAAGCAATTTTTTTTCAGCTATGCACATTATACGATTAAATCAATTTTTTCGTAAAAACAGTTTTACGAAATACCCTGTCCAAAAAAAATGCTTCATCACCGCATGGGTTTGAAAAAGTGTGTTATCAGGATAATGCCCCCCCCCCCCCCAAAAAACATTGAGAGAGCAGGGGCAACCTCCCCTTCATTCCTAGTTAGCCAGCAAAAGTGATCGCCCTAAGTGAGTTCACTTCATCAAAACCTACTCGCACTAGCTCAGTTTTCGCCATCTTCCCCCACAAGCAGGGAAGTAAGAAGATCTCTTAGCCTTTGGAACATAAGGATTTAGTATCTTAATAGTGGAGTTCATTTTTCTCATTCTTACCTGTCCAATCAAATATCAAAATGTCAAAAAAGATGGTGGAAGTACGCTCACCTGACGACAGAGATCCTGAACCCATATGACAATGTCCCTAAAAGATTCCCAGGCCTAGAGCTCAGTGACATTGGCTACTAAGGGCCCTACATGATGGTCTCTATGTTTATGCTAGCAGTAACAGGCATAGTCCCCACTCTCAATTGAATAAAGAAGTATACACAAGTCAACGGATTACTCAAGCCCAGCATCAGGAAACAGAGAAGACCCCCTTCCAAGACATATTGGGAAAGGAGTACTGATAGTGCCACTTCAAATACCCTTTCAAACATACGTGAGGTTTAAAAAAATTATATGGACTGAAAAAAGTCTGTTCTCCACAAAGGAAAAGGCGAAAATTGATAATGTGGACTCACTAGGGGTGACCACTCTTGCTGGTTAACTAGGAATGGAGGCAAGGTTAGCTCACCCGATTAAAAAAAAACAACTAAAACTAAATGATATGGCGATGTTTTACACCAAGTGGGGATAAGGTATTTGTTTGAACAGGTAAGTGTGAGACAAAGGCTTTCCCCTAACAAGATTTATTTCATTTACGAAATATTTGACAAATCAATTACATATTATATCTCACCTGCCAGTGCAAACTATTCACATATCTATGCCTATCACACCCACCACAGCAAGCGCTTTAACATTTCACAATATTCTTGCTATTTATATGTAAGTTGCATTCATTTTTACCATTGGACATTTCAGCAGAGGTTCTATATTAATTTTTCCAAAGTGATCATGTTCTTTTGTTATAGAACAATCAGGACGAATTCAAATCCAACATCTCTAACCCTATATCACAAATTTCACTGAATGCTTTCACACACACACACACACACACACACACACACACACACACACACACACACACACACACACACACACACACCTTGGCCCATGTTCAGCCTCCCCACCCCTCCCTCCCTTACCACATATCTGCTTTTGTGTACACACAAACCAAATACATAATCACATTATTCTTTTTTTTCCGCCCCAAATTATCTGATAACCCTGATCTGCATGCCAACGTTTCAACATCTGGTATACATCTCTGTCACTGAATGGACAGTCGATAAAACGAAACAAAAAAAGAGAAAAATCAATCAGCGAATATAGAAACAAATACACAAGGAAGATGTAGTAAACACATTCTAGAACAAATATATCAGGTACAAACACACAGTTGTGTACACAATTCATATCACAGTTTGTCAAGAGATCTGACACCACATATATGCACACACAAAAGAGAAAAACAAGTTCACAAATCCATTACGATCACCTAAAAGATCCACATGGGAAAACACATAAGATTTTAACCAAATAATCTACATTACTTTCTGTCTTTGTTGCTGAGGTGAGCGAGAAGCAAAGGGGTTAAACTGCATGAAGCGATCAGTGATGCGATAGCCGGCGCGGGTGGAGGTGATGGACTTGCCGCAGAAGTTGCAGTTGATATAGACCTGAGGAGGATGGGGCACACCAGTCTCACACTTGTGGCTCACAATGTCAAAATGAGCTCTGGACAAAACAAGGCAGACTATTATGTCAATTCCCCAAAACAAATTATGACCCTTTTTATGTTTTGTTGGAAAAACTGTGATAACAGAACATGACAAATGCAACAACATTGCAGTACAGGGAACTAACCTTTCTGCCACAACATAACCAGAAATGATGATCATTATCAACCAAATAAAATCAACATTATAAGCCATCTACATGCCACAACTAAACGTCTACATTACATCCAAACATACAGGAGAAAACTGTATCATCATCCAACCCCATTTTCTCACTACCTGTTTTAACTCATTCCCATCTCTCACACAGAAAGGATTACCAATAAACTGATACAAACACCTACTACCAAACAAAGATTAGGCTCCTAAGCATTTTACAACACATATAACAAATCATTTGGTATACCACTCAGTCACTGAGGGAAAAGAAGAGTTTTGTGGTCTGGAGGAAAGAGCAGAATATCTGAGCAAAGTGGGGCTTGATTCCAAATGAAAGGGCTTGATGGTCGAAGGAGCACTGACTAACAATTTGAGCATCGACACAGGAAATTAGGGGGGAAATAAAACAACAAAAACCAAATATCTGATGAAGTAAGGATTTAGGCAATGGGGTATACAACTAATAAACAGATCAGTCAGAGTTTAAGGACAGGATTCAACTGATTTTTAGAAAACAGATCTAACTTAAAATGGAATCCTTTGCTGAACAGGGAACAAATTCATCACTTCCCCATCCAACTGCTTTTGCCATTTCCTAGACCAACTGCCGTTAAAGTTTATCTCATAAAAGGCTTGTAACTTCTACACTTTGGCAGCAATTCCACTATTATTTTCAGTCAAATAAAGGGAAACGGTTGAAGTTTAAATAGGGAAAAAAAGAATCCTTCTTTAAAAATTGTACTGCAATGCTCTCGCTTCAATGGTGCAGAAATGGATAAACAATGCTCAGTCTAGCTGTGGTTTAGAAGTGACAGGGTTAATTTTCAAACACAATAGTTTGTAAATGCATTTGTGAAAACAGTTCATTTACAATCCACATACACATAAAAACAAACAAATAAGCAAGAACAGCAAAGCATAATTGGTAAATTCAATTGTTACTTTGCTGATTGACTTAATCTGAAGAAACCATGCCACAATCCTGACAAAGTTGTTAACAGCACAAGGCAGAGTTTACCACAATGGCTGTTACATGGGTGCACATGGGGAAAACTTGAAAGTGACTTATGGCCATCCCAGCAATACTAAAATTTCAACTGTAGATAAGCTAGCAATCCCAACAATTAGTATGATAAAAAGGTCCTGAAACTATTTTCTGGCATGTAATCATTAAGCATCTGAAACTCATTCCAATAAAACATGCTTTTAAAATCACTTTACTACTAACAGCCATCTGCGAAATTTTTTGTTTTGTGCATCTTTGTATGTGTTGCTTGTAACATTTGAAAAGGACATGTTTGTTGAAAATTCCCTTTGTTCATAGTATGCATCACAGAAGCATTGTCATCTGCACTTCTTTGTGTTTTGCCTTTGTTTTCAGTAATTCTGTTTGTTTCAGTCTTCTAAACTTTGAGCAGCTCTACAGTAACACTTCCTGCATTCCTTCCAGTCACACATACAAGAGACCTCCTTCACTGCCCCTGGTTAAATTCAACAGACTTGTCATCAATTAAAGCCACAGCCAGTATCTTACTGGTGGTCTGCAGTTTTGACATGTCATGCAACAATCAACCCAGTTATCAGGAACTGCGCTCAAATTCCTGGTGGTTTCATGCCTGTTCATTTGTAAAGAGTGAGTGTTGACAGAAAACATGGATTGGTTGGTAGGCTACTGAAAAAAAAAGTAAAGATGTTCATGCAAGCTGCGCATCATGCATGCATGCTAGGGCGTTGAACAAATACCACAGGGAGACTGATTTGTTATCTGTAGGGCGAGGGGTTTGAAGCAGAGGGGAAAAATGGTTGACGGCGCTGTACAACGAGGCTTTAGCCACAGCACAAAAAAAGCTTCACTTTTTTTTGTTGTAATGACATGGGAGATGTTTTTACAAACTTACACAGACATAAAAAAAGCCTCACTTTTTTTTTTTTGGAAATGACATGGGAGATATTTTTACAAACTTACACAGACATAAAAAAAAAAGCTTCACATTTTTTTTTTTTGTAATGACATGGGAGATGTTTTTTACAAACTTACACAGACACAAAAAAAACCCTCACTTTTTTTTTTTTTGTAATGACATGGGAGATGTTTTTACAAACGTACACAGACATATATCAAATTAAATACATTAACGAATCCTCGTGGACTTAAATCAAATCTTTTCTTTCAAAGTTCGTACCCACAGTACCACACAAAATATTTGATTATTACAAAGTTTCCTGGTCCTTACAGACCTATAACAGTCTCTTGCTTAGTTTGCAATCTCTGTGACCTCTTGTCAACTTACAAAAAAAAAAAGAAAACACAAACTGTGCCTGTGCTGCTCTCAAAAATAATCTACACATCCTTACTCTATCTGGGGGAAAAAGTTCCTGAAAAAAAAAAAAAAGCAAATTAATCATCATATTGTTCTTCACCTAAGGAATATGAATCTAATTTTTGTCTCTTTTAATTGTTTTTCACCATGTCTTACCTGGAGGGTTTCCAAATATAGGCCAGTCATGGCCTTTAATTCAGATTTACCCAAGACACCTCCTATGTTATTAAAAACCAAACAAACTATGAGGCACGTGCCCTCGCTAAAGCCTCGCCGTCTTGTGGTGCCATCGACTGTCTTTTCCCCTCTGCTTCAACTACCCATCCTACAGATAACAAACAAATCCCCCTGTGCTATCTGTTCACTGCTCAGCATGCATGCATGATGCATGGTTTACATGAATAGGTGAACTAGGCACAAGACTTTAACATCCTTCCTTTTTTTTGTTCAATAGTCTGCACAAATAATCCCCGTTTTCCGTCAACACACTCTCTTCACAGATAAACAGACACAAAACTACCAGGAAGTTAGGCACAGTTCCTGACACCGGTCCATCATCAGTCTTTTAGATGGTAACTTGGCAAACCTCAGTATAGTAAAACATCCACAAGTTTACAGAATTCTGTATGTTCAAAAACAAGAATGACTGAATTGGGATTTTGTTTTTCGCTTCAGCTCCCCAAACTGCACTGTCTGCAGCTGCTTTGTGCTCTCAGCCGACCTTTCTAGTGCTGAGAGGGTGTTAAGGATTCAGCAAGTAAGGAACAAAAAAAGACAATATGCACAATCATCTGCCTTACCTTTGATGCCAAAGACACCATTGATCCAACAGCAGTCTGTAACTGTAATCACACAGAGAGCACATATATTTATAATCACAATTACTGAGGCCACACACACACACAATTTTATTCTACTGCACACAATTAACACATGAATACATGTCCTCATAAACATACAAATACTCACATGTCTATCCATGCACACACACACACACACACACAAAGCTCAAATAACGTACACATCATTCTCCATCACATACATACACATTTACAAATACATATGTCACTGGATCACACATATGTAATAACAAATAAATTTAAATAATAATCTGTCACCTTCATACTACTGAAAAAACCCGGTGTTCCTCCTTCCAATGCTAAGCCATCAAACATGTTTAATCTTCACTCAGATCTGCAATTCATTTAGTTCATTTGGATGCATGTTTTGAACTCAAACACACAGAGTGTAATCAGTTTCATCACTGGAGAGCCATTTACCAACAAGAGGAAGGGAAATAACACACATACCTATCAATGAGCAAACAATAAAAACAATTTACTATTTCATTTTTCAACAGTCCACTTAAAACAATGCACACAACTTCGAGAGATGTATCTTTCTGAGCTTAAAGCATTAGTATTCAACCTCTCATGCTGCTATGTGTGCAGGTGCTCTAAGGAGCCTTACCTGTAGATCCAGTTGCTCACTCTCTCATCTTTCACTGCCTGCGCAGTTCCGGAAAAGACGGCCACAACAGCAGCAGTCTGGACATCACTGGTCATGTCCACGTAGCGTTCCAGCAAGTCGATGCCTTCACTGGACAGACCTGCTCACAACACATTTCAGCTTCCTTTTTCTTCCAAATGATCTCCGGAGGAAAAGTACACCACAGAACACTCACTGAATAGGACAGACACCCAAAAGGAGTATAACAAAGCAGAAAAAAGTATGCTAAGAAAAATACACTAATCTGATAAATAAACTGCATTTTGTCTGTGTGTCTGTGTCCAGAGAAGTCTGTCACTATTGTTGGTTATACAAATCAACAGTTCTCATACTATCTTCTCTAAATATTGCATAGCAACTCATTGCTCTACTGAACGCACTAAAAGCAAAGGACACCTGTGCTACAAAGTCACCTGACATGCATTTAAATGAGACTATATGGCAAAGCAAAGCACTGTCAACAAAGAGAACGGGGGGATGGTGCAGGGAAGGGGGACGGGGAAGAGAAATGGGAGGGCGAGTCGGGGGAGAGGTGGAGTGTCAGGAGAAGGAAGGGTGAAGGGGATAGGGAACTGGCGGGAAAGGGTGATATGGGGAGCACAGGAGGCTGGAAAGGGGTACAAGGGAGATGGCCTATGTAACGTATAACAAAATAGATGAAAAGATCATACTATCATTATAAAAAAAAGTCAAATACTTACAATAAACAACAGTAATCCCAACAGAAGCGTGCAATACTCAAAAAACAAATATGTAGTATTCCCAACAGAAGCACGTAATACTCCCAGTATGAAGACCAGGATTCCTATCCATGGGGAATAGCAAAGAAAAATTAAAAAAAAAAAAAAAAAACGCTGAAATTCTAGAAGGGGGTAGGGGGTGGGGAAATTGGGGGGAGGGTTCAGTGGCATGTCCTCCTTCTCTATGGTAAAAATTTTTTAACTGGCTCTCAAAATACTGTACTCTGAGGCAAATCTGAGCACTCAGCAGACTTTTGCGGCTAACCACAATTCTGGACCATTTGTTTGTACAGCTTTTTGTCAATCTCTTTTATTTTCTTTCTTTCATATCTATAAAAAAAAATTAAGTGCTGTATCCGCCAAACATGAAGAAAATGAATCACAAGACAAAACACGACATTTTTCAACCTCACAGGCCTTCTTCAAACAAGATAAACAACACTCAGGACAACGGAAACGAAGAACGAGCAATCACTTATCTCATGGAGTTCAGCGCAAAGCAAAATAATGCCATGTTCTGACATCGTGCATCAGCAAACCTATGTAAAAAAGTTAGTCACAAAGTGTGGCGACAGCAGTCACTTATCTCAATGAGTTCGGCGCAAGATGGGAATTGAATCAACGCCCATCTTGCGCAGAACTCAATGAGGTAAGTGAATACTCGTTCTTTGTTTCTCTTGTCTGAAGAAGGCCAATGAGGTTGAAACACACCGTGTTTTGTCTTGTGATTCATTTGTTCATGTTCGGCGGATACAGTATTTAATCTTTTTTTAAAAAAAAGATTTCTTTCGATCTCTGTCTGCAGTCGCCTCACTTGGCAACTAACTTTTTTACATAGGTTTGCCGATGCACGATGCCAGAACATGGCATTATTTTACATAGGTTTGCCGATGCACGATGCCAGAACATGGCATTATTTTACATAGGTTTGCCGATGCACGATGCCAGAACATGGCATTATTTTACATAGGTTTGCCGATGCACGATGCCAGAACATGGCATTATTTTGCTTTCAAATGGGGACACAAAAAGGCCACTGCCCATGCCAAGAAGTTCACTTGAGATTTCGTGACGTCCGTTTACTTCAGACTTCGTTATGTCAGTGTCTGCTGGCAACACCTGACTAGCAGATTCCACGACCATTTTTTGCTGTCTCCCCTGGTTTTGTTTTTCACTGACTTTTTTCCTTTTCAATAAAAAGCTTTTCTCTTTCTCTTTTCAGTTTGATTTTTTATTTTTTGCATTTCCCTGCCGGTAGGAGCCTCGTAAAAGGCAATGAGCACTGACCCATCAGAAGCATGCCATCCAGGTCCCCCTTGACGACCAGGCTTTCTGACAGCTGGTTGATGTACTCTTTGAGCTGGGGACACACAGTTCTAGGTTTAATGTCTAGTACAACACACTTCACTTCTTCTGGGTGAACAGGGCACTTTCATATCTTAAATCTCATCCATATGCACACCTCTTCCATCACTAAAATTAAAAGATAATAGCTGAAGCAGAAAGTTGTTGCTGTTTGCAGTTGTGCT
>CM031597.1:50797143-50834643 GCA_018398815.1 Conus ventricosus | reverse complement strand
CCTGCCCTTCTACACAGTTACAAGGACCACACATCTTCCCTCCCACTTCTCCCATCCTTCCTGCCCTCTACAGTTACAAGGACCACACATCTTCCCTCCCACTTCTCCCATCCTTCCTGCCCTCTACACAGTTACAAGGACCACCACATCTTCCCTCCCACTTCTCCCATCCTTCCTGCCCTCTACACAGTTACAAGGACAACACATCTTCCCTCCCACTTCTCCCCATCCTCCGCCCTGCATGTAAACACCATCCTTCGCTCTCAAGTGCGCACTCATGTAGAGACAAAATGGCTTGGAAAACCAACAATCGCAAAGCATGAACTCATTGAACAAAAACTCCTGGAAAAGATGTCTTCAAATGTTGTTGTTTTTTTTTTTTTTTTTTTAGAGATGGAAGTGACAGCTTGTAGCGGACAGAGAAAGGTTTGTGTTGCGTGAGAACGGAATGTCAAAAGGGAGTCATTCCAAAATACTAGAACTGAGAGAGAGAGAGAGAGGGGAGAGAGAGAGAGAGAGAGAGAGAGAGAGAGAGAGAGAGAAAAGAGAGAGAGAGAGGGAGAGAGAAAAGAGGGGAGAGAGAGAGAGGGAGAGAGAGAGAGAGAGAGAGAGAGAGAGAGAGGGGAGAGAGAGAGAGAGAGAGAAGGAGAGAGAAAGAGAGAGAGAGAGCATTGCCATTAAGAAAAGTGAACGCATTTTGCAACTGAGTGTGTCCCTATTCACTGCCGCTGAAGGAGTTTCGGGTTTCACTTTCCCCGCCAACGTCTTCTTTTTAAAACGAAAAGGAAAACGTGGAAACGCCTTCAGTTTGTTTTTCTTTACATCGTTATCATAGAAACTGACAACACAAGACGGCTTACAGTCATATTCGAGTTGACACAAAAGTCGCTAACGTTTGTCTTAATAAATGAACACAATCAGTCCACTGTTGAAAACAATTAAATTGACGTGTTCTGAGGGTCACTGGCCCTTTTCGACTAGTGGGAGAAATTTTACTCAAAAGCTCAAAGGTACTCTTGTTTAATATTGATGTTTCTGTTTACTGGAAACAAAACAAAAATGGTGTGTTTGCAACTGTTTACAAAGTTTTCAGGTACTCGATGTATGAAATACTTCCCTCCATGTGTGTGTGTGTGTGTGTGTGTGTGGGGTGTGTGTGGTGTGTGTGTGTGTGTGTGTGTGTGTGTGTGGTGTGTGTGGTGTGTGTGTGTGTGTGTGTGTGGTGTGTGTGTGTGTGTGTGGGGTGTTTCAAACTTAAAGTCTGTCCACTCTAGGTGTTTATTAGATGGAAAAAAGTAAACCCACCCCATCAACCCACAAGCAAAAAAATAAAAAAACCCGAACCTAATGATGAAACTAGGAAACAAACTGATGGTGTTGATTGTGGGAGAGAAGAGTGAGAGGTAGGGGACGGAATGAAGATGGTCCTTTCGTACATTTTATGTAGAGTCAGCAATACCATACGACTGACTCACTTAAAAGTAAGTCATAAGTATGAGATGGTAAATGTGAGAACCTGTAAGTATTTACTTGTGGGACTCTTTGATGAAGAAAAGAAGGAATTCATAGGTTAAAACGGTGATTCAAAAATATTTCTAATCTGTGTGTGTGAGTGTGTGTGTGTGTGTGTGTGTGTGTGTGTGTGTGTGTGTGTGTGTGTGTGTGTGTGTGTGTGTGTGTGTGTGTGTGTGTGTGTGTGTGTGCGCACGCGCACGCGCACGCGCACGCATGCACGCCCACACTTGAAGAAGGGAATGGTTTGGAGAGGAAGGGGTTGTGAGTGCATCTACAATTGATTTCAGCCAACGCTTTACAGTGGTGTGATTTTATCAACCAAAAAGATGAATTAAGATGATAACGCGGTGACCAAAAAATGGCTGATTCCCCGTTTTGTCCCCACTGCTATGAATGTTTCCCACGTTTTTTTATTCACCCCTCTAACGAATCGGCCTACAGGTAAATGTAGGCTACTGCCCAGAACACCCCGCAAAATGACAAACAGACAATCCACCTAGCCCGCCAAACTTGCCAGACGGCTACGCTGAGCCCAGGCAATGGTTAGGTAAAACGACCTTCAAGAGTGCCTTCACAGCAGCCCTGTAGACTTCCTAAATTGATTATGACAGAAGAAAATGCAGAGCAGTCGACATGATGTATTGAAACCCCAGCTGTGCTCACTCCTGTCTGTTGAAGGGGCACCTGCCATTGTGCGAGGAGCGTGGGGAGTAAAGTGGAGAAAGGGGCGGGGTGGGGGTGAGGGATGGGGGTAGGAGTTGGGGAGGAGAGGGGGAGGAGAGGAACTGTTAGCAGATGTGTAACCACGCTGTATGGCGTAAAAGATTAAATGGACATGCCCACATGCAGACACGCACCGACAGAGATACACAGCTGCTCTTCTGTCTGTTGAGTAAAAACCACATTTTTTCATTGCTGTTCTTTTTTTTTTCTGACTCTGTGCCTCACTTCTTCTGATTATCTTCATAAGGCTTGTCTGTCTGATGTCAGTCTGTGGGTCTGTTTGTGTGTGTGTGTGTGTGTGTGTGTGTGTGTGTGTGTGTGTGTGTGTGTGTGTGTGTGTGTTTTGTGTGTGGTGTGTGTGTGTGGGGGTGTGTGTGGGGTGTGTGTGTGTTTTGTGTGTGTGTGTGTGTGACTCTCTCTCTTTTTCCCCTCTCTCTCGCTTTTCTCTCGCTCTCTTCGTATCTCTCTCTTTTTTATGTTCACACTTAAGGTTTTGTCCTTAAATTAAATTTATTATCAAATAATGATCAATACTTCTGGAGTAAATATGTCATATCACTAGTGTCTGGTTTGTCTGTCAGTTTGTGTTCCTCAAGGAATGATGAGGGGTTAAAGACAATGCATGATTCTGCCTGTTGATTGTGTCAGTCTCTCTCAGCATCAAATGAAGACATACCATGCATAATTCGGTAAGTGTTCTCACCACCAAGGCTCAGAAGCAGAACCACGATGAAGATTAGAAATGCAAAATGAGAAGAAAGACCTGTAAGGAAATAAACTGCATAGAAAATAAAATCAATAACATAGAGGAATGAATATCGTGGGTAATCTTTGAGCCGAGGATTGAGGATCCATTTAAGGTACAAGGGAGGTCAAAGGGTCAGCGGTCAGAGTGGTCAGTTCTACTGTTGGAAAAACCCAAGCGATGTCAGTCAAAATCAGTGCCGGCAGCAGCAAAGAACTGTACAGTGCAGAACAGTCTTTATTTGAAATTCATTGAGATGCAACCCTCCCTGATCAGCTAAAGAGCGATTTGTGACAAATAGATATCGGGAGGAAACATTTAAGGCTTAAAATTCCTCCTTCATGTTTTATTTGATCTCTGTCTCTTTCATTTGTTTCGCTAAATTATGTTAACGCCCTTGCAGTTCGTATCTGATAATATCTCAAATCACCCATTGAAAAAAAAACAGACACAGACAGGGTGAACATGCCGTTGGTGTTTTCAGGTGTCAGTTTCGTTGGCATCCACGTTTTTCCCGACTGAAGAGTGCGTTGTCATAATACAGCCACCTATGTTGTTCAACAAAGATCGAAAATTTGTTATGAAAGGGTACATTTCCGCTGCTTTCGTGTTACAGTTATTTTGGGGGGACTCTCGTACAACTTCAGTTATGACAGGTGTTTAGTTTTCCTTGATTTGCCTTACGTTCTCCACTTGCAAGATCAATATTGTGATGCACGCAGTTTGCTGGAAGCACATGCCAAATGTTCAACCTTCTTTCTTAGTGCTTCGCCCTCCCTTCCTGCCTCCTCACTATGCACAACCAAACGCCCCCAACACACACACACACACACACACACACACACACACAACACACGCACACACACACACACACACACCACACACACACAAAACGCACACACACACACACACCCCACACACACACACACACACATTGTACCTTCAGCCAGTTGCGGGCATCAATGTTATCACTTCAGGATCAATCTTTTTGGCCCATGAAGTTAACGTCTCAAGATCAAGGTAAACGACGGGAAAGGTATGAACTTTTTCCTCTTGCTAGTAAATCACTGGTTTACTTACATGCCCACCTACCTGCTTACTTACTTACGCGCGCACACACACACACACACAAAAACACACACACACACAACACACACACACACACACACACACACCACACAAAACACACACACACACACACACACACACACACACACACACACACACACACACACAACACACACACACACTCTCTTCTCTCTCTCTCTCTCTTCTCTCTCTCTCTCTCCTCTCTCCCCTCTTAATCTGTCACCAGTTGCTCCTCCTCAACCTCCTCCTCCTCCTCCTTCTACTTCCTCTTCCTCCTAATCCTCTAACCATCTCCTTGGACTTGTTCTTACTCTTGTTCTTCCCGTTCTGTGTCTTCGTCTTCTGCTATCAGGTGAAGAGGGAATCAGATGACTTCAGCCCCCCAGGTCCCAGAGCTATGTAGCTGACTGGCAGTGCAATGCATTGTTTACTTTTTCAGTGTATCCCTTTTGTCAGCAAGACCGAGCACGAGAGTTGGGGGGGGGGGGGGGGGGGGGGAGGGTGATGTGGTAGGCAGGTTTCTTTAGTCTGAAGGGTGTGTGTGGGTGTGTGTGTGTGTGTGGGGTGTGTGTGTGTGTGTGTGTGTGTGTGTGTGTGTGTGTGTGGGTGTGTGTTGTGTGTGGTGTGTTTCGTGGTAGTGCGTGTGTGTGTGTGCATGTGTGTGTGCATATATATGTGTGTCGTGTGTGTTTTCATGAGCATGTGCACATGCATGAAGTATGGGGTGTGCGTGGTGCGTGCGTGCGTGCTTTCGTGCGTGCGTGTGTGTGTGTGTGTGAGTGAGTGTGTGTGTTGATCGTTTGGCCATTTTGCTTCACTGTGTATCCTCAGCCTGACTTACCTTTGGTGACGGAACCGCCAGTGTATATAACAATATCGTCTTTTGTGCCAAGGTCTTCTTCCTGCATCTGAATTTCTGCGTTGGTTTTGCCTTCTGGCCTTTCTCGACAGTGTCTTCCAGCCTCTGGAGTGATGGCAGTTTGGTAGCGGTGTTTGAAGTGACCTGGATACATTTCTCATTCCTTCGTTTCTTTGAGCTCTGCAAAATGGCGCACACGCTGTATGTTATCTTTCTGCTTGTCTCGTCCATGATTTTCCCCCGTCTTCGGCGAGTGCCTTTGTTTTGTTGGACTCCCGCGTGCAGGGGCATGGGGTTTTGGGGGGTTTCCAAGCGATCTGAAAATGTGTGTTCACCGGTCTGGCTTGTGTTTTGCTGCATTGAAGGAAAGGGCAGGCAGGTATCGCATAGTTTCAACGGTGTATTCTTTTGTGGTTCCCAAGATCAGTCTCATTGCTTCATGTTGAATTCTTTCTAATTGAAGAAGAATGCTCCTGGACAGTGCTGTAAGCCCCTAATCCATAATCAATCACACTGAATACGATTGCGGGGATACAGTCCCGTAGAGATGGCGCGTTCATTTCCTTTACTGCGATAGCTTTAATGGCAGACAGGCCCGTTTCATTTAAGAACAATATTCTCAACATGTTTTTTAAAAGGTTAGCATTCTGTCAATGCCCATACCCAAACAGCGTAGGCTGTCGGTTCATTCAATTGATATTCATGGAAGGAAACTGGTGAGGGTAATTATCCTGATGTCTTGTTGTTGAGAGTGCAGACCAATGTCTTTGTTTTGGAAGGTTGTTGGACGGATCCGTTTCTTGACACCACGAGCAACGTTGTTCAACAGCAGCTGAGCTTCGCTGATAATACTGCTGCTTGTGAATGCTGCTGAAAATACTGTGCCCTTTTGAACTGCTGCTGATAATACTGCTGCTTGTGAACTGCTGCTGATAATAATAAATGTGCTTGTGAAATGCTGTGATGATGCTGCGCTTGTGAAACTGCTGCTTTATGATACTGCTGCTTGTGAACTGCTGATAATAATACTGCTGCTTGTGAGCTGCTGCTGATAATACTGCTGCTTGTGAACTGCTGCTTGATAATACTGCTACTTGGTGAACTGCTGATAATAATACTGCTACTTGTGAACTGCTGCTGATATACTGCTACTTGTGAACTGCTGATGATAATACTGCTACTTGTGAACGGGTGATGATAATACTGCTGTTTGTGAACTGCTGCTGATAATACTGCGCTTTTTGAACTGCTGCTGATAATACTGCTGTTTGTGAACTGCTGCTGATAATACTGCTGCTTGTGAAAATGCTGATAATAATACTGCTGCTTGTGAACTGCTGTGAAATAGCGCTGCTTGTGAACTGCTGATAATAAAACTGCGCTTGTGAGCTGCTGCTGATAATACTGCTGCTTGTGAACTGCGATAATAATACTGCTACTTGTGAACTGTGCTGTAATACTGCTTTCTTGTGAACTGCTGCTGAAAAATACTGCTGCTTGTGAACTGCTGCTGATAATATGCTACTTGGAACTGCTGCTGATAATAATAACTGCTGCTTGTGAACTGCTGCTGATAATACTGCTGCTTGTGAAATGCTGCTGATAATACTGCTGCTTGGGGAACTGCTGCTGATAATAGCGCTGCTTGTGAACTGCTGATAATAATTTCTGCTGCTTTGTGAATGCTGCTGATGATACTGCTACTTGTGAACTGCTGCTGATAATACTGCTACTTTTTGAACTGCTGCTGATAATACTGCTGCTTGTGAACTGCTGCTGATGATACTGCTACTTGTGAACTGCTGCTGATAATAATACTGCTGCTTGTGAACTGCTGCTGATAATACTGCTGCTTTTGAATGCTGCTGATAATACTGCTGCTTGTGAACTGCTGCTGGTGATACTGCTACTTGTGAACTTCTGTGATAATACTGCTTTTTTTGTGAACTGCTGCTGATAATAGCGCTGCTTGTGAACTGCTGTGATAATACTGCTGTTTGTGAACTGCTGCTGAAATAGCGCCGCTTGTGAACTGCTGCTGATAATGCTGCTGCTTGTGAACTGCTGCTGCTAACACTATTGCTTGCAAAAATGCTGATAAATACTACTGCTTGTGAACTGCTGCTGATGATACTGCTACTTGTGAACTGCACTTGATAATAATACTGCTGCTTGTGAACTGCACTTGATAATAGTACTGCTGCTTGTGAACTGCACTTGATAATAATACTGCTGCTTTTGAACTGCACTTGATAATAATACTGCTGCTTGTGAACTGCTGCTGATGATACTGTGCTTGTGAACTGCTGATTATACTGCTGCTTGTGGACTGCTGCTGATAATACTGCTGCTTTTTGAACTGCTGATAATACGGATGCTTGTGAACAGCTGCTGATAATACTGCTGTTTGTGAACTGCTGCTGAAAATACTGCTGTTTGTGAACTGCTGCTGATAATACTGTGTTTGTGGAACTGCTGCTGATAATACTGCTGTTTTTGAAAATGCTGCTGATAATACTGCTGTTTGTGAACTGCTGCGATAATACTGCTGTTTGTGAACTGCTGCTGATAATACTGCTACTTGTGAACTGCTGCTGATGATACTGCTACTTGTGAACTGCTGCTGATAATACGCTGCTTGTGACTGCTGCTGATAATTTCTGCTACTTTTGAACTGCTTTCTGATAATACTGCTACTTGTGAACTGCTGCTGATGATACTGCTACTTGTGAACTGCTGCTGATAATACTGCTACTTGTGACTGCTGCTGATAATACGCTACTTGTGAACTGCTGCTGATGTACTGCTGTTGTGAAATGCGCTGATAATACTGCTGCTTGTGAACTGCTGCTGATAATACTGCTACTTGTGAACTGCTGCTGATGATACTGCTGTTTGTGAACTGCTGCGATAATACGCTGCTTGTGAACTGCTGCTGATAATACCTCGAGTCATCCGTGAAGAAAATGACACAGACAGGGTAAACATGCCGTTGATGTTTTCAGGTGTCAGTTACGTTGGCGTCCACGTGTTTCAGAGTGATGGGTTTTGTTGTCATAACACAGCCGCCTGTGTTTATTCAACAAACGATCAAAAACTTGTTATGCAAGGTACATTCCACTGCTGTCACGTTACAGTTAATCTCAGGACTCGTGAAACCTGCGCTCAGTTATAGAGAGTGTTTTTGTTTTCCTTGACTTGTTGTACGTCTTCACTTTCTAGAAGCAATATTAGGATGCGTGCAATCTTCTTGGAAGCACGTGCCAAATGTTTACCGCTTTTTTCTCAGGTTTCCAGCCTTCCCCTCCCGCCTCCTCACCACGCACAACCACACGCAGACATTGTACCGTCAGCAAGTTGCTGCTTCAATGATTATTCATTTCAGGATTAAGGAATTTGGCCATGCAGTTTATATGTCTCAAGGGTTAGTACGAACTTTTTCACTCGCTGGTGTATTTACCTACCTACCTACCTACCTACCTACCTACCTACCTACCTACCTACTTACTTATTTACTTACTACTTACTTACACACACACACACACACACCACACACACACACACACACCACACACACACACACACACACCAGCACGCACGCACGCACGCACGCACGCACGCACGCACGCACGCACGCACGCACACACACACACAGAGTACCAACACCCATGCCTCCACACCTCTTTCTCCGTCTCTCTTCTCTCTCTTTCTATGCCAGTCTGTCTCCTGCTCTAGCTCCTCCTCCACCCCCTCCCCCACCCCCTCCCCCACCCCCTCCTCCTAATCCTCCAACACCTCTCTTTGGACTTGTTCTTGCTTTTTTTTTTCTTCTTCTTCTAATTCTTCGTCTTCGTCTTTTGCACAACACATGAAGTGGGAGTCAGATGTCTACAGCTGTTCTTTAGCGTGGTGACACTGTTCACAGAGGTATGTGGCTGATTGGCAGGCAAGCCTCTCACATGCAGTGTTTACGTTACACTGTATTCCTTCTGTCAGCTCCAAGGGTTTGGGGCAGGGCTGATGTGGTGGGTGGCGTTTTCTTTAGTCTGGTGTTGTGTGTGTGTGTGTGTGTGTGTGTGTGTGTGTGTGTGTGTGTGTGTGTGTTGTGTTGTGTGTGTGTGTGTTTGTTGTTGTTGTCTTCAATTTAACGTCTATCCACAACTGATATTAGACGGGGGGGGGGGGGGGGTGGAGGGGGGGGGGAGGGAGGGGATCGGAAGGAGGAGGAGGGGAGGGGCCGTATGGTGTATGTATGTATTATGTCTCTTGGCTAAGGAGGGAAAAAAAAGGGGAAAAAAAAGTCAGAAATATTAGCATTAACAAAAATCACATCAACTAGTCTATAACAAATGTCCTACAGGACTATGAAGTAAACATTTCGCATATTAAACAAACTAGTAGCGTTTTTGAAAACGCCTTCAATACAATTTTTCAGAAATCACAGGTAAGATTGGTCTTAACTTCTGACATTCAAAAATGATGTGTTTGCTAGAAATTTGTTCACCACATAAACATCTAACATTTTTGCTGTATTTTGTGATGAACGCATTAAGTTTTATCCTATAAGATAGCGAACTAATCTGTCTGAGTTTGATTACGCCAGTATGATCAAATATAATTTGTTATCCAAACCACGAGAATCAATATATATATTCTTGGAGAGTCTATCTTTTCTCGGGTATAGCCTTTAACTCTACTCCATACTGCTTGTTCCAGCAAGTGATAACCCTCCTGAATGGATAAAGGAACATGAATTTCAGTGGATTCTGTGCCTTGCCTTGGCGCCCTTTTTTGCTACTTTATCGGCCCACTCATTTGAAGAAAATCCAAGATGAGAAGGAACCCAGCAGAAGGAAACGTTGGTCCCTTTTAAGTTAAGATATGAATTAATTGACTGATTTCTAACATAATTTTGTTCTGTTTCTTGTAATCTGATGATCTTAAAGCATAGAGTACCGATTGAGAATCTACACAAAATAAGATTTGAAAAAACTGTAATGGAAAAATCAACTATGTAATTAAGAGCCATAAGAATAGCAATAAGTTTCAGCAGTAAAAATGGATCGATTTTTGCCAATGTAGTATGACTTTTCCTTTTTTAACGCTGGTATTACAAAAGTGATCCTGCCCGGTGATCTTCTAGGACTGAACCATCTGTATATATCTTAAAATGATTTGGATAAGTGTTCTGTAAATGTAATTGGACTTCAGTTTTCATAATGTTTGGATTTTCATTTTTCTTCATGTCAATATAATTAATATCAAACTGCGCTCTTTTCATCTCCCAAGCAGGACAAGGGGAGAACCGCTTGATTTGTGTCAATATTACTTGGATTTATATCAGATCTTTTGAGTAGATCTAATACGTAAGTGGCAATTGGTTTCAATGATGATATCTGCTTAGCTCGTTTAGGAAAAGAATTTTCAGATGTAATTTTCAGTTCCTCAGATGCAAAGTTGTTACTTGTCGAACTTCTAAGAACGTATTTAGCGCATGCAAGACTTCGGTATTCGTCCAAAGGCAATTCTCCAATTTCTTTATAAGTTCCAAGCGTTGATGCGTGAAAAGGCACACCAAGAGCAAGCCTATAACCTTTACAATCTATGCTTTGAAGTTTCTTAAGTAAATAATTAGGGGCGCTAAAAAATACCTCTTGTCCAAAGGACAATTTTGATCTGATCAGCGATGTTGAGAGATGTTTCAAAACTTTGCAATCTTGTCCCCAGGCTTGTTTACTTATAATCTTTAATAGATTTAAACATTTCCTTGCCTTAGTAACGATGTAGTTGATATGAGCGTTCCAGGACAACTTTGGTGTAAGATAAATACCTAGAAATTTCACGATATTTTTATACTGAATAGTCGTATTTTCAATTTTAAAAAACGGCAGCTCTGGTGGATTGCTGCCATTATTAAAGAGAATCATATGTGTTTTCTCTGTAGATAATGTCAGACCGTTTTTGTCCATATAATTAAATATATGATCGAGCTCTCTTTGATAGATCTTTTTGATGTAGTTCAATTCCCTTTTGATGTTTTTCTTTTCATTGTAACATTCATCCAGATGCATAGATCATCAGCATATGTACTAATACAAACATGCTTTGATAAGAGCGAAGGCAAATCGTACATTAAAATGTTAAATAACATAGGGGCGATAACAGAACCTTGTGGCAATCCCATATGTAAAGATCTAGAATCAGAGTATGCATTCCATGTGTGTGTGTGTGTGTGTGTGTGTGAGTGTGTGTGTGTGTGTGTGTGTGTGTGTGTGTGTGTGTGTGACGTGTGTGTGTGTGTGTGTGTGTGTGTGTGTGTGTGTGTGTGTGACGTGTGTGTGTGGTGTGTGTGTGTGTGTGTGTGTGTGTGTGTGTGTGTGTGTGTGTGTGTGTGTGTGTGTGTGTGACGTGTGTGTGTGTGTGTGTGTGTGTGTGTGTGTGTGTGTGTGTGTGTGTGTGTGTGTGTGTGTGTGTGTGTGACGTACGTGTGTGTGTGTGTGTGTGTGTGTGTGTGTGTGTGTGTGTGTGTGTGTGTGTGTGTGTGTGTGTGTGTGTGTGTGTGTACGCGTGCGTGCGTGTGTGTGGGGGGGGGGGGGGGGGAAGGGGTTCGTGCGTCCCGTGGTGCTGGGGCCCGTGCGGGGGGCGGTTGGCGCGCGCGCTTTGTGTGTATGTGTGTGTGGTGTGTGTGTTGGGGTTTTGTGTGTGTGTGTGTGTGTGTGTTGTGGGGTTTGTGTGTGTGTGCGTGCGTGCGCAGCGCGTGTGTGTGTATGTGTGGGTGGATCTTGTGGTTTTTGCATGTTTGGTGGTGTTTGAGAGAGAGAGAGAGAAGAGAGAAAAAAAGGGGAAGAGAGGAGAGAGAGAGAGAGAGAGAACAGCCCGGACGACAGACAGACACAGAGAGAGACGGGAGGAAGAGAGAGAGAGAGAGAGACAGAGAGAAAAGGGCGATGCACACGCCCCAACAAAAACTTTTGGCAGGCTTTTTGCGCCCAGCTTTGCCCCCCTGGCCCCCTTCCCCGGTGTTCCAGTGATCAGAAAAATTCCCGGGGGAAGACTGATTCCCACGGGTAAAAGGGAAAACGCCAAACTTTTCCCCACACACACCCACCCAATGAAAATTTAAAATTTAAAGGATGACACGAAGTTTAAAGAACTATCAAAAAGGGCGGGAAAAAAGGTTTGTTTCATACGCACCGACAAACCCGTAAAGCAAATTTTTGGAACCAAAATAGGGTCCCTTTAAATCGTTACCTGGGGACAGACAAAAAAAACGCAAAAAGGGACAAAAAGCCCAGTTTGGGGTGCCAACAAAAACGGGGGAATAGTGATCTTTGTATTGGGAATAAGGAGGGTGCAGGGGTGGGGCCTTCAAAGGAGAGAGAGGGGAGGGGGAGAGAGAGAGAGAGGAAAGGGGGAGAGAGAAGAGAGAGAGAAAAAGGGGAGAGAGAGAAGAGGAGAGAAGAGAGAGAAGAGAGAGACAAACAGACAGACAGACAGACAGGAAAGGCGGCAGGGCGGGCAACAGCAGACAAAGGGATGGCGGGGGGGTTTAAGAAGGCATGATTTTCCTTTCTTTTACCCGGTTCTACATATTTTTTTTCTTTCTTTCTATTTTTTTTTAGTCGGTGTTTCTTTTTTTCCCCTTTTCTATTTTTCCCTACCCCTTCTGCTTTTTTCATTTCCTTTGTTCCACATATTGAAAACCCCCCCCCTTTTTCCCTACTGAAAAGAAACGCAAAAAGGGGGAGATGGGGTTTCCCGGGAGAAAGTTGACTGGGTTCATCCAAAAAGACAAATGATTTCCGGCCCGGGTGAAGATTTTCTTTTTTTTAATTTGGCAAAAAATTTTTTTAGGGAAAAAAAAAGGGCGGGTCCCAATGCCCAAAAAAGGGAAAAAGGTACAAGAAAAGGGGGAAAAGGAAAATAAAGGTAGAATAACGAAAAAGGGGGAAAAAAAGAAAAAAAAAAAGGGAAAAAAGGAAAGGGGGAAAAAAGGGCCCTCTAGCAACCTGGCCTTTTTCAAAAAAAGCAAACGAACGTAAACCACAAATCTTCTTAAAACCATTGCATAGCTCACATACATCCGAATCTTTTTTCATAAGCCCTTTCCCCATGACAAAAAAACATCATTTAGCAAAATTACAAGGGTGGGTCTCTCGGGGATGAAAAAATCCCTCATTTTTACTGCAAGCCAGAGCATACTTCGGGGAACACTGATCGGGAAATTTGCGTTTAAAATTTGGGTTTTTCGGAACCCTAGGTCCAACCACTATAGCTTTTTTAGTCTCTTGATTGGATTTGCACAGAGGTTACCCAAAAATTTGAAACCCTTTCCCAAAAACAAAAACTAAGGGATTTTGACACAACGACCATTCTAAAACCCCGGGGTAAAAAACCAAACCCTCAAGCCCCCCACGGTTCAAACCTTTTGCGCCCAAAGTCAAACCCACCCAACTCCCAATTTTTTGGGGTTTAAACACCCCTAAAAATTTAAATTCCACCTCATTCCCATGTGTTTCCCCAATCTTTTAACCCCTGTCATCCTTCCCTTCTAAAATTAAGCAACAGGGGAAACAACAGACTTAAACCCCCCCAAATTAAAAACACCCAAGGGAATCAAACCTGTGAAAAAAATTTTCCAACCCGCAACATTGGGACTCATGAAATAAAAACATGAAACAGCAAAAACCCAAAATATGCCGTTTTCAGTCGGCAAAAAAGGGCCCAAACAGCCTAAAAGGCAACAACCTTTTAACCTTCACCCGGTAAAAGGGAGAAGTTTACAAAAACCGGAAATGGCACATGTTCTTAAAAAAAGAAAAATATTAGTAGAGAGAGAGAGAAGAGAGGGTGGCTTACCCGCCTGGTAAAAAAAGCAATACAAATCATTTTTTCCCATACCCCCAATAAGTCAAAAACCAAATCACGGGGGGGTTTTTCACCCGGCCCAACTTTTAAAAGACTCCTGTCTCAATGCTAAATTTTTAAAAAAATTCTAAAAACCCCACTAAATCTGTCTACACTTAAACAAACATTATTTCCCTTTTTCACTTATTATTAACAATTTTAAAATTTAAAATAATATTGAAAAGGGATCCAAAAAATTTTTTTGTTTTTTTATTCATTTATTTATTTTTTTATTGTCCCAGAATTTGAACCCTTAAGGAATTTCTACCCTGAAATTTAAGTGGTTTTTCCCTTTAAATTGTGAACGCGCTTCAAAAAACAATTTAAAAATCTTAGTGCTAAATTAAGCCCTAAGAAAACCCCAAAGGGGTTCAAGAACAAAAGCCTGGAACAATAAAATTTCCTCATTTCATGATAAAAATGGCCATAGCAAAACACAAAGTACATAGTATTAGATGAAAGGCCAGAATACAAAAATGGAAAAAAATGCATCAACTTAATTTCGGGTCCCGGGTCAAACATTTTTCCCCCACATTTAAACAGACTAAGGTGTGTCCCCCCCTTTTGAGTTTTGGGGGGGCCTAAATGAAAAACCTCCCGTAACTTCAAGAGAAACCCACCTTCCCTAGCGTAACCTGGGGACGCCATCTGTCAGATCCCTAGCCTCATGAAAAATTTTTGGGGGTTTTAATGTTTAACTGCAACTTTTAACTAAAATTTCATACCCACCTACATGCCCCTCAAAACCTAAGCATACAAATCTTTCAAACATTGCTGATCCCAAGTTTCACCAGTTTGGGAAAAAAGAAAAATAATTTTAGAAAAATATTTCCCTTAAAAACCCAGGATGACCCAAAAACCTACATAGTAAGGCCCCTCCCCCAACTACTGGTTCCTTTTTCCCCCCTTTCATTAAAAGGGGCTGGCACCCCCCCAAACTTCCCCTTTTCTTCCCCCGGGCCACCGAAGAAATTTTCCCCTTTGGATTTTCCGGGGCCCCCGCCCGGGCAGTGCCCCAACCAAAAAGGGGTTCCTCCCAAAATCCCCCCCACGGGCGAACGAAACGGGGGTTCCCTCAACTACCCCCCTTGGTTAATCTAAACACAACCCCTGGGACTCTCCTGGAAGCACCCCAAGAATCTCTGGGTTCCTTTGTCGCCACACAACGGGGCGAACTCAAACGGGGGGCTTTTGATACCTCCCCGGGTTTAAATTAAAAAATAGCCTGGACTTTCCCCAGTGGAAGGGACACTTTAATCTTGGGACACCCTAAAGGGGGTTTTAAATGTTTTTTTACAAGCCCCGTGACGGCCCCGGTGATTCCGATTTACAGGGTTCCCAGTTGTCGATGTTTCCGATGAAACGTTAGGTTTTTAATTTTAAAAAAAAAAAAAATATATATATATTTATATATATATTTTATATAATTTACAAAAAACTAATAAATTTTTAAGGGAAAAGTACCGCACCCTTCCGCCAAATTACAGGCAGCTTTGGGGTTGCCCAAAGACTGCAAGAAATATTGATTTATAAACAAGGCTTTCTCTTTTGTCTTTGGGTTGAAGAAATAGGGGGGGATACGCATTTCTTTCTAGGGTAGATGATTTTTTGCCTAATAAAAGTAGTGCATGAGTGGGTGAATGGGGAAAAATTTGGGAAAAAAAAAATAAATGCTTCTCAAAATTTAGCCTTCAGCAAGCTTTTATTCTCCAAGGGGGGGGCAACCTCCCCTAGGGGGAAACCCCTCTAACATATAACTCCCCGGGCATTACCGATATTTCAAACTTGGGGGTTTCTCCTCAGGACCGCGGAAAAAGGGAAATTTTACTCCTTGCCTTTTCCCTTTTAAAAAAAAAAAGCAATCCCCGAAAAGGTTTGGGGGTGCAATTTCCCCTAGTATGTTTGTTGGTTTTTTAAAAAACCAACCAAAGGTTTCCCCTCTAAAAAAGCAAAAGAAAAACAAAAAAAGCAAAACAAAATCATTTTCTTGTGAAAAATAGGGAAAATTTTAAAAGATATCCTCTAAGACACAAAATCCCAGGGCAAATTCCTTTTAAGGGAACCCAAGGGACTAAAATTCAACAACTAATAAATTCCCAAAGGGTAAGTACCCCACCCGTTCCAGCAAAATACAGGCATTGGTGGTTTCAAAAGGGCTGCAAGAAATATTATTTATAAACAAGGTTTTTCTTTTTGTCTTAGTTTAAGAAATAGGGGGGGGGGGGTAAAAACGATTCATATCTGCAGTGGTAGATGTTTTTGCCTAACTAACAGTTTGTTCATAGGTGGGTGAATGGGGAAAAATAAAAATTTAAAAGCCCTTTTCAAAATGAGCCTTCAGCAAGCTTATATTTTCCAAAGGGGGGGCATCCCCAATAGGGGGGAAATCACTAAAATTTAAAATTTCCGGTCATATACCCATATTTCGAAACTGGTGGGTTTCCCCCCATGACCCCCGGAAAGTGGTTTAAATTTTACTCCCCTGCCTTTTCCTTTTAAAAAGAATGCAATTTCCCGAAAAGGGGGGTTTGGGGTGGGAATACCGTTTGTATGTTTGTTTATTTTCAAAAAAACCAAAACCCAAAGGGGCCATTTTTAAAAAAACAAAAAAAAAATCATAAAAGAGAAAAAAAAGCCCACCTTTTTTTGTGAAAAGTTAAAATTTTTAAAAAGATTTTCCCCTAAAACCAAGTGCTGAGGCCCAAATTTTGGGAAAGAAACCGCAAGGGAAATAAAAACAACAAATAATAAATTCCAAGGATAAGTTTCCGCCCCTTCCGCAACTTTCAGAGCACTTGGGTTGCAATACTGCAAAAAATATTGATTTTTAAACAAGCTTGCTCTTATGTTTAGGGTTGAAGAAAAGGGGGGGACGCATTCATATCTGGGAGTGGTAGAGGGTTCTGCCTAACTAAAGTATGTGCATGAGTGGGTGAATGGGGAAAAAAAAGGGAAAAAAAAAATAAAACTTTCAAAAAGAGCCTTCACAAGCTTTTTAATTTTCCCAAGGGGGGGGACCTTTCCCCCAATAGGGAGGGGGGCCACTAAAAAATAATCCCGGTCCCTATTCCCATATTTTGAAATTGGGGGGTTTTCCTCAGTGACCCCGGAAAAGTGGTTTAAATTTTACTCCTCTGCCTTTTTGTTTTAAAAAGGGAAAGCAATCCCAGAAAAGGTTGGGGTTCAATAACCCGGGTATGTTTGTTGAAATTTTCAAAAAATCATAAAGAAGCCTTTTTTATAAATTTTAAAATTTCTTGCAGTCATTTTCAACACCAACTGCTCTGTAAATTGCCCGGAACGGTGCGGTATTTTCCCTTTGGGAAATTTTTTAGTTTGTTTTTATTTTAGTCCCTTGCGGGTTCATCCAAAATTGCCCCCACACTTGTGTCCCTTTTTGGGGTTTTCTTTTTTTATTTTCTACTTTTACAAGAAAATGTGCTTGTTTGGGTCTTTTAGGTTTTCTTTTTTCTTTAAAGGGGACCTTTGGTTGGGTTTTTTAAAACCAAAAAAATACACGGTATTGCCCCCAACCTTTTTGGGATTGCATTTTTTTTAAAACTGGGAAAAGGGGGAGGAGTCAAATTACCCCCTTTCCCCGGGGCATGAGGAGGGAAACCCCCCAAGTTCAAAATATTTGGTATATGACCCCCGGAAGGTTTTTAGTTAGTGAGTTTCCCCCCCATTTGGGGGATGTCTTCCCCCCCTTTGGGGAAAAAAAAGGCTTCTAAGGGTCATTTTGAGAAGCATTTATTTTATTTTTTTCCCCATTTTTTCCCCCTTCACCCATCATGGGACATATGTTAGTTTGGCAGAATCATTACCACTGCAAAATGAATGCGTATCTTTCCCCCCATTTCTTTTAATCTAAGACATAAAGAGCAAGCCCTTTTTTATAAAAACAATATTTCTTGCAGGGCATTGCAACACCAAGCTGCTCTGTAAGTTGCCCGGAACGGTGCGGTTTTTATCCTTTTGGGAAATTTTTTATTTTTTGTATTTGTCCCTTTCCCGGGTTTTTTTCCAAAAACCCTTTGGCCCCCCAGCACTTGTGTCTTAGAGGTATCTTTTTATTTTTTTACTTTTACAAAAAATTTTGCTTTTTTTTGCTCTTTTTTTGATTTCTTTTGCTTCTTAGATGGGGCCCCTTTTTTGGGGGGTTTTTTTAAAAAAAAAACAAAAATTTCTTAAACCCCCGGTTTTTTGCACACCAACCTTTTCTGGGATTGTTTTTTTTTTAAAAATGGAAAAGGGGGAAAAGGAGTCAAATTACCACCTTTTCCCCGGTCACGGGGGGGAAAAACCCCCATGTTCGAAATTTTCCCGGGATTTGACCGGGGTTATTGTTTTGTTTAGTTTTCCCCCCCTATTTGAGGATTGTCTCCCCCTTGGGGGAATATAAGCTTGTGAAGGCTCATTTTGGGGGAAGCATTTTTTTTTTTTCCCCATTTTTTTCCCCCTTTACCCACTCATGCACCTACTGGTTTTAGGCAAATCAAATTTCCCCTGCAGATATGAATTTCGTTTTCTCCCCCCATTTCTTCAAAACTAAGACAAAGAGCAAACCTTGTTTTAAAAAATCAATATTTCTTTCAGTCTTTTCAACACCAAAATGCTCGTAAGTTTCTGGAAAAGGTGCGGTACCCTTTTCCCTTGGGAATTTATTAGTTTGTTGTATTTTAGTCCCTTGCGGATTCATTCCAAGAACTTGCCCTCAGCACTTGTGTCTTAGAGGATATCTTTTATTATTTTCTACTTTTCACAAGAAAATGTAGCTTGTTTTGCTCTTTTATGATTTTCTTTTGCTTCTTAGATGGCCCCTTTGGTTGGTTTTTTAAAAACTCAACAAACATACTACGGTATTGCACACCAACCTTTTCTGGGATTGCATTCTTTTTAAAACTGGAAAGGCAGAGGAGTCAAATTACCCACTTTCCGCGTCCACTGAGGAGAAACCACCAAGTTTCGAAATATCGGTATATGACCAGGAGTTATATGTTAGTGAGTTTCCCTCCCTATTGGAGGATGTCCCCCCTTGGAGAATATAAGCTTGCTGAAGGCTCATTTTGAGAAGCATTTATTTTATTTTTCCCTATTTTTCCCATTCACCCACTCATGCACATACTGTTAGTTAGGCAGAATCATCTCCACCGCAGATATGAATGCGTATCTCCCCCTATTTCTTCAATCTAAGACATAAGAGCAAGCCTTTTTATAAATCAATATATATTGCATATTAAAATAATGATATATAATGTTGCTGGAACGTGGGTCGCTAAACCTTGAATTAAATTTGTTTTGTATTAGACCCATTTCGGCTTAATTAAGTCCTTCCAACAGCAAGTGCTAAGAGATTAACTTTAATTATTACTGTTACAGACAATGTAGCTTGTTTCTCTTGATTTCTTTACTACTATAATGGCACCTTTGTGTTTTTTCCCCAAAACTCAACAACATACAACGGCATTGCACACCAACCATTCCTGCATCACTCTTAAAACGAATGCAGCCGGTCAAATACCACTACCTACGCGTCATGAGGAAGAAACCAATTCAAATAGTATATGAAGGATTTATGATTCCTCCCAATGGAGATGACTCCCCCTAGGAATATGGGCACATGAAGGCTCATTTTAAAATTATTAATCGGTTCCCTAAGTTTCACCCAAAACTCAATGCCACAATTAGACACCACAGGTCATCACCACCAGAAGAATGCTATCTCCCCTGTTACGACCACTCTAGACAAAGACTAACTTATTTAAATCAATAATATATATATATTAAATATATATATATATATATATGTCCCGGTTCCAAGAACCTGAACTAATTACTATAAATGACCCCGACAGAATTACAGCCTAACTAGTCGTTCCAAAAAGACTAAAACGTGAACACAGATTAACACCAACAAATTTTTAGTTACTAGACATAAATTTTCCCCGACCATAACAAACGACAACCTTCCACCTCTAATCAATCCCTTTCACACCAACAACACATGCCACCACCAAACCACTCGCTCATTACACTCAATCACACTGCATCCACACCTGACACCAGCTCCATCCCCTGCAGCCGGCATACCTAGCAACACTACCTAGGTCATGGGGCACATGACACATATCATCAATCCAATGTAAATAACACAGTGCCAAAATAAAACCCCCGAAAGGAACTTCAATGAACCCCAGACACTACCTAGGCTATGGGGCACATGACACGTATCATCAATACAATGAAACAGCACGGTGCCAACGTCAACCCCTGAAAGGAACTTCAATGGCCTCCAGCATCTGGAGACACCACATGGGTCACAGGACACATGACACGTATCACCAATACAATGAATACCACGCCGTGTCAACGACCACTCTGGCCAAACTACTAATTATTCATGAGAAACATATTACGGCACTTGACACATATCATCAGCACAATGCATACAGCACAGTCCCAAACTCAACCCCTGAAAGGAACTTCAATGGCCTCCGCACCTGGAACACCACCTGGGTCATAGGGCACATGACACACATCATCAATACAATGAATATCATACAGTGTCAACGTCAACCCTCGCAAAGAACTTCAATAGACCCCAGCAGCATGGAACATACCCCAGGCCAACAACCACGCTGACCAAACTATTAATTATTTCATGAGAAACATTTTACACAGTACACAGGCTTTCACACGACTCACCACCGTCCACGACCCCCAACACTATCACCTGAGCGTCTCGTTCGTGCTGTTCCTCACTACTGTTCAGTGAGCCCGACGCACTTGCACGCGCACGTCTGTCCAATCACATCACCAGACACTGGACCCTCACCGTCGGCCTCGCGATGCACCCTGCCGGACCAGACCACTGGCCACACAAGTCCACGGCCACACAAGTCCACTGCCACACAAGTCCACTGGCCACACAAGTCCACTGGCCACACAAGTCCACTGGCCACACAAGTACCTCCCGCAGTTCTCCTGGCGAAGTCCCCAAGGGTCAAGCCACGTGCTCAGTCCCGTCCTGTCCGGTCGCCACCAGGTGCAGGCGAGTAATTGCCCCCAGCTGCCCACAGTGGCCAGCATACGCACAAGCTGCAGCGATGCAGGGCGGAGGACAGGGACAGTGACAAGGAAAAGGGGAGGGGGAAGTTGATGGGTCAACTGGACCTTCGGTCTGGAGTGGACCAAGGACGAACCGGGTTACAGCCCGACAGGGTAAAGGGGCATCGGAATGGGAAGGGGAATAGGGTCGAAGAGACGCAGGACGAGTCAACCACCTGACGGATGACCCGGGTAATCTGCCTGACCCCGAGAGGACACGTGACCTCGGACGACAGGTGACAGCAGGTCACTCGATGGAGCCAACAGGAGCCTCCGCAAGGATGTGCAGCAGTCGGACACAGGATCCCGTCGTACACCATGGGATCACTCAAACAGCAACCAGTCAGACGTAACGCCACGCGCCGACAACAGCCACTTAGCAGCGCACCAGACGAGACACAACCGCAACAGGATCTGTCAGCCGCTCACGCAGCTGAGGCCCCGTGAGGTTTACTTAACAAATATACTCGACTCACTTCATTCTGACACTAAAACAGTGCAACTACCGGTATCGCAGGCACCTCTTCCCGCCTAACACAGTAGAACGTGGATACACGGATTTCTTAGCTAGCTAGGCAATACGCCCAAGACACTAGCCTAAACTTCTCGATGAACAAAATCACCCATACAAAAACTATCGGGCCTCAGACCCGCACCTCCTGCAGTCTTGCCAGCCAACCCGAAAGAACTCACGATGACGCCGATTCGTGCGCAGACGTACTCTAATCCTGCCACCTGTTGAGAAAACTTGAGTGACCCCCCCTTGACAACGGAACCCACACACACACACACACGGCCAGTGTCAGGAAACCGGCTGACTCGCTTCTCCTGTCTAAAAATAGACTAAAGGCGTTGAGTAGGCCCAACCACAAACTAGTTTATCCCTCCCAGTTTAAAAATAACCTTCTATTAAACTACCTCGGTCGCGCTGTAACAAACCCCAAAACTGTCACCAACACAGACTGACGGCTGATGACAGAGTGCGAACCGAATGCACGTACTCGTGACCGTGTGACCATGGTAACGATGACGGGACAGGAAGGCTCAGATCTGACACACCCTCCCCCAAGATTCAACTCTACGTTTAAATCTGACACACATAGAACGCAGGCAGTGGAGTGTCAACACATACGTTCACAGCCTACTCAGGAAATCAGCTGCCTCATTCCTGCTACCGGGAATAGCTTCCACCCGAAACTGGTATGGCGGGAGCTGGAGCGCCCACCTAGTGACTCTTCCACTCGCTGATCTGACCCGCTCTAGGTACTGCAACGGCGAGTGGTCTACCTGAACCACGAACGGCGTACCATACAGGTAGTGATGGAACTTGTCAACACCCCAGACAAGAGCAAGACACTCTTTCTCGATGACAGGGTAATTCCGTTCAGCTGGAAGCAGCTTCTTGCTCGCACAAGCTACAGGATGCACTCCTCCATGCTGCTCCTGCAGGAGAATAGCCCCAATTCCTGTGTCCGATGCGTCAGTCTGTAGGATGAAGCCACCTCCTGGAATAGGTAACCTGCATACTGGAGGGTACAAAACTTTGCTTTGAGCATAGTGAATGCCTCCTCGCACTCAGGCGTCCAACGCACCCTTCTGGGCTCGCCACCCTTTGTCAGGTTGGTCAATGGCAGAGCAATCTCAGCAAAACGAGGCACGAAACGGCGATAGTAGCCTACCAACCCCGGGAAACTTCGCACCCCCTTCTTCGTCTCAGGCCTTGGTGCATCCCGGATCCTGGCCATCTTGTCCTCCACGGGAGAAATACAAGCCTTGCCCCACCTTGTGACCCAGTACTCGACCTCCTGGCACCCCAACTCGCACTTGGATGGTTTTGCCGCAATCGAGCACTCTCTGAGTCTCCTGAACAGATGTCGCAGCAACCTCCAGATGCTCCTCCTGGTCTCAGTCGCCACGAGGATGTCGTCAATAAAGTTGTCAACCTGGTCAGATCCCAACGGTAACAACAGCTTCCTCATCACCTGAAAAAACTGCCCCGGACGTGCACAACCCGAACGGCATGACCTTCCACTGGTAGCAACCCTGCGGTGTAAAAAACGCTGTCTTGGGGCGGTCCTCCTCAGCCACAGGTATCTGCCAATAACCCTTGGCTAAATCTATCTTGCTGAGTACTTGCTTCTCACCTAACTTAGCAAACAGAAACTCGATGTCCGGCATAGGTTCCGAGTCGAACTCAACCACCTTATTGGCTTGCGTAATCCACGCAGAACCTTATTTTCCCGTCCTTCTTTTGACCAGAACAATTGGTGAGCGTAGGGTGACGTGGATGGTTCGATCACCCCCATCCTCAACATGGCCTCAATTTCCGCCTTGATCGTGTCCCTCTGGGCGTAGGGAACGGGTAAGCTCTAGACCTAATGGGTCGACCATCCGTGAGCTTGATGTGGCACACCTCCAAACTGGTACGCTTCGGTAGTCAGTGAGAACGTCCGCAAACTCCTCTGCCAGTGACCTCAGTCGCGCCGCAAACGCTGGGTCACGAGTTCCCAACTTCACCTCAGCAGCACCCTCGTCGCTTCCAACGGGTCACGGGGATGTCCTTACTGGTCACCATCGTGACATCCTCCTCCTCCACTTCCTGGATAACCACTGCTCTCACAGAAACCCTCGCCTCCTTGGTAGCATCTCTCTCTCTCTCCACAAACTTCTTCAGGAGGTTGGCGTGAAATAACTTAGTCTCGCGCTCGAGCTGTACCTTGTAGTCTACTTCCCCACGTCTTTCGAGCACGGAGTAAGTCCCTTCCACATGAGTTCCAGCTTGTTCGCTTGGTAGGTCTGAGCACTAAGCCCGGGTCTCCTGGCTTGAACTCGCGCTTCCTAGCCTTGGCATCATACTGTCTCTTCTGCTGTTTTGCTCGCTTGACTCAGGGCTTCCTTCGCCATCTCACAAGAGTCAGCAATACGGTTCCGCAAGTCAACCACATACTCGGCAGCGGGCGCACCTCTGGCTGATCTGGCCGCGTCCAGATCCCCTTCAGCAATCTCAGGCCCCCGAACCTTCCTCCCGTACAGGAGCTCAAACGGCGAAAGCCTGTGCTTGCCTGGGGTACCTCCCGGTAGGCAAACAACGCCGCAGGGATCCAGCGATCCCACTCTCTGGGCTGGTCCATAGCCAAACGCTTGATCATCTTCTTAAGGGTCCCGTTGAACCTTTCCACGAGGCCATTGCATTGAGCGTGGTAAGGCGTAGTGCGCAGTCCCTTGACTGCGAAAGTCGATGCACCTTCCCCCATCATGGCGCTGGTGAACTGTGTGCCCCTGTCTGACAGCACCTCTCGGGAATACCTGTGCGCGTCCACATTGTAAACAGTGCCTCAGCCACATGACAGTGTCAATATTTCGGAGGCTACGGCCTCAGGGTATTTTGGTCGCGTAGTCAACCATTACCAGCAAAAACCCGGGTTTCCCTGACTTGACATCGGCATTATGGTCCACGAGGTCCACACCCACCTTCTCGAACGGCTCCTCTGGCACTTCCGTCCTGACCAGCGGAAACTGGCATCACCCTCCTTTGTCGGTCGTCTTCTGGCATCGCACACATGACCTACAATAACGGGCAATATCTTGGCACATTCCGGCCAGTAGAAATGCTGGAGAGCTCTTTGCTTGGTCTTCTGGTACCCAGATGACCCGCTAGAGGCACATCATGAGCTAGCTCAAGCACCACCTTGCGCAGATCCTGAGGGACACACACTTGCGACAAAGTTTCATCCGGGGTCTGGAAACTCCTCATGAAAACCCCCTCCCCTGACGAGGTAGGACACCACAACCCCTACCTACAAGAAAAACGTTCCCCAGTCTCAGCAGCACGTCGAGCCGCAGCAAGCGTGGGATCCCCTTCTTGCAACTCACGCATCCTCGCTGGCGTCACATCGAGAACCTGTTCTCTTATCGGTAGCCTGGACGGCGGTTCGGCAGCGCGCTTTGCCTGGGCCCTAGTTTGTACTGCAGCCACCCAGGTCGGATTGGCATAGACCGGCACCTTGGTAGCCTCTCCTGATAGATCGGCCCTGGCCACGTTTCCGATGAGCACATCCTCTACCGGTTTTTTTTCATCACAAGAACCATCACCTGACCCACGAGGAAGGGAGATTCTAATTCTACCTTTGCCACTGGCAGTCTATGCCGACACCGGGACTCGGCCAAAACTACCGGCACGCTCTCTCCGGTGTAGGCGTCAGGCGAGACTAGATATTCGGCCACAATGGTGTAATATGCACCCGTGTCTCTCAGCCCCTCCACCTCTGTGCCATTCACTCTGACCCTACACCTAGGGGTGAAATCTTTCCGTGCGCAAGTCACGCACAAAGCCGGAGTTTGGGAGACCCCCTCGTCGCTCTGAGCTTCCACCTTGACCCGAGCACCACTGCCTGTACCCTTGCAGTTCTTTGCAATGTGGCCTGGCTCACCACACTTGTAACATTTCCGATCATGCAACCCTGGCCTCCTGGATAAGGCCCCGCCTTCTGGCTTCTGCGACGTGGGTCCCGACTCCTTGTCCATCGGCTTGTCCGCTTTCTCCTTCTTCTCATAGCTCATCTCCCAGGAAAGACCCTTCCTTTCGTTGCGGGCTTCCCTTCCAGAACGCCTTGCCTCCGCTACAGTGGGGGCCTCAGCAGCAACCTCATCCGCAGTCTTAGGTTCATTCTTTTACCTCAACATGGAGGTCTGGTGACAACCCTGATACAACTGTTCCTGCAACAGCATGTCGACAACATCTTCCACCTTCCCCTCATCCTTCCCGGCCGCTATGCACCACAGCGAGAAAATCGAACGCATTCTGGCCAACAACTGACAGAAAGTTCCGAAGTCTCCTTTCTCACATTCCGGAACTTCCGCCTATATGCATCTGCGTCTAACCGGAAAAACTGCAGCAGGTCAGCTTGACCTTCTGATAATTCCCCATCTCGGCCACGGGCAATCCGCAACACTGCTTCCCGAGCCTTCCCCTGCAGTAAAGCGACCAACTGGCAGGCCCATACGTCCCCTCTTCCAATTACACAGCTCGGCCACCCTCTCAAAGTGACGGGTGTAAGCATCAACGTCGTCGTCATCCTTGAGCGGGTCAATCTTTATGTGCTTCCGCTCAGCTCTCTGTGCCTTCTGCTCTCTCTCTTTCTTCTCTGCCTCCGCTCTGTCAAACTCAAACCTCTGCCTCTCCTGCAGCATCCTCATTTCCTCATCCTCTCTCGCAATCTTTGCACGCCTATCCTTCTCTTCCTGCGCTCTTTTGGCTAGGCGGTCCGCTTCCGCAGCTTTCTTCCCTCTCCTTGCGGTCTTTCTCTGCTTGTATCTTATCCTTCACCAACTGTAATTCCAAAGCCTCCTTCTCCTTCCGGATCCTACTTTCCGCTCCCCTTTCCTTCTTCCGCTCCTGCTCTTCCTTTTCCTCCTTAGTCTTCCTTCCTGTCTCTCATGGAACTCCTTGACCCCTGGAGCATATACGCCACCAGGTCCTGACCCGTGAAGCCATACCTGTCTCCTTCAGCCTTAAGCCTATCTTTCACCTGCTCCTCCCTTTCCTCCCCTTTAGCTGCCATAGCCTTTTTCCTATGCTCTAACGTCTTAGACTCCTCAACCGTTCGCACACCAGCTGTCTAGCTCTCCGCCTACACTCCGTAAGATCCGCGTCGGGCATACACTAACGGCGAATGAACTACACTGCCCAAATACACTACGCTCTATCGCCAGCACGCCCGGCCTAAATACTCACAACTGATCCCTGACTGGTCATGCGCCTCAAGAACTCACTACTTGATATTGCAACCCCTATCACAACCAGTCCCACATCAAAGTGCATCAAAATCCCAATGCAACAAAAAAAACACATCACTAAAACTCATCAATAACAACTGGCATAAATCACAATCAATGAAAAAACCAAAAAATTTTCCTTGAGCAACCTCCGCCAGCCACGACACCTGGAAATTGCATCACCCCTAAGACAAATAACTTCTCATCCGATCACTTACATGAACCCATTCAACACAACAAGCAGCCAACACTTGCACCCACACACAGACCAATACCACATACGCTTCACGGTCAATTTACATTAAAGGTACCACCTCAACACAACAACACAAATACATCGCTTCCGATCAAACAGCGGCCGCAAAGGTCTTACACGCCTTGATGCACGACTGTCTTATGTGCGCCCACCCAACTGGGCACGCACCCACCAACCACCCACAGTCTTATCCTGCAACACTACTGTTTGAAGCGAATCCTACAATCCCCAGTAACCACCCGACCTAACCTATCCCAAATTACCCGCTAATCTAGTCCTCTACTACTCTACCAACCCGTTTGTGTACCCCGCATCTCCACCATATGTCAGGTTCGCTAAGACCTGAACTAATTACTATAGAATGACAGACAGAATTTACAGCCTAACTAGTCGCTTCCAAACAGATCTAAGACTGCTGAACACAGATTAACACTCACACAACATTTATTGACCGTTACTATGACATGAACATTTTCCCCGACCATAACAAACGACAACCTTCCACCTCTAATCAATCCCTTTCACACCAACAACACATGCCACCACCAAACCACTCGCTCATTTACACTCAATCACACTGCATCCACACCTGACACCAGCTCCATCCCCTGCACCGGCAGTACCTAGCACACTACCTAGGTCATGGGGGACATGACACATATCATCAATCCAATGTAAATAACACAGTGCCAAAATCAACCCCCGAAAGGAACTTCAATGAACCCCAGACACTACCTAGGCTATGGGCACATGACACGTATCATCAATACAATGAATACAGCACGGTGCCAACGTCAACCCCTGAAAGGAACTTCAATGGCCTCCAGCATCTGGAGACACCACATGGGTCACAGGACACATGACACGTATCACCAATACAATGAATACCACGCCGTGTCAACGACCACTCTGGCCAAACTACTAATTATTTCATGAGAAACATATTACGGCACTTGACACATATCATCAGCACAATGCATACAGCACAGTGCCAAACTCAACCCCTGAAAGGAACTTCAATGGCCTCCGCACCTGGAACACCACCTGGGTCATAGGGGACATGACACACATCATCAATACAATGAATATCATACAGTGTCAACGTCAACCCTCGCAAAGAACTTCAATAGACCCAGCAGCATGGAACATACCCAGGCCAACAACCACGCTGACCAAACTATTAATTATTTCATGAGAAACATTTTACACAGTACACAGGCTTTCACACGACTCACCACCGTCCACGACCCCCAACACTATCACCTGAGCGTCTCGTTCGTGCTGTTCCTCACTACTGTTCAGTGAGCCCGACGCACTTGCACGCGCACGTCTGTCCAATCACATCACCAGACACTGGACCCTCACCGTCGGCCTCGCGATGCTCCCTGCCGGGCCAGACCACTGGCCACACAAGTCCACTGGCCACACAAGTCCACTGGCCACACAAGTCCACTGGCCACACAAGTCCACTGGCCACACAAGTCCACTGGCCACACAAGTACCTCCCCGCAGTTCTCCTGGCGAAGTCCCCAAGGTCAAGCCACGTGCTCAGTCCCAGTCCGTCCGGTCGCCACCAGGTGCAGGCGAGTAATTGCCCCCAGCTGCCCACAGTGGCCAGCATACGCACAAGCTGCAGCGATGCAGGGCGGAGGACAGGGACAGTGACAAGGACAAGGGAGGGGGAAGTTGATGGGTCAACTGGACCTTCGGTCTGGAGTGGACCAAGGACGAACCGGGTTACAGCCCGACAGGGTCAAGGGGATCGGAATGGGAACGGGAATAGGGGCGAAGAGACGCAGGACGAGTCACCACCTGACGGATGACCCGGGTAATCTGCCTGACCCCGAGAGGACACGTGACCTCGGGACGACAGGTGACAGCAGGTCACTCGATGGAGCCAACAGGAGCCTCCGCAAGGATGTGCAGCAGTCGGACACAGGATCCCGTCCGTACACCATGGGAGTCACTCAAACAGCAACCAGTCAGACGTAACGCCACGCGCCGACAACAGCCACTTAGCAGCGCACCAACGAGACACACCGCAACAGGATCTGTCAGCCGCTCACGCAGCTGAGGCCCCCTGAGGTTACTTAACAAATATACTCGACTCACTTCATTCTGACACTAAAACAGTGCAACTACCGGTATCGCAGGCACCTCTTCCCGCCTAACACAGTAGAACGTGGATACACGGATTTCTTAGCTAGCTAGGCAATACGCCACAAGACACTAGCCTAAACTTCTCGATGAACAAATCACCCATACAAAAACTATCTGGCCTCAGACCCGCACCTCCTGCAGTCTTGCCAGCCAACCCGAAAAGAACTCACGATGACGCCGATTCGTGCGCAGACGTTTCTCTAATCCTGCACCTGTTGAGAAAACTTGAGTGACCCCCCTTGACAACGGAACCCACACACACACACACACGGCCAGTGTCAGGAAACCGGCTGACTCGCTTCTCCTGGTCTAAAAATAGACTAAAGGCGTTGAGTAGGCCAACCACAAACTAGTTTATCCCTACCAGTTTAAAAATAACCTTCTATTAAACTACCTCGGTCGCGCTGTAACAAACCCCAAAACTGTCACCAACACAGACTGACGGCTGATGACAGAGTGCGAACCGAATGCACGTAGCTCGTGACCGTGTGACCATGGTAACGATGACAGGACAGGAAGGCTCAGATCTGACAATATATATATGCATAAAGTTAATACTGACAGTAATAAACTCAGCCACGATGTTCATAGAAACTGCTGCGCTCTGTCGCGCGCACGCGTGCACGTGTGTGTGTGTGTGTGTGTGTGTGTGTGTGTGTGCGTGCGTGCGTGCGTGCGAGCGTGCGTGTGCGTGTGTGTGTGTGTGCGTGCGCGCGCCTTGTGGGTGTGCGCATGCTTGTGTGTGTGTGTGTGTGTGTGTGTGTGTGTGAGAGAGAGAGAGAGAGAGAGAGAGAGAGAGAGAGAGAGAGAGAGAGAGAGCACTGAACTGAAATATAACGCATTCGTTGGAGTCACCTCAGTGAACGCACTGACAAAACGTTTTGCCTTGTCTCAGGACCCGTTAAGAATGACAAGGTTCACCCCATGATAGATGAAACAAGAATAGTGGGCAGACGAAACGGGACAGAGTCCAACGCTCCAGAGACTACAGAGAACAGCCCTGACCATCAAAGAATAGGCGAATCGGAAATGGACAATAAGACCAGCTCCATATTGGGCCACACGCCACAGTTAGGAATTTGCACTAAAACACTACATAATCCATGTAAGCGTTTTGAGGCCTTCCATAAATTTGAGCCAACACTTAAATGTTAAATGATACTTGATCACAAGAACAACTACCCACCAATTATTTCTCTTGTTTGGGGGGATCTTCACCGATGACATCACAAACAATCTTCCTTCTTCTAGTTGACACACATTTCAGGCCTTCGCTCTTACCCGTGATCCTATCTCTATGCCAGCTTCGTAAGTACAAAATAAATCCCGTTCCTTTGCTTTTAATCTGCCTGCTTGGAACCACCTGGCTTGTACCTTGATGGCCAGATGAAAGGAAATGAGGAGAATCAACTTTCAGACACAATACAAATTCTCAAAACAATCCAATCGCACCAGTCTATAAATACTCGAGTCCTTAACCAAGGCCTTGGCGCATTAATTTTTGTGTGTGCAGCCATTAACGGGGACAACACTCATGCTAACTTCATTGTTGCAGGAACAGTGAAACGGGCGGAGAGGGGAGAGAACTCTTTCCGCTGCCATCGGGTCCCAACCAGACCTGTCCTTCCAGCCTGTCACATCTGCATCCAAACCAGCGCGCGTGACCCGAAAAGATCAAGGTCGTGCCATGACATTTTGTGAGCAGTGATGGAAGACAGACGTCGTTGTCACCTCCTAAAAGTTCGATTTTCGACAGATATCACGTGTTCTGTTGTTATCTGTGGTTTTCGTTTGTGGGAAGGAGAATCGTTTAGAACAGTTTTGTCCCTGTCTTTCTTTGTTTTTCTTTTTTCTTTGTAATCTTTCTTGACTAAGTGACTTGTGTTGCATACTGCATTGGTGTCCCAGTGGAACTTACTACAGCAATTTCATTGCTGTATTTGGTCAGTTTACGCACATTTATTTTATTTCAGTTTTTTATTCATTTATTCATAAATCAAGACGCAAAAAGAAAACGAAAAAGATTCTGCCACGCCCTTTTATGTAAGATTTGGATTTTTTTTTTGACAATCGGAGAGGAACCATCAACCCCAAACCACCATCAAGGCATGATAGCATACTTTGACCAACTGACTTGCTTTTTCGTTCGTTACTTCTTTCTGCTCCAAACGGACTAGGAGCGTCCACGTGGGTCCAGTTTCCCACTTCAGTGCTTCTTCCAACTTGACAGAGCACACCGAAACTCCCCAGTCCTGGTCCAGCTGATCTTCATCCTCATTACCTCCCTTTCTGTGCCTCTGCCCAGCCTTCTCTCCTTCCTAGCAAGGATGCAAGATCTATACCGGACGTGAGTTCGAGACGCGTGTTGAGCGTTCACAGATCCTGAAGGAAGCAGTTGGGGGCCAGTGGTGACCGGGGTCCGGAGACGCTTAGTGACGTGCCGTGGTTCGGATCTTCAGGATGTATAAGCGAAGACAGTCCACCTTCTCCTCGGGCAGCCAGATTCGAACCTCGGTAGGTACATCGTCAGCACACACACACACACACACACACACACACACACACCACACACACACACACACACGCACACACACACGCACACACACACACACACACACACACACAGAGGCGCGCGCGCGCACGCACGCACGCACACACGCACACACGCACGCACGCACGCACGCACGCACGCACGCACGCACGCACACACACACCACACACACACACACACACACACACACGACGCGCGGTCATGAATCACATAGTCGCGTGTGGCTCCCAATAAGTCAGAGTACCATGCGCGTTTTTAAGAAAAGATTAAAGAAAAAAAAACTGTGTAAAAGAGAGAACTTACGAACTGCTGTCCACCAAATGAGACGATGACGATGACGACGACGACAACGACGATGACGAAGAAGAAGAGGAGGAAAAGGGAGTTTGGGCAGAAGAAAGAGAACGGAAAACGTAAGAAGAAGAAGAAGAAGAAGAAGAAGAAGAAGAAGTAGATGTAGAAGAAGAAGAAGAAGAAGAAGAAGAAGAAGAAGAAGAAGAAGCAGTAGTGAAAGAAAGGAGAAAAACGACGAGAAGTAAAATAAATAGAAGAAGATAAATATAAAAATAAAAAAAAATAATACAAAAGAAGAAAACGATGATGAAGAAGAATAACAAAGAAAACAGAAAAAAGGAGGACACGAAAGAAGACAAAGAAGAAGAAGAAGGAGGAGGAGATTATGATGATGACGATGAGAATGAAGAAGACGAGGAGAGGGAAGAGGTAGAAGCAGAAATGAAAGAAGAAGGAGGAGGAGGAGAAAAAGGAGACAGAGGAGGAGGAAATAACGTGCCAGAGTTATCTGCTTTAAACAGTGTTTTTGCCAGAGTTATCTGCTTTAAACAGTGTTTTTAATTAATCAGCCTAGCAAAGCAACTAGAGAACGTCAGCGAAATTGAAGAGGCAACGTGTCATCAGTGTTTGGTTAAACAGTTTTTTTAATTAATCAGCTGAGCAACCAGAGAACTTCAGAGAAATTGCGGTGTATTGCATGTGACTAGGAGAAAGGAGAGAGAGGGGAGGGGAGAGAGCAAGAGGAAGAGAGAGAGAGAGAGAGAGAGAGAGAGAGAGAGAGAGAGAGAGAGAGAGAGAGAGAGAGAGGTGGGGAGGAGAAAGACAGAGACAGAGAGAGAGAGACAGACATAGATAGACAAGAGAAACAGATCGAGAGAAAAAAAGGGTGATTAAGGGAGAGAGGAAGAGAAAGAGAGGGGAGTTGAGAGAGAGAGAGAGAGAGAGAGAGAGAGAGAGAGAGAGAGACAGAGACAGAGAGAGAGAGAGAGACAGACAGACAGAGAGAGACAAGACAAGACAAGACAAAATTCTTTTTTACGAGGATAATAGATAAGCACTAACGTGCTTTTTTACATCCAGTCCTCGCCCTGAGTAGGACTACAACATGCAGTGAAATCAATTAATGTAAGAAATCAAAGAAGCAAGCAAAGCGGTCATGTAATCATAGAGGAACATCAAATGAAAATAGAAGATAAATGAAAACAAAACAAAAATAAGAATAATAATAAACAAAACAACAACAAAAAATAATAATAACAAAAAAATAAGAGACTGAGAGAGAGAGAGAGAGAGAGAGAGAGAGAGAGAGAGAGAGAGAGAGAGAGAGAGAGAGAGAGAGAAGAGAGAGAGAGAGAGAGAAAGTTCAGAGCGAGAGTGAGGTCAGCGTACCGAATCTCTCCTCGCTGTTTTGGTACAGCGAACTTAAACAGAGCTTCAGTAATCTCCACAAGAAGCGGCTTCTCTTTGAGATCAAACATCCCCGGTAATTACCTCACCTCAGCTTATAAAGTGCGGCTGTGTAGAGATCATACATGCAGTTTATACATACGATATCAGCTCTGTTATTGGGGTTATATTGCGCGAAAGTTCACGAGGCATTTGATACCGCTGCCGCCACTGTTGGTGTTGCTGCTTCTGCTGCTCTTGCTGCTGCTGCTGCTGCTGCTGCTGCTGCTGCTGCTAACGATGTCTCGGTCTTGGCATTACAGATCTTGTTTTTCCTCTTCGTTATTTTTTTTGCTTGGCCAGTTTTTAACACATCTCGCTGTTTGAGTAGTGATTTGTTCTTTATATTTTTTTGCCTGTAACAGTAAATAACAGCGCGAATCAGAAGAGAGATGAGCACAGCCCCCCCTCCCCTCCCCCACCACCCTTCCCCTACTTCCCATCTTTCACTCTGGCCGTAAGGGAAGAAAAAACAAACGATGACAGATGTCTACAGACGCATTCCCGAAAAAAAGAAAGCTTGAAGGCAAAACAGATCATCAGCAAAATCGTGTGTGATTTTCTACTGTCAGCACATTTCCTTCCACACCTCCCCCTTGCTTCTCAATGTGTGTGTGTGTGTGTGTGTGTGTGTGTGGTGTGTGTGTGTGTGTGTGTGTGTGTGTTGTGTGTCCTTCATTTAACGTCTATCCACTATTCGTGATATTAGACCACAAAAAAAAAAAAAAAAGTGAATGTGATCGGAAGTAATTGCGAGCGTGCACATAATGTGTGTATGTGTATATGTATGGGTGCGCGTGCACGCGAGTGTGTGTGTGTGTGTGTGTGTGTGGTGTGTGTGTGTGTGTGTGTGTGTGTGTGAGAGAGAGAGAGAGAGAGAGAGTTATGGATGTGTAAGTGTGTGAATATCTTTACACAAGTCATAAGAGAAGATTAACATGAAAACAAAATACTTATAACCAACAACTAACTAATCAATTAAAGTCAAAACGGATGACAGTATTAAAGAAAAAAGAAAAAACAAAAACAAAAAAAACAAAAAAAAAATCGTTTGCTCCCCCCCCTCCCCCCGACCATTTTATCCACCCCACCCACCCCCCTTCCTTTCTTATCCCCCGCAAATAAAGTTAATAAAGAATATTATAAGTATTTTCCAATAGCGGTGCGTTCTAAGTGTACAAAGAATTCGTACGTTAAAACTGGTGACTGAAAAATGGCCTGCACAGTATTTTGCTTCAATACTGGAATGATTTTTTTCATATCATTGCATGAAACAATATGAACTGGAGTATCTTGTTTCCACATACGCAAACTATGTTCTTTACATATTTTGTTTTAAATGCATTAAGTTTCCACCTGTGCATTAATGAGAGTAATTTTCTATTAAGATTAAAATTCTCTTTGATTCTTTAATATCAAACTGTTCTTTATATACGTGATCTACCATACTATATTCAAAAGCTTTTCCAGATATGCGACTTAACGACTTAACACTGTTCATGTACTGATAAGGGGAAATCAAACAGTTCTGAATCAAAACTATTTTGGCTCCACGTTTAGCTGCCTGTCTACTTTTTCATTATAATGAAAAGACAATGTGAAGGAATCCAACAAAAAGCTACATGGGTTCCTCTTGCAATTAACATGTGTATCTTACAACTTATCTCTATGATCATTTCAGGTCTTGTGTGCAGTTGAAAAAACTTTTAATGCCTGAAGAGCTGATTTAGAATCAACACAGAACAGAATTTGAAATATTGTTTTTGGAAAGTTTAAAAGGTAATTTAAAGCCAGGAGTATCGCTGTTAATTCTGCTGTAAATATCGATTTTTTAATTCCGATATAAAATGATTCTCTACTCTAAGTCTGGTATTAAGAATGCACAACCTGCTTGTTTATCAATGCACAAAAACCGTCTGTGTATATTTCAAATAATTTGAATAGTTCTTTTCAACATGGCATTTGATATAGCTTGCTAACATGTTTATGTTTTCATCTTTTTTTCATATTGGTATGTTCAATATCAAAATGTGCTTTATTAAGCTCCCATGATGGTATAGGAGAAATAACGGTCTAATGGATAGAGCATCATTATCGATTGAAACTCCGGAATCAGTAATACTTTTTGACGTGTACGTTTGCCAGTGTTTTTTTGAGAAGCTATAGATTTGGCTCTTTTAGGAAAATCAATATCTGACCTCATTTTATTTCAGATCTAATGTGCGTTTTATTAGTTGTACTCTTGATAACAAATTTATACCACGCTAGGCCTAACTCTCTGTATTCATCTAAGGGAAGCATCTGCGCTTCATAATACGTACGAGAAGATGATGCATGCACCGGAAGCAAGTGCTAATTTCAATGCCTTGCATTCAATACTTTCAAGCTTTTTCAATAGGTATTTGGGAGCGCTAAAGATTACTTCTTGGCATATGTTATTTTCGACCTCATTAAAGATTTCATAGAGTTATCAATGTAGATGAACTCGTCCCCATTTTTCTTTAGAGATAATTTTAAGGAAATTTAATATTTTCCTCGCCTTTGTTAATAAGTATTCAATATGAGCGTTCCATGATAGTTTAGATGTAAAATGGACTCCTAGGAATTTAACTTCTGTCACATATTTAAGAGGTGTTTCGCCCAATGTAAAAACAGGCAGTTTTTCTGGATTATTACCTCTATTGAAAAGAATTATATTTGTTTTTTCAATAGATAATTTTAATCCATTTAACTTCATGTATTCCGCCATCCTATTTAGTTCGTTTTGATAGATATTTCTGATGAAATTTATATATCACGCTGTGGAGGTTTCTTTTTAAGAGTTACTTCCATCCACATGCAAATGTCGTCTGCATATTGAACGAGAACTACCTTTTTAAGATAACTTATTTGCAAATCATACAATAGCAATGAGAAAAGAAGCGGGGCTAACACTGACCCTTGGGGGATTCCCATGACAAAGTTCTACTGGTGGAATATGTTTTTCCTACTCTTGTTTGTATTACCCTATCTTTCAGAAAGCACTTAACATAATTGTATACATTTCCTGATAGTCCAATATTTTAAAGTTTGTTTAACAGCTGTGAATGCCACACTTGATCGTAAGCCTTGGTTATGTCAAAAATGTAGCCAGGACACATTTTACGTCTTGCAATTGTTTCTTTATATTTGTTGATAATTTCACTAATATTTCTGTAGTAGATCTCCCTTTACGAAAGCCACTTGATTAATAGGAAATGATGTCATTTTTTTCACAGTAATGTGCTAGTCTATTCAAAACAATTCTTTCTGATAGTTTACAGACGTGTGATGTTAATGCTATAGGTCTGTAATTTTTAGGATCACAAGAAGACTTTCCTTGTTTATGAACTGGGACAACAATTGTCTGTTTCCATATTTTGGGCAAGTCGCTACTATTCCAGCAAGTACTTAGCAGAGCATGAAGAAAAACTACAAGATTTTCAGGTAAATTCTTTAGCATCTGATTAGATATTGCATCTAAACCGACCGATGACTTCCTCATTGGAATGGCTCTAATGGCTTCTTTTACTTCATGTACAGTTATAGGAGCATTAATGTTAATGCTATTATCTGGTGGTGGATCATCATATGTTTATTACTTTCTTCTTTTTCTCTGTAAGCTCGGTCAGTGTTTGTTAGACCCTCAGGACGGCTGACATCAGCGAATAAGTTTACAAAAACTTCTGCTTTCTCTTTAGCAGTGGGTAGATTGTTATCTATTTGTATGGGATACTGTGGTGATGTCAATCCATTTTTTCATAGCTTTCAGTTCTTCCCATACTTTTCCCATATCCTTACAATGTTTTACTTCAGAGTTACAGAAATCACTCCAATGTTTCAATTTTGCATATTCTATAGCATCATCACTTTCTTTACCCGTCTTTTTTCATTTTTTCATGATTACTTGCTGATCTTTTGTTTTACAATATATCTTAAATCTTTCTTTTTTCTTGTTATTGTGCGCGTTCACATTCCTTGTTCCATCACACATTTCCATTGTGTTTTTTAGATTTTGTGTTTTTTATTTTTGGGATCGATTTATCTGCTGCTGT
>CM031597.1:50777143-50782143 GCA_018398815.1 Conus ventricosus | reverse complement strand
GTTCTTTATTCTGACGGACATGGAATTTCGTGCCACCATTTTTGATGTGGCCCAGGGCGCATCGCACACGGCCTCCGCCCACTCGGGTGACGCACGGAACAGACGTCAGGTGGGTGACCGGTTTTAAACTGCTCGTGGGTTCTTTGTCTCTCATGTAACTGCTCTTTTCATTGCCGTAAAGTCTGGAACGAACTCACGGCGCACACCGTAAAGTCCGGAACGAACTCACGGCGCACACCGTGAAGTGCAGGATGAATACGTCGGTGTGACTTGCTGCGTATATGTCAGTCCCGAGGAAACAACCGTTTTGTTGTTGTTGTTGTTGATGTTTTGGGTGTTGACGAGTAGGGCTGTTTACTGGAGAGAAAAAAAAAAACAAAAACAAAAACATACTTGGCAGATTTTATGTTTTGAAACCAGTAACAGGTCTACGGCTAGTTCCTGCCTCCCCCCCTCCCCTCTTCCCCCCCCCCCCCTCCCCACCCCCTTTACCCTACCAGCATCCCCCCCCCCCCCAACTCCCCGCCTACTTGCTGCACCGTTTTGTTTTTGTTTTTGTCTTATTCATTTACTTATAAGTTTGGTTATTGGTTAATAGTTTTGTTCTATATACCAATATCCTTGTTACTTTTTTGTAAAGATAAGATCAGATAATGTTGCTTATAGCCCAGCCGACCGCAAAGGGCCACATCAGGGCTGTCACCACGTTAAAATCATCTCACAAGTCATTCATTCACACAATTCTTTAAAATACATTTTAAAAAACATCCGAAAGTTTGTTAAAAATATTTCCACTGTAAAATCTCAGATCCGATGAAAAATGTTTAATCTCTTTCAAGAACTCAAAGATCGCGTCAGGCGGGACATCCCTGAACAGGACCTTCATGGACTCCGCTGTAAAATGTTTGTGTCTCACATCGTGCAAGTCCCAACACTCTAAAAGAACATGTTTCATTGTGAGTGGCTCATGACATGGAATGCACCACGGAGCTTCTTCACTCTTTAAAAGGTAAGAATGGGTAAAATATGAATGGCCGGTGTGCAGTCGGCACAGAACTGTTTCTTCTTTACGACCACCAGACGTAGATGAGAGGAACTCCTTAAGGTTTGGACGGATCTGAAAGAATGTTATCGTCTGTGTATTCCAATCCTCCTGCCAGAGGTCTCGGACATAATCGTTAATTTGGGGTTTCGGATCTGAGCAGGGGATATATATGGTGGACAATTTCTCTGTTGTGGCATTCTTGTTAAGGAAAGTTAATTTTTGTTAATGGTGTTTAAAAAGCTGTATAGCAAAACACTCAGTTTAGTAACGGTTTTACTGTCTTGTATTGTAATCTTTGTAGCTTATCGCATAAAACTTCCTTTTTTTAATGTAGATTTCTTTTAATTTGCTTGTTTATTGCACTCGTTCATTCATTTATTCATCTGTTCAATTGTATTCGTTTACTTATTCATTCATTTAATTATGCATCCATGCATTTATTAATAAATTCATTCAGTGATTTTGGCATTCTTTGTCATTCTTTTCTGTGTGAATTTTCTTAATCTCGTCTGAGAAAGCATCTCAAATTTCCAACAGCATGATCGGTTGTGATGAGAAATTCAATAATCCAGTCCAATCCAATCCATCCAGTCCAATCCAGTATGATGCAATACAGTGCAATCGACACGGTACAATAGAATGCGATACAATACAACACAAATTCAAGCGCAGGACAATGATGTATAACATCATACCTTGACCTTGAGTGATGCTTTATATATTGTGTGTTTGTCTGTTGAACCTTTTACACGAACGGGGATTTTTCTGTCTGTTTCTTAGTGCTGTCCTAAGACGGACACGCAATGATCCTTGTCGTCGGCTCCGCCATGAGGAGTATGCTTAAGTTCGATGTGACAGGTCTAATAGCGCAGCTCTTGTTGTTGCCTTGGTACTCTCCATTGGAACTTTGATCACTGACGTTCTGAGAAAATATGTAAATGGATTAGTTGTTGTTATTGTTGTTTTTAAACCCGAAGTCCTGAAATGTGGAGACGTTTAAGATTTTGACTGAGTCCTGATATCATGGAAATGTTTGGTAATTTCAAATCGAGGTTTGAATATACAGACATTTGAATTTTCTAACTGGGATCCTGACAAATGGAAATATCTGAGTTTTTGACTTGGATCCTCATGTATGGAAACTGAGTTTTGATTGGGATCCTTGCGTATGGAAATGCTAGAGGTTTTGACCGGATGTTTCTGACAAACGAAATTATTTCAGTTTTTGACTGGGATTTTGTGTGTCGGTTTTGACTAATCGTCTTTTTTGTTGTTGTTGTTGTTGACTTTTTTCATTTCGGCTAAAATGTATGAACTCCACTTCCTTTAGGACATGTTCTCTCCGTCAGACAGAGTTTTTTTCACATCTCAAAATTCAAACGATGTGAGTGTTTAAAATTCTACATATTGCATCAGTGCTCCCAGCCTTCCATTTAAACCCTTGTCTGCAAACATATTAAGGAAGTAATGTCTCTGATAGAATGACTTTCGTATCACTGATCATTATCATGATCGTCATCCCCTTCGTACAGACGATACAATTATCATTGCCATCGTCTTTGTTCGCTCTTTGTGTTCAACATCTGCGTATTGTTTACACTGCCACCGACATTGATAGCAAAGAAACTAACAGTTGAAACAGCAATAGCAGAAACATCAGTCTTTGTATAAATTTTCAGCATTGGCAGTAACAGCGGCTCTGACACTGAGATCTGTTTTTTCTTCTGCGACGAGACAAAAAAATTCCGACCACAGCGGAATTTTTTTGTAGGGACAGCCCCTACCAGTCAGAGGATGTTAGTGCATGGGCAAATCATGATTCGTTTCCTTTTTGACATCTAGCTCTAAAAGATAACATTCGTCTTGTTGGTATAAAGAGTGAATTAGATTTTAACTTGGGGGGAAAGGAACTGAATAAATCTGTGTCAAAGAAAATCAGGGAAAGATAACGCCACTCTTCCCGTTGCAGAGGTAACTTTTTTTTTCAGATTATGAATTATGGGTGAAAGAAATAGATATGAGTAAAATATTTGATACGAAGCGCACGCCAGGAAATTACATGCACGCCGTTTCACAGCTATGTGTTGGCTTTTTTTCTCTCTCTCTGAGTGAAATGTTGAGCTCACTGATGGGCAATACTTGCTTTTGGCGTGCCTGCCAGCAGCATTTGTCCCATGCAAACAGCGGGGTCACTCTCGCTGAACGCGAGTTCTAACGCAGATTATCTTCCTTAGCAGATTTCCGAACATCATTTATTAGACACTAGATTCTGTGAACTTTTTTTTTCTGATCTATGGCCATTTTCTTATAAAAACAAAAGTGTATATGGGAAGAGCCGTCAGAATTAAAGTGCTGCTGTACTGTCCCGCCATCTTCTGCCTCGATTGTCAAAGTAAGCTTTCTTGCAGCCATGTAATGCCAAATGTCCACAGTCATCTGCCCCTGTCCGTTTCAGCTGCTGACGATAGACAAGGTGCCAGAGAAGATTCTCCTGCAGGTCTTCTCCTTCCTCAAGCACCGCGAGCTGGGCAAGGTGGCCCAGGTATGTCGCCGCTGGCGGATGCTGGCCTACGACAGCCGCCTGTGGAAGGTGGTGTCCCTCCGCCCCGAGTTCTCCGGACTGCACGTGTACAGCCAGGACGCCCTCATCGCCCTCATCGGCATGCGCTTCGGGGCCACGCTGCGCTCCATCGAGCTGCCCAGCGAGCTCATCACGGCGCCCGTGCTGCACGAGCTGACGGCGCGCTGCCCGGCCCTGCGGTCCTTGACCCTGGACTTCTCCAACGCCATGCAGCTGTATGACTTCAACGACCTGAACGCCTTCCCCTGCAGCCTGCGCTGCCTGAGCATCTGCCTCAGCGAGGTCATCTTCCTGGAGGGCTTCATGCGGCGGATCTACAACCGTCTGCCCTCCATCGAGGTGCTTCATCTTATTGGTGAGTGGATGATGATGGGGGGAGAGGTGGGGGAGGACAGGACGACGGTGGTGGCAGTGTGGGCACGGAAAGGGATGAGGGAGTAAGGGCGGGGGGGGGGGGGGCGGACGGTGGGGGTAGGAGGCACGGAAAGGGGTAAGGGAGCAAGGGGAGAGAGGGGTGGGGGGTGCACAATCAGATGAAAAAGAAACAGTCTGTGGATTAAGCTGGCTATATTCAATCACACATTTTCAACCTATTGTTTACAACCAAACCGACCATAAACGCCACACACCCAAGTTACAAACGGAATAAAAGCAAACGGACAAACAACGCAGCACAACGGTAAAAGCTTCTAATAAGTTACCCAACCAGGCATCCAGCCATCATTCAAGAACGGTCCATGTCTGGTGCGGGAAATTAGCTGCAAGGGCTTTTGGGATGCCTCTGGCGTTCAGCTTCTTTGCCATTTCAACCCCCCTTCCCTTCCCCCACCCATTATCCCACCCATGTTCCTCCCCTCCTCCATCCATCATTCCACCCTTGTCACTCTCCATCTCAGACCCCCCTCCCGCCCCTTCCCCCTTTAGCACCCCCCTCCCCCTTACGTACGCACACATACACACAGACACAGACACATGCACACACATAGACACACACACACACGCACGCACGCACGCACATTCTCTCTCTCTCTCCCTCCCTCCCTTCCTCCCCCCCCTCTCTCTCTCTCTCTCTCTCTCTCTCTCTCTCTCTCTCTCTCTCTCTCACTAAAAACAGGAACAACATCAAACAAACATAAACCATCCCCAATGAATGCAAACAGCAACATTACACTTCTGTAGCGCACTGTTTGTAATAGAAAGTTCAGACACTGAGAGTGAGGAGAGTGAGGAAACTAACCCCCCACTTTCTGGGTAGCAAAAACAGCAATCAAATACAAGTGCGTGCCCACTCGATCCATTCACACAGAGGCAAAACAACGGCGAGGATTTCTTTGAACCTGCACAGATGAAGTAATCTAGGAGGTGTAGAGACAG
>CM031597.1:50752143-50772143 GCA_018398815.1 Conus ventricosus | reverse complement strand
AAAGCAGTACATGTGGAAGCATGCATGGAGAAAGTTAAACTGAAAATGTGTGTGTGTGTGTGTGTGTGTGTGTGTGTGTGTGTGTGTGTGTGTGTGTGTGTGTGTGTGTTTGTGTGTGTGTGTGTGTGACAGAGACAGATCGAGAGAGAGATAGCCTTTCCTCGTAAGACAAGTTCTCAGCATTCCAACTTGTAAGTCGTCATGCCGAACAGCCGAGCCTCGTTAATGATTCCCAGACACACAGACTTTCAGATACTACCACAGGAAAACAAAGGGCTGGTTCGTCGGGCAGGTGTCACGGTCATTGACCCTGTACTGAGCGAATTTGGTTTTATCTTAGATATTGTCCTAATACCAGCGTTCCACCTGTAAGATTCCTCTACATATTTTGAATTTTTCTCCATGGTAGTTAGTGTGGTGTGTGTGTGTGTGTGTGTGTGTGTGTGTGTGTGTGTGTGTGTGTGTTTTCTATTGTATTTGTATCACTTCACAACAGATTTTCCAGTGTAAAGTTCAGCCAGCACTTCCCTGGGAGAGTGCCCACTACAGTATAGCATTATCAGCTTAACTGTTTTGATTCCGCCTATGGATATCATTCTGTCCACCAACATTTTACCGGTGTTTTCCCTTGATGCTGTGAGTTCTTTAACATTCCCCTAATGCATGCTAAAAACGGGTCTTACCTGAAAAACTACAGCTACTGAACATCCTTACCAAAATATCTCTGATCTGCCCACTAGAGCCCGTCTTCGACACTAGATCGTGTACCTCACATGCTGTGGAACCGGATCATTTGTGGGACAAACAGTGTGGTGACTATTGGATTGTTCAAAACCGATTTTCTCAATCCATTTTTTTAAAGTTTTGCTATTTCAGTTTGTTTTGGAGTAAAGATCATCATTCTGTTCTTTCAGACCGGAGGGTGTCTTTTTGTATTTCTTAGCCAAGTGATTGGAACTAGCTCATGGAAAACTCCAAATAGATAGCTGATCACAGTGTTCAAAGGTGTTGTTTGAATTTTACACAACTCTTTGAACCCCTCTCTCTCTCTCTCTCTCTCTCTCTCTCTCTCTCTCTCTCTCTCTCTCTCTCTCTCTCTCTCTCTCTCTCTCTCTCTCACACACACACACACACACACACACACACACACACACACACACACACACACACACACACACACACACACACACACATTTGTTTTTAATCCGGCACCGTTTCCTCTTGTCATCAGTTTCTGATTTCTAGAGCATAATGAAACATGTAGACAAACTACTGCTTCTTATTTCTAGAGCATAATGAAACATGTAGACAAACTACTGGTTCTTATTTCTAGAGCATAATGAAACATGTAGCCAAACTACTGGTTCGTATTTCTGGAGCATAATGAAACATGTAGACAAACTACTGCTTCTAATATCTAGAGCATAATGAAACATGTAGACAAACTACTGGTTCTTGTTTCTAGAGCATAATGAAACTTGTAGACAAACTACTGGTTTTTATTTCTAGAGCATAATGAAACATGTAGACAAATTACTGGTTCTTATTTCTAGAGCATGATGAAACATGTAGACAATTTGCTGGTTCTTGTTTCTAGAGCATGATGAAATATGTAAACAAACTACTGGTTCTTGATTCTAGAGCATGATGAAACATGTAGACAGTTTACTGGTTCTTGTTTCTAGAGCATAATGAAACATGTAGACAAACTACTGGTTCTGATTGCTAGATCATGATGAAACATGTAGACAAACTACTGGTTCTGACTGCTAGAGCATAATGAAACATGTAGACAAACTACTGGTTCTGATTGCTAGATCATAATGAAACATGTAGACAAACTACTGGTTCTGACTGCTAGAGCATAATGAAACATGTAGACACACTACCGGTTCTGATTGCTAGAGCATGATGAAACATGTAGACAAACTACTGGTTCTTATTTCTAGAGCATGATGAAACATGTAGACAAACCACGGGTTCTGGTTGCTAGAGCGTGATGAAACACGTAGACCTACTGTCAGCTGGTATGTCTTTACTGTAAAGAAAAACGTAGACACACATCATTTTTTCTTATTTTTATATTGTAATGAAATACGTAGATATAGTTCGTATTTCTGTAGTGTAATGGAACATGTAGACACACTACGTATTATTTCTGTGGTGTAGTGAAATACGTAGATATGCTATCGGTTCTTGTTTCTAAAGTGTAATGGAAACGCAGACACGTTGCTAGTTCTTATTTCTATGTAGATTAATGAAATATGACCACACAATGTGTATACACACTACTAGATGTACTTATTTCCATAGAGTAATGGAATACGTAGACGTACAACTAGTTCTTATGTATGTGGTGTTGTGGAACATGTAGACATTCTATTTCTACAGTGTAATGAATTATGTAGACACAGGCTGTCTACACATTTCTGTTTGCTTTTATATCTGTAGTGTAATGGAACACAGACACGCTGCTAACATTCTATTGGTTGTTTTTATTTATGTGGTTTAATGGAGCACATAAACAGTAATAGCTGCTCGTAAATCTATAGTGTAATGTAACATGCAGCCATGCAATTACCTGTTTTCATTTCTTAAGGATTACAAATGACGTGGACATAGTTTTCATTCTTATTTCTATGGTATAATGAAACACGTAGACACAGGTCGTGTACATGCCACTATTTGTTCTTTTATCAATAGAAGCATGAAGACATATGCTGTATACACACAATTTGTCGTTCATATTTCAGTACTTGAGCGTGTTGTCTCAGGTTTTATACACATGGCTTTTTGTTATCATAATACTGGCTGTTCTTATTGTTGTTCTTCGTTTGTCCACCAGATGGTCTGATTACTGTATATAAGACTTCAGTTTTCAATGCATTTGATTAAAGAAGAAACACAAACTATGCTCATGGCTGACAGCCTCCTTTCAGTCCTTCTGGAGACTTGGACAAAGAAAACAGACACCACATTACCAACAAAAAGCAGCCGTTATTTTCCCCCACAGGAACAGACAAGAAGTACGTTCAGCTTGTTCTTACGTGTATTGCTTTCAACACGTAATGATCCAGCCATCTGTTCCCCCTGCTCCCCCACCCCCCTCCCTTTTTGCCTCCATATGATTTCCCACACACCCACTCCCATCCCACTCTTTCACGTCTTCTCTGTCTTTGCACCTGTTATCTCATTGCTGTGGGTATTCCAGGGAGGCCCCGGAAGGCCTTATCTCTTCCATCTCACCATCTGGCTCCACCCACTGGCTTCTTAGGAAAGTGTGGCTGCTTTTAACACCTGGTTAAACAACAAACAAACAAAAAAGCCACTGACGGCCGTATTGAGCAGTCTTGTTGCGCTGGCCGACCACGAAGGTCCATGATTACCCGCTTTATGCTTTGTATTATAGTGTCTTGTGCTGTGTTGAATTTTTATAGTGTAATATGGTTTTGCATTGCAGTGTGCAGTGTTTGTATGTGCTTCCCATGACAAGTGTGAAAGTATGAATGCAACGAATGATTAAGTCTTTATCAGAGTCGTTTGTGCTTTAGACTAGCGTTGTGCTCTACTTGGGAAGTGTGAAAGTATAAACGCAACGACTGATTAAATCTTTGTAAGAATCGTTTGTGCTAAAGACTAGCGTTGTGCTTAAATTGGTAAGCACATAGTGATTGAAAAAAAAACAACCATAATCTCTCTCTTCCTTTGCGTCATTATGACAATAACGTAGCAAAAGCGAGAGAGACAGATGGACAGACAGACACAGACAGATAGACAGGACTAGAGGAGAAGGGTGAAAAAGGCATTGAAGTGTCTGTCGTACACATTTCACTGACAGCATGTGGCAGCCATTGAATTTGTCTTGCAAACACAGCCATTTGTTATGGTGTCTGACTACTAACAACTTTCGTCTCCAGAATGACACTCGTCAGCAGAGCCTGTCTGGTTGCGTTCATCCACCCATGGTATGTATCAGAGCAACACCACACACAGTCAAGCTGAATTCTTACCACTACGGGAAAAAACGCACAATCCAACGACTATCCAAAGCAGTCAGGGAAATGATAAGAAAGTGTTTTGAAGAAATAAACAGCGCAAAAAATCACTTAAGAATAATTTATATAAACAGACGTCTTTGGGCCTATGCGTGATGATGCTAAACGGATGCAAGAGAGGTCAAAATGTCCATACAGCATGGGCAGTCGACTAATGACACAAGCATTGTCAGCCACAGTTTATGCAAAACTTTACTTGGATCATTGAAGAGATGCAATCCCCTGGTGGTTGATATGAAAATAACTTTGAACTACTTGAATATCCAGCCAGCTAGCCAGCTATATGCTTTAGCATTTCGTGTTAATTTGGAATCGAAGAAATGTGAGCACGACGAATCATTCTGACTGTTACACCTGTCTTTGATCTTGACGTTACAGTTGAACTTACCTTCACAAGCAATACAGTACGACTCTACTGGAGGATTACATCTGCCATTGTGTGGTGTTTAGGTTGGTCGTTCTGCAGTGTTCCTGGCTGGTGTGGCAACACAGGTAAAGACATTGAAAGGCTGTGTCTCTCACACTCAGCTGTTTTCTGGTAATGGCGGTGGTATACTCTATCCTGGCACGCAGTTGCTGTCTGGCCCTGCTGCCTATCCGTCGTCAATCAGTGAACTTTGCTCCCTCGAATTTAACTTGAGAACATCCCCGGCCATGAGGGCTCCAGACAATTGGTAAAAGACGTCAGCAGCTGCCAGTGTTTCCTAATTGTCTGTCGGTCTGTCTGTCTGTCTGACCTCCCGATGGGTTGCGTTTTTCTGTCTGTCTGTTTGTCTCTCTGTCTATCTGTCTGTCTGTCTCTCTGTCATTTTATATGTCCTGAACAGTAATGTGTGTGTGTGTGTGTATGTGCGTGCGTGCGTGTGTGTGTGTGTGTGTGTGTGTGTGTGTGTGTGTGTGTGTGTGTGTGTGTGTGTGTGTGTGAGAGAGAGTCTTTCCTAATACAACAAGTTCAAAGACGTTTCAGTAGTAATGCAGAATAGTCAGTATGTCATGCACAATGGTCGGTAAGTCATACACAGTGGTCGATAAGTCATGCAGAATGGTCGGTAAGTCGTGCAGAATGGTCGGTAAGTCATGCACAGTGGTCGGTAAGTCATGCACAATGGTCGGTAAGTCATGCACAGTGGTCGGTAAGTCATGCACAGTGGTCGGTAAGTCATGCACAATGGTCGGTTAGTCATGCACAATGGTCGGTAAGTCATGCACAGTGGTCGGTAAGTCATGCACAATGGTCGATAAGTCATGCACAGTGGTCGGTAAGTCATGCAGAATGGTCGATAAGTCATGCACAGTGGTCGGTAAGTCATGCACAATGGTCGGTTAGTCATGCACAATGGTCGGTAAGTCATGCACAATGGTCGGTAAGTCATGCACAGTGGTCGGTAAGTCATGCACAATGGTCGGTAAGTCATGCACAATGGTCGGTTACTCATGCAGAATGGTCGGTAAGTCATGCAGAATGGTCGGGAAGTCATGCAGAATGGTCGGTAAGTGATGCAGAGTAGTCGGTAAGTCATGCAGAGTAGTCGGTAAGTCATGCAGAGTAGTCGGTAAGTCATGCAGAATGGTCGGGAAGTCATGCAGAATGGTCGGTAAGTCATGCAGAGTAATCGGTAAGTCATGCAGAGTAGTCGGTAAGTCATGCAGAGTAGTCGGTAAGTCATGGAGAATGGTCGGTTAGTCATGCACAATGGTCGGTTATTCATGCACAGTGGTCGGTAAGTCATGCACAGTGGTCGGTAAGTCATGCACAGTGGTCGGTAAGTCATGCACAATGGTCGGTAATGGTCGGTTAGTCATGCAGAATGGTCGGTTAGTCATGCAGAATGGTCGGTAAGTCATGCACAATGGTCGGTAAGTCATGCACTATATTCGGTAAGTCATGCACAGTGGTCGGTAAGTCATGCAGAATGGTCGGTTAGTCATGCAGAATGGTCGGTTAGTCATGCAGAATGGTCGGTTAGTCATGCACAATGGTCGGTAAGTCATGCCAATGGTCGGTAAGTCATGCAGAATGGTCGGTTAGTCATGCAGAATGGTCGGTTAGTCATGCAGAATGGTCGGCAAGCCAAATTAATGATTCCCAGGTGCGCAGGGCTTTCAGATATGACCACAGAATAGGAAACAGGTCGTTCTTGAAGAGAAAGGGTCGGCCACCAAACTTAACCTTCGCTCCACTTTTGACATAGGATTTCTCCCTAGCATCAGCCTGCTGACTGACATTTCACCTGTCAGATTACTGTGCACATTTTGATGAAATACTCCCAGAGAGTATATATATATATATAGATATATAGATAGATAGATAGATAGATAGATAGATAGATAGATAGATAGATAGATAGATAGATAGATAGATAGATAGATAGATAGATAGATGGATAGATAGATAGATAGATACATATACTGACGTCCATAAAAAAACGCGAAAGCAAAACAAGCTGAAGGTTAGGGGCGAATTTTATTGGTCACAATTGTACAGAGTGGAAGCGAGAATTCAACGTGATTTGATTCATTACACCGGTAATGTGTGAAAATGTCATCAGCAATATGTCTTTGTGTGGAAAATCCAAGGTCACGTGACAAACCAGCTTGAAGTCCTAATACCGTGTGTGGCCACCATTTGCATGAACAACTGCTTGACACCTGCGGCTCATTGAGTGGACCAGGTGGTTGATGCGTCCCCTTGGCACACCAGCCCACACATGGACGATGGCCTGGTGAAGTTGAGCCGCTGTTGCTGGTCATGGACGCAGGAGGTCCAACCGTCTGCCAAGTTCATCCCAAAAATGTTTTATTGGGTTTAAATCGGGACTGAGGGCTGGCCAGGGCAGCACATTGACGTTGTTATGCTGAAGAAATTGCTGGGTGGCCCTGGCTGTGTGTGGTCTTGCATTGTCCTGTTGGAATGTCCAGTTTGGGTGTTGCGCAAAAAAAGGAACGACATGGGGTCTGAGCACCTGGTGGATGTAGCGCTGTGCATTGACACCCTGTCCGCGACCAGGACCAATGTTCTGAAATATGACTGGTCCTATGGCGTGGTTAATGCCAATTGCACCCCATATCATAACGTTCGGGCCTCCCCAGGGGTTCCGCTCTACCACACAGGAGTCAGCATAGCGTTCACCAGGTCGACGCCATATTCTGACACGACCGTCAGCCATGTCAATACAAAAACGGCTCTCATCTGAGAACAGTATGCGTCCCCACTGCTGCCTGCACCAGTTGATTCGGGCTTGTGCCCACTGCAGCCTGTCCTGCCGGTGTCTTGGTGTCAGTACCGGACCTCTGTGAGGACGCCTACATGCCAGCCCGTTCTCCTGAAGACGCCGCCGCACATTGTTGAGGCTGATTCGTTGCTGGAGATTCCCAGGCACCTGTCGAGCAGTGTTAGCGGCTGTTTGCCGCCTGTCCCGCAGATGGGTTCGAACAAAATGGCGATCCTCTCTTGGTGTGGTGATCGGAGGACGGCCTGGCCTGGGACGATCATCAGTGGTACCAGTGACTCGCATGCGGTGCTGCAGACGATAGATGGTTGAGATGTGGACGTTAAAGATGTTGGCGACCTGCCTGGCATCCACACCAGCCTCCAGATGGCCTCGGCACGATTGCGTTCCTCTGCTCGTAGTCTTGGCATCTCTGTAGCGCTCAGACGGCAAGTCGTTATCTGAACCTTGTAGCGCGGCTTTATAAAGGCTGCATGCTTGCGTACTTGTCGCTGGTTAACTTTGCTCTGCATGGTGTGCACGTGCCTCACATGCAGCAACCAGTTTGCCATTTTTGTTGACCCTCCAATGCCGGGAATGACGTGTTGCTCACACAATTTTTTCACTGCACGTGTGTCTTGGACCCAAACAACTTGCCACAATGGTTCAATATTGTATATTCACCCCTTTTCACCCGAAAAATAGCCTTTCAATTTTTCGCTTTTTTTATGGAAGTCAGTATATATATATATATATATATATATATATATATATATATATATATATATATATATATATATATATTATGTGTGTGTGTGTGTGTGTGTGTGTGTCTGTATGTGTCAGTGTTAGAATTTGGATTGGTGTGTATGTGTGTGTGAGCATGTGTATGTGCGCGCACGCGCGCGCGCCTGTGTGTGTGTGTGTGTGTGTGTGTGTGTGTGTGTGTGTGTGTGTGTGTGTGTGTGTGTTCGTATGCTGACTGACATTTCACCTGTAAGATTCCACTGAACATTTTGGTGTAATACTCCCAGAGAGTGTGTGCGTGCACGTGCACAAGCACGTGTGTGTGTGTGTGTGTGTGTGTGTGTGTGTGTGTGTGTGTGTGTGTGTGTGTGTGTGTGCGTGCGTGCGTGCGTGCGTGCGTGCGTGCGTGCGTGCGTGCGTGTGTGTGTTTTACATTGTATTTGTGTCACTTCATCACGACAGATTCCTACGAGTCATGTTCAGCATGCTTTCACCATGGCAGAGTGAGTGCTGGCCACAGTGTGGCATCGTCCGTGTTGTTGTTTTGATTCTGTGCATGGACGTTATTCTGTCTGCCAACATTCCAAGCCACCCTTTCCCATTCCCCCCAACAACCACTTCCTCCCAGCCCCCCACCCCCACCCCACCCCCCTCCCCCGACCAGCCAATTCTTCTTCCTTACTTCTGGTACCTCCTTGACGTCAGTATTCCAGGTAGGCCCTGATGGTCTTATCTTGATATGATAAAATTGGAAATGAAATGAGGCAGGGAACAGTAAACAATAAACAGTAAACAAGTGGGGTAACTTTTGCTCCCGTTGTTGTTGGCCTGCGCTTGTTTTTTCCCCCACTATTAGATTGTTCGTCTATGTATTTGTCTGACTTTATTCAAGTTTAAAAGGCTGTGCCAGTCTTGAAAAAAAGTTCCTCTGTGTTAGGTTTTCTTATGGGAGCAACAGTTACCCCACTTGTTTACTGTTTATTGATATGACAAGCTCATCTTCCAACTCCCCCACCCAGTGCCTTCTTATGCAGGTATGCTGCTTCTGAAACAGCCCCCAAAAGCCATGTAGAGCAGCTGTGTAGCTCTGAGCAACAATAGCAAGTCCATAACAACCCGCTTTACGGTTTGTATTGTGGTGTCCTAATATGATATCACATTGTATTGCATTGTCTTGTGTTTGTGCATGCTTCTCATACTAGTGTGAAAGCATGAATATAACAATTGTTTGTGTCTCTCACTCAGTCACAAAGTCGTTTTTGGTGTGGCGCTTCGCTTGGTAAACGAGGCATTATTGAAACAAACTCTCTCTCTGTCTACTCTCTCTCTCTTTCTCTCTGTCTGTCTGTCTGTCTGTCTCTGTCTCTCCCTCCTCCGTCATTATGACAACAATGTAGCGAAGAGAGACAGAGAGAGAACAACACACAGTTCTTTATTTACGAGGCTAACAAATCAGCACTGGTGATTGTTGTTTTTACTTCCACTCCAGCTCCTCGCTCTGGGTAAGGTCAACAATATAAAGTAAAGCAGTGCATGTGGAAGCATGCGAAGAGAAACGTTTACTGGAAACGTGTATGGGGGGAGGGACAGGAGAGAGACAGAGAAAGAGACACACCGAGGCACACACACAGAGACACGCGTGGAGAGAGAGAGAGAGAGAGAGAGAGAGAGAGAGAGAGAGAGAGAGAGAGAGAGAGAGAGAGAGAGAGAGACTTATAAGACAAGTTCTCAGCATTCCAACGTTTCAGTAGTCATGCAGAATAGTCGAGCCACGTTCATGATTCCCAGACACACAGACTTTGGGATGTTGCCACGAGTAAAGAAAGGGCTGGTTCTTGAGGTTATGTCACAATCATTACTTCATCACCGAATTTTGATGATCTTGAATGTTTCCCTAATACCAGCATTTCACCTGTAAGATTCTTTGAAACATTTTGAATTGATCTCCTTGACGGTGTGTGTGTGTGTGTGTGTGTGTGTGTGTGTGTGTGTGTGTGTGTGTGTGTGTGTTGTGTGTGCGTGTGTGTGCGTGCGTGCGTGCGTGCGTGCGTGCGTGCGTGCGTGCGTGGGTGCGTGCGTGCGTGCGTGCGAGCGTATTTCTAGTGTATTTGAATCACTACACCATAGATTTTTCTGTGTGAAACTGGGCCTGGTCTTCCCTGAGAATATCTTGGCCGCAGTATAGCGTCCCCCTCTTTATTGTTTTAATCGTGCCCGTGTATATTATAACGTCCGACATGATTCTACCAGTGTTTTCCATCGACGCTGTGGGTTCTTTAGTGGGCGCTCAATGCACGCAAGACACGAGATCACAGTTGATCGTCTCACCCAAAGGACTATAGTTACCACATCCCCACCAAAATCCCTTTGATCTGCTCACAAGAACCTATCTTCGACCCAAGATCGAGGACCTCAGATGCTGCCCATGGATGCCCCCTCAATACTCCATATTTGTGGAACAAACGGTCTGGTGTCTGTTGTAGATTTTAAAACTGATTTTCCCAGCTCATTTTCTCTCATTTTTGTTGTGTTTTTTTAAAGTACATTTTCCACATTGGAGTGGGGTTTTTTGTTGTTGTTGCCAAGTGTTTGGTTCTAGCTTTTGGACAATTCCAGATCAATAGTTGACAATAGTTTTCAGTTGGTATTATTTGAATTGTACACGTCTCTCTCTCTCTCTCTCTCCTCTCTCTCTCTCTCTCTCTCTCTCTCTCTCTCTCTCTCTCTCTCTCTCTCTCCTCTCTCTCTCTCTCTCTCTGGCGCTTTTAATCTCTCGTCATTAGCTTCTTATTTCTGTAGCATAATAAAACGCACAGACACCTACTGATTTTTATTTCTGTAACGTAAAGAACCATGAAGACACACTGCCAGTTCTAATTTCTACAGTATAGTGAAAAATGTAAATGCACTGTTTTTATTTTTTTGGTACAATGAAATATGTAGATATAGTACTGGTTCTTATTTCAGTAGTGTAAAAGAACACTACAAGTTCTTGTTTCTGTAGTGTAATGGAATACATCGAGAAGTTACTAGTTCTGATTTCTGTTAGCGTGACGGAACATGTAGACGTTTTTACAAGTTCTTAGTTCTATAATGAAATACGACGACACAGTATGTAAACACTCTACAATTTGCTCTTATTTCTGCGGAGTAATGGAACACGTAGACATGCGCCTAGTTCTTATTTCTGTAATGCAATGGGACATGTAGACATTTTTCTTACTATGTAGACATTCTTATTTCTATGGTATAATGAATTATGTAGATACACTCTTCTGTTTGTTTTCATTTCTTAAGAGTAATGGATCACGGAGACGCACTGCTAACACTGAGCTGGTTGTTCTTATTTCTGTAGTTTATTAGAATACATTGACACAGTGACAGCTGCCTACAGTAAAAGTGTAATGGAACATGCAGGCGCACAATTCATTGTTCTTATTTCTAGCAGATAATTAAAGACGTAGACCCGTTTCAATCCTCATTTTTAATGGTATACTAAAACATGGAAATACATGCTACATGTACATTACTAATCATTCTCTGGTCAATAGTATAACAGAATATGATGATATATGCTTTATACACACTACTAGTTCATATTCATAAAATGCAATAGAGCACAAAGTCTTGAGTTTCATACACTCTGTTATATGATATCTCTATCCAGGAATGTTTCTTCATATGTTTATCAAATGGCTTGGTCACTGTTGATACTTCAATGTTGCTTCACTCGTTGGGAGAGTAAATATGTCCCTCCTTCATAGCTGATTAGCCTCTTTCAGTCCTTCGGGAGACTTGGCTGAAGAAAATAAAACACCACATTACCGACGAAAGCAGCCATTTTTATACTCGTTTGTTGTTGTTGCTATTGTTGTTGTTGTTGTTGTTCCTGCGGGAGTTGACAAGAAAGATGTTCAGCCCTTTCTTTTTCGTATCACTTTCAACGAGTGATGTTCCAACCATCTCTTCTCCCTGCTTCCCTACTCCCCTCCCCTCTCACCTCCACTCTGCTCCCCCGCACCATCACACCCTCCACCCCTCCCTCCACCCTATGCTCTTCCACTCCTCCGTCCTTGCTCCTGTTATCTCGTTGCTGTCGGTATTCCAGGGAGGCCCCTGAGGCCTTATCTCTTCAACCTTATCTTCCAGCTCCACCCACCGGGTTCTTATGCAAGTGCGGCTGCTTTAATGCCTGGTTCAAAATTCCGGCACCAAAGTCGCGTCGAGCAGATATATTGCCCTGGCCGGCCACGATAGTCCGTGAACGCCCGCCTTATATTCTGTATTGTAGTGTTTTGTGCTTGAGTTGTATTGCATGATATTGTACTGCATTGCCTTGTGCAGTGTTTGCTTGTGTTTCCATGACAAGTGTGAAAATACGAATGCAACGAGCGATTAAGTCCATCAGAGTCATTTGTGCTTTACTTTGTGAGCACATCATGATTGAAAAAAAAAACATACATCCTTCTCATCCATAGCATCATTATGGCAAAAACATTGCAAGAGAAAGAGAAGGGAGAGAGAGAGAGAGAGAAAGACAAACAGACAGACAGACAGAGAGATAGACAGTCATGACTGGAGGAGAGTAATGAAAAGGGCGTTTAAGCGTTCATCGTAACCACTTCACTGACAGCATGTGGTGCCATGGAATTCTGTCTTGCAAACACAGCCATTTGTTATGATGTCTGCCTGCTAACGACTTTCCTCTCCGGATGACACTCGTCAGCAGAGCCTGTCTGGCTGTGTTCATCCACTCCTCGCATTTTACAGCAGCACCATACACTGTATTCTTTCCACTGGAAACATGCACAATTCAACGACTTCCCGAAGCAGTCAACAAAATGTAGAATAGGGAAATGATAAGAAAGTGCTATTAAAAAAAATATTTAAAAAAATGAGGGAAGAAATATTTGTGTGAAAAGACATCTTTGGGCCTAATCTTTAGGATCCAAAACGGAAGAAAGGCAGGTCAAAGTGTTCATATAGAGTAACTGGTCAACAAATAACAGTGGCCAAGCGCCGTGTAAAACGGCTCTTCACTTGGATCACCAAAGAGATGCAACTCTCCTGTGGTTGTCAAATAACTAGCAGGCTAGTTGGCTCGCTAGCTATCTGTCCATCTGTCTGTATAGCTAGCTAGCTATATGGTTTAGCATTTCGTTTTATTTTGAAATGCGAGCACGATGAACGACTCTGTCTCTTATACCTATATTTGTCATTAACATTGAAACTGAACTTGCTTTCACAAGCAGTACAGTATGAGTCCAAAAGAGGATCATATCTCTCAAGCTCACATACTCATACTAAGTGTGTGGTGTTCAGGTCGGTCATTCTGAAGCTTTCTACACCGACGTGGCAACACGGGTAAAGGAATTGAAAGACTGTGTCTCTCATACTGGGCTGTTTGTTGGTAATGGTGTTGGTACATCCTTTCTTGGCACGCAGGCCCTTTGGCCCTATCTGTCATCAATCAGTGAATTTCGCTCACCCCGAGTTTGGCTTGAGAACATCCCCAGCCTTTAGGGCTCCAGAAAAGTGGTGAAGGATGTCAGCAGCTGCCAGTGTTTCCTAATTGTCTGTCTCTGTCTGTCTGTCTATCTGTGTGTGTGTGTGTGTGTGTGTGTGTGTGTGTGTGTGTGTGTGTGTGTGTGTGTGTGTGTGTGTCCAGATCCATTCAGGTTGGAATCATTTCCTATGGTTACAGTCGATGATATACAAATTTTGCGTCCTCTATCCCAGTCGCCTCCTTTCTTCTAGGTGCTAATGTATGCTGCCTCATTTCTTAATGAAGGAAGACAGATTCTATCCACTAACCTGTACAGTTTCCTGAGAGAGAGAGAGAGAGAGAGAGAGAGAGAGAGAGAGAGAGAGAGAGAGAGAGAGAGAGAGAGAGGAGATATGCCAGTGTGTGTGTGTGTGTGTGTGTGTGTGTGTGTGTGTGTGTGTGTGTGTGTGTGTGTGTGTGTGTGTGAAAATGTGAGATAGTCGGGTCTACGAGGATTTGGAATGTTGATGTGACAGTCTGAGTAGGCACGCGCAATTGGTGGAAATGCATGTGGACAGGTGTTAGAAGTTGATTCTTTCCGTTATATTTTGGTTTTTGTACGGGCATGAGCTCAGCAGACATGGGGTGCATATAAATCCTCATCATTATTTTCATCATCAGTACATTTCTGAGTACCGGGTGTCTCTCGGTGTCTGTTAGTCTATCTGTCCGTCCGTCTGTCTGTCTCTGTCTGTCTGTCTGTCTGCCTCTCTGTTTCTCTCTCTCTCTCTCTCCTCTCTCTCTCTCTCTCTCTCTCTCTCTCTCTCTCTCTTCTCCTCTCTCTCTCTCCTCTCTCTCTCTCTCTTTTTCTCTCTCTCTGGCATCAAGTCACGAACGAACAACTAGGAACCTGTCCATTTATGTGTATAAAGCGTTAATTTACGATCTGATTTTCTGTCTTGGTACATGAAGTTCGGTCAGTTGGATTTATAATATGACGTGGAATGATTGTTCGGCTGCCCCCCTTCATGAGAGACAATTAGCTGTTTATGAATGAAATCTCTCTCTCTGTCTCTCTCTGTCTCTCTATCTCTGTCTCTCTCTCTCTCTCTGTCTCTCTCTCTCTCTCTCTCTCTCTTTTTCTCTCTGTCTCTTTCTCTTTCTGTCTGTCTGTCTCTGTCTCTCTTTCTCTCTCCTCTCTCTCTCTCTCTCTCTCTCTCTCTCGCTCTCTGTCTCTCTGTCTGTCTCTCTGTCTCTCTCTCTCTCTCTTCTCTCTCTCTCCTCTCTCTCTCTCTCTCTCTCTCTCTCTCTCTCTCTCTCTCTCTCTCAGGCTGGTCGCTCAAACCTGCACCCTCCCAACCAGCCAAACGGCAAGCAGTGAACCGAAGCCTGCTGATAACGGTCCTTCGCCGCCGGTGCCGCTATGCATGCTTTGCGTCGTTGCCGGAGTGGTCCAGCACTGTGAAGATGTTGACTTTCACCCACCTCAAAATGTGGAATTACTGTGCCGAGGTTTCTTCCTGCACCACGGTCCGCCCCAGTCAGGTTGGGGGTCCACACGTCCCGAATCTCCTGTTCGTTTCAACAGGTGTATCTTTGATGAGATGGCTCACATGTCCTGGGTCTTTAAGCCATCCAATGGTCGGAGAGAAAAATAGGTTGTAAAACAACCAGACGGGAATAAGGCCCCTTCCACATCGCCTCTACCCTCTTCCTCCTCTATCACTTACTGTGGAGCTGGTTCGAGGTTGTTCCAGACTTGGTCTACCCTCGGTTAATTAACCATCCTTAACCCGTCTGTCTCTGTGGACGTTGCACTCGAAAGGTCCCGTAGCAAGGCCTTCACGTGTACATGTTAGGAAGTACAAAGATTGCATGGAGATTGATAAGTCAGGGAAAGACCGGTATGACACAAACTTAACAGCTGTAGACCTCAGCGCCGGCTGTCATAAGTATAATCAGGGACCGTACAGCAGCGCATCCCTTTGCTGTACGGTCCCTGGATAAATGTAGTATCTGAAGGGAAGCAAATTGAAAAGAAAAGAAAAACAGAACCATATCCTTCTGTTGGAGAACGTTTTTTTAGTAAGAGTGAACATTTTGAGCTAATGAATGTTTGTACTTGTAATGCATGCGAATGATGTGGTGTGTATACATATATGCACACACACATACATACATACATACATACATACATAAATACATACATACATACATACATACATACATACATACATACATACATACATACATACATACACACATGAATACATACATGCATACATACATAAATGCATGCATACATACATAGCCTACATACGTACGTACACACATACATACATATGCATACATACATATATACATACATACGCAGAGAAAGAGATAGAGACAGACAGACAGACAGATGGAGCCCGAGAGTCAGACACAGAGAGACAAAAGAGATAGGCGGACGGACGGACAATGTTTCATTAATTTGTTCTGTATCTGTCGCATTCTAATTTACCGGTTTGGAACAGTTCGTGGGCAATTTGTCATGTATTTCTCTCGAACGATTATTCTTTTAGATAACAATATGGTTCAGTACAATGTATTAAATTCATTACTCTATAGTAGTTACAATATAGCATAGCATAGCATAGTGTAGTGTAGTGTAGTGTAGTGTAGTGTAGTGTAGTGTAGTGTAGTATAGTGCAGTACAGTATAGTTTAACATGCACAGTACAGTTTCATGCAGGACAATACAGTCGATTGTGGTGGAGTTCAGAACAGTTCCATACAAAAAAAACCAGTACATTTCAATCCATTATAGTGAATAGAATATACTTTAGTAGAGCATTATACCGTACAGAAATGTACCGTTCAGTACAACATGGTATAGTACTTCGTGGTGTTGTACATTGCAATGTATCAAAGACAGTACAGAACAGATGAGTGCAGTACAATTTAGTTTTATATCGGACAGACCCTTTGGAGTCCCGCACCAGGTAGCTGGACAAGAGAGATCCACAGTGTCCCTGTGTCTTGTCTAAAGTTCAGACATGTTCAACATTTGACGACATTAGACACCACCCCACGCTACTACATGTTGTTTGAGCGTAGTGAGAGAGACAGAGAAAACGGTTCTGAAATTTTATTTTCTTCTTCTTCTTCTTCTTTTTTCTTCTTCTTCTTCTTCTTCTTTTTCTTCTTCTTCTTCTTCTTCAACTACTATTACTACTACTACTACTACACTACTACTACTAACTACTACTACTACTACTACTACTTCTTCTTCTTCTTCTTCTTCTTCTTCTTCTTCTTCTTCTTCATCTTTCTTCTTCTTCTTCTTTTCTTTTTCTTCTTCTCCTTGTTGTTGTTGTTGTTGTTGTTGTTGTTGTTCTTCTTCTTCTTCTTCTTCTTCTTCTTCTGCTTCTTCTTCTTCTTCTGCTTCTTTCTTCTTCTTCTTCTTCTTCTTCTTCTTCTTCTTCTTTTCTTCTTCTTCTTCTTCTCTTCTTTTTTCTCTTCTTCTTCTTCTTCTTCTTCTTCTTCTTTTTTCTTCTTCTTCTTCTTCTTGTTCTTGTTCTTCTTCGTCTTCGTCTTCTTCTTCGTCTTCTTCTTCTTCTTCTTCTTCTTCTTCTTCTTCTGTCCTTCAGTAGCATTTTCTTCCTCCTCCGTCTCATTAGTAGTAGCAAGAGGAGAAGGAGGAGGAGGAAGAGGAGCAGTTTAGTCGTAATAGCAAAAGAAAGAGTAGAAGTAGTACTGAACGACGAACTGACGTCTGGCAGAAAGACTCGCTGGCTCCCCCTGCATGGCTTCTTTACCAGAACGCAGAATGCCAGCACGTACGGTTGAAAGTTGAGAGTTTCTTGTTATGTAAACACTTGGGGAAAAAAACGAAAAATATTGTGTTTGAAAACGGAAGTATATCTTCAACATGTTCTGGCTGTACGTACCTACGCACAAGCGACGAAACTTTTGGGAAAGATGCTCCCCAAAGTACACTGAGAAAACTGGCGCTTCCAAAAAAAAAAACAAAACAAAAAACAACTAAAACTAAAACAGATGGAAGGCAGTCCCGTGGCTTCAGCTCAACTGCAGACGACACGTGATATTGGAGAAAAACATGGCGGGGAGGGAGAGACAGAGAGAGGGGAGGGAGAGGGAGGAGGAGGTGGAAGGGGATTCCAAACTTGCCAAATATCGCCATCAGTTGTCAGCATGACAATAGCACACCATGCAGAGCGAAGAGGTGTAAATCACTGTCCCTCTCCTAGGCCCTTCTAAGAGAGAGAGAGAGGGGGGGGGGGGAGGGAGAGAGGAGGAGAGAGAGAGGCGGAGGAGGGACAAAATTCACTGAAATAAGACGAATAGGAAGAAAAAGAGGAACAGTTTAAAGGAAAGAAAACAAGAATATTTATGGCAGTCATGACAACGGCGGCGACGCCAGTGAAGTTGATGATAGAGGGAATGGATAGAAGTATTAGCAAAAAAAAAAAGGGGGGGGGGAGAGAGAGAGAGAGAGAGAGAGAGAGAGAGAGAGAGAGAGAGAGAGAGAAGCAGAAGAAGTAGAAGACGAAGAAGAAAGAGTGCATCGAAGAAGAAGAAAAGGAAGACGAAGAAGACAGATCTACTCCAAGCTCTATACCCTGTGTTTCACCTCTGTCGACTGACGTTGCCAATGAACTTTACTCTCAGTTTTTCTTCCTCAACGGGGTCTGGGTATGTTGTATTCGGTGAAACTGGTTCCCCCTCAAACCCCAGGTTTCTTCTTTTCGCTAACAGCCCTCTTTTGTTGTTGGGTTGTTTTTTTTTCTCTTGTTGCCTCCATCTTCACTCAGCCTTCCTTGCTCTCCCAGTTCTTGCTTCTGTTCCACCAGGTGCTGGTATTCTGTTGATGATTTCTTTGTGTCTCGGGTGTTCTGCTGTTATGTCAGAGAACTCGCAAGCGAGGTGGGGGATAGAGGGGAGAGGGGGGGGGGGGGGCGAACTGTGTTTCTAGAATTAGATCCAAGGACAACACACACACTCACACACACACACACACACACACACACACACACACACACACACACACACACACACACACACACACACACACACACAAGTTCAGTGATCTTTTTTTTCCTTATCCATTGCATTGTTTGTTTCCCTTTCCCCCTCCCATCCCACTTCTTCTATTATAATTATTAGCATTGTTAAGATGGCTTGATGTAAAAAAGTGATTTAGTTCGCTTATTCAATGTTTCCATCTATAAATAAAATTTTTGAATTGAATTGAATTGAATTGAACACACACACACACACACACACACACACACACACACACACACACACACACACACACACACACACACACAACACACAGACAGAGTAGAGAGGGAGCGGGATTCGGGTGGCTCGGAGGGAGGGAGGGAGGGAGGAGAAAGAAAGACCTAAAAACAAAACAAAGACAAGAAACCCCTATGTGGGTAAATGGTGCACTGCACCCAAACATGAAATAACATCGTTTTGCCCTGTCTTGTCCTTTGCCGACGCACTATAGTCCCAACCTTTGCTGATAAACCATTGCCTTGTCTTTAGTCAAGCTGTGGCCCTATCCTTTTTACTGACACTCTGTTGAACTATCTTTTGCTGACAAGCTATTGTCCTGTCTTTTGCTGGCAAACCATTGTCCTATGTTTTTTCTGACATGGTATTGTCCTGTCGTTTGCTGACAAGCTGCACTGTTGTCCTATCTTTTGCTAATAAGCTATTGTCCTAACTTTTGCTGACATTTTGTACAATTCTTTGCTGGCAAGGTATTGTTGTATCTTTTGCCGACTTGCTATTGTCCTTTCTTTTCTGACAAGTTATTTGTCCTATGTTTTGCTGAAAAGCTATTGTCCTATCTTTTGCCGACTTGCTATTGTCCTATTCTTTTCTGACACGTTATTGTCCTATCTTTTGCTGACATGGTGTTGTCCTATCTTTTGCTGACATGCTATTGTCCCATCTTTTGCTGGCGAGCTATTGTCCCATCTTTTGCTGTTAGCTATTGTCCTATTTTTTGCTGACATGGTATTGTCCTATCTTTTGCTGACATGCTATTGTCCCATCTTTTGCTGACATGCTATTGTCCCATCTTTTGCTGACATGCTATTGTCTCCATCTTTTGCTGTTAGCTATTGTCCCATCTTTTGCTGGCGAGCTATTGTCCTATCTTTTGCTGTTAGCTATTGTCCTGTCTTTTGCTGACTAGCTATTGTCCTATTCTTTTCTGACAAGCTATTGTCCTATCTTTTGCTGACAAGCTATTGTCCTATCTTTTGCTGGCATGCTATTGTCCTATCTTTTGCTGACAAGCTATTGTCTTATCTGTTGCTAATATATTATCCTATCTTTTGCTGACAAACTATTGACCTATCTTTTGCTGACAAGCTATTGACCTATCTTTTCCTGACATATTGTCCTATCCTTTGCTGAAAAGTTGTTGTCCTATTCTTTGCCGACAAGCTGTTGTCCTATCTTTTGCTGACATGCTATTGTC
>CM031597.1:50744643-50747143 GCA_018398815.1 Conus ventricosus | reverse complement strand
GTGTGTGTGCGCGCATGCGCGTGTGTGTATGTATGTGTGTGTGTGCGTGTGTGTATGTGTGTGTGTGTGTGTGCGTGCGTGCCACTCTCTCTCTCTCTCTCTCTCTCTCTCTCTCTCTCTCTCTCTCTCTGTGCGTGCGCGCGAATGCGTGCGCGCACGCGTGCGCGCGTGTGTGTGTATGCCACTCTCTCTCTGTCTCTGTCTGTCTGTCTGTCTGTCTGTCTGTCTGTCTCTCTCTCTCTCTCTCTCTCTCTCTCTCTCTTTCTCTCTCTCACTCTCTGTGTCTCCCTCCCTCCCTCCCCGCCCGCCCCCTGCCCCTCCTCTCCCCCGTCCACATCCACACCCATCTTCTCCGCCACCCTCCATACTAATCCGCTGCCATGGGAGGTGTGTGCCGCCAGGTTCTGGAGCAGCTGATGGAGCGGGGCAAGTTCCAGCGCCTAGAGGCCCTGGACATCAGCTACACGCACGCGCTGAGCGAGGGCGCCGTCTACCAGTTCCTGCAGCGGCACGGCTGCCACCTGAAGGGGCTGATGCTGGTGGGCAACTCCAGGCTGACGGAGAACTTCTGGCTCAACGTCATCCCCTTCCTCAACAACGTCAGGTCAGCTTGGGGTGCAGCATGGCTGAGTGAGACGAACGAACGAACTGATGGAGTGAGTGGAGAGAGAGAGAGAGAGAGAGAGAGAGAGAGAGAGAGAGAGAGAGAGAGAGAGAGGGGAGAGAGAGATTGAGAGAGAGACAGCAAGTGAGTGAGTGAGTGAGAGCGAGAGAGAGATTGAGAGAGAGAGAGAGAGAGAGAGAGAGAGAGAGAGAGAGAGAGAGAGAGAAAGTGGATGAGTGAAAAAGTGAGTGAGTGAGTGAGAGAGGAGGAGAGAGAAGGAGGCAGAAAGACAGGGTTAGAAAGAGAGAGAAAGAGTGAGTGAGTTGGCTGGCTAGCTGGCAGGCTGGCAAACTAGTTGGTTGGCTGGCTGGTTGGTTGGTTGGTTGGTTGGTTGGTTTGTTAGTCAGTCAGGTTGTTTTTTTGTTACTTACTTTGTCAGCTAGTCACTTAGTCAGTTGGTCGTTCAGTTAGTTTGTCGGTCGGTCGGTCATTTAATCGGTACGTTAGTCAGTCAGGCAGTGCAAGAGTGAGTGAATCTGTAAGTTGGTTGGTTGTCCGTTCAGTCGGTCGGTCGGTCGGTCCGTCGGTCCGTCAGTTAGTCAAGTCGTTAGGTACGCTTTTCTGCTCTTCCTCCCTCTAAACCTTGTTACAATTTTTAAAAAGAAATCTTATATGTCTTTGCTAGTTAATATCTTCGTAAATGTTCATAAATGTATGTACAAAAAAAGTGATGTACAAACAACCGTTAATACTTGTTGATGAATTACTCCAATCGTTTTGTTGTACTGAATCGAATATACCTTTTTTTAAATTACTTTCTTGTTCATAAATGTGATTTGATGTACAAACAACCGTGATTAATTGTTAACGAATTAAGTCTAATCGTTTCGTTGTACTTAATCGTATATGCATTTGTATTTGTAGTCATTATCTCTGATTTAAATTCTCTGAGTTTGGAAATAAAAGCTTTTTTTTTTTTTTTTTTTTTTTTTTTTTTAAAGTCGTTCGTCACATAAGAAGTCACTCGGTTTCTTAGTTGGTCAGTGAGTTCGTGAGTGAGGGAGGGAGTGTGTTGGTTAGTTGGTTGGTCGGTTGGTCGGGCGGTTGGTTGGGCGGTCAGTCAGCTGGAGAGTTAGTTATAAAAACATTATTTTGTTTCTTCGTTCGTTTGTTCGTTCGTTCGTTCGTTGGTCAGTTCGTTCGTTCGTTAGTTTGTCTGTTTCTTTGTTCGTTCGTTCGTCCGTTCGTTTGTCTGTTAGTTATAGTAGCTGCAGCAGTTGGAGGAAGAGGGGGAAGAAGAAGAGGATCAGCGGCAGCTGAGAAGTGGTTTTGGGTCAGTGTTATCCTCTTTCTCACAAACCTCGGGTCAGAACCGAACAGGCGTTGTTTTTACTTCCCCAACCAGTTGGTTATTTAGGGTGCTTTCAAACTAAGTTTTGGCCCAGTGTTATCCTCTTTCTCACAAACCTCGGGTCAGAACCGAACAGGCGTTGTTTATACTTCCCCAACCAGTTGGTTATTTAGGGTGCTTTCAAACTAAGTTTTGGCCCAGTGTTATCCTCTTTCTCACAAACCTCGGGTCAGAACCGAACAGGCGTTGTTTTTACTTCCCCCAACCAGTTGGTTATTTAGGGTGCTTTCAAACTAAGTTTTGGCCCAGTGTTATCCTCTTTCTCACAAACCTCGGGTCAGAACCGAACAGGCGTTGTTTTTACTTCCCCAACCAGTTGGTTATTTAGGGTGCTTTCAAACTAAGTTTTGGCCCAGTGTTATCCTCTTTCTCACAAACCTCGGGTCAGAACCGAACAGGCGTTGTTTTTACTTCCCCAACCAGTTGGTTATTTAGGGTGCTTTCAAACTAAGTTTTGGCCCAGTGTTATCCTCTTTCTCACAAAC
>CM031597.1:50724643-50734643 GCA_018398815.1 Conus ventricosus | reverse complement strand
GATGATTTGCCCAGAACCAGTAGATCACACTGTCACTCAGCATGACGTAACCATGATTTTGGTTTGTTTCTTTTTTTTCTTAACCTAATGATATTTAAAGACTACATAATCGCATGCCATGACTTTATTTTCTTCATAGAATAATCTGATTCTGTAAGAATTACACAATTAGATTCTCTTGATTTTATCTTTTTCTTTTATTTCATCTTTTGATTTTTGATGATATCGGCAGATTTACACCATCTGATACCACTAGCTAATCAAGTGTCCTCAATTAATTTACCGAATACCATTTCTTACCACGCCATATATCTGTAGACTGACTTTTCCACTAGCAACAGTCTTCCACCATCTCATATTAAGACTAAACCTTGTCTGCCAATATATCTGGTATCATCAGACTTGTATTTGCCATTACTTTTTCTTGTCTGCAGATTTATCTAACAGACTAGACTTAAACCATCTCAAACCATGACTTAGTGACTTTCTATTGTCTGCAAATTTGTCTAATACCAATTTGACTGATATCTTCTCCGCAGGTTTAACTGGTACCGTTTGACTTACACCTTTTCATACCATCAGTCGATCCAGACGCACTAGCCATGACTTTTTTCTTGTCTGCAGATTTATCTAATAGACTAGACTTGAACCATGACTTAGTGACTTTCTCTTGTCTGCAAATTTGTCTAATTCCAGTTGGACTTGTATCTTTTCCGCAGGCTTAATTGGTATCGTGACTTACACCTTTTCATTACCACCATTCGACTCACGTCTGCAGACGCACCAGCCATGATTTTATCTTGTCCGTAGATTTATCAAATGCATTAGACTTGAGTGATTCGATCCACGTCTGCAGACTTAACTAACTGACCGGCAGGTAGACTGGACCTGGCCCGCTGACCGCTGGCCCCTCACTCACTGCCCCCCCCCCCCCCCCCCCTGTACCGGCCGTTTCAGGGTGTGCGTGCTGGGCACGGCCAACGGGTGGTTCCTGAGGATGCAGAGCCGGGTGCACGTGGACCAGATCGTGGAGGCCTTCGCCCAGCACTGCCCCCGCCTGGAGCGCATGGAGATGCAGTGGGACCCCGACACCATCCGCTTCTCCGACAAGTCCAACAAGTTCGTCGACCACATCAGGTCTGTGGGAATGGAGTGGAGTGGGAGCGGGAAGGGATGGGGGCGGGAGGAGGAGGGAAAGAAGGGGAAGGGTGGGGAGGGTAAGGGGGGAGGAGGAGTGGTGGGGTCATATAGGTCAACTTTAGTCGGTTATATCAAATATGTCAAGAAGGGGGTTATAGGTTATTTCACATAAGAGTGGGTTATCGGTTACATCAAATATGTCAAGAGCGGGTTATCGGTTACAATAACTGCATCAAGAGCGGGTTATCGGTTACATCAACTGCATCAAGAGCGCGTTATCGGTTACATCAACTGCATCAAGAGCAGGTTATCGGTTACATCAACTGCATCAAGGGCGGGTTATCGGTTACATAACTGCATCAAGAGCAGGTTATCGGTTACATCATGTCAAGAGCGGGTTATCGGTTGCATCAAGAGCGGGTTATCGGTTACATCAAACGAGTCAAGGGCGGGTTATCGGTTACATCAAATAAGTCAAGAGCGGGTTATCGGTTACATCAAATAAGTCAAGAGCGGGTTATCGGTCACATCAAGTAAGTCAAGAGCGGGTTATCGGTTACATCAAATAAGTCAAGAGCGGGTTATCGGTCACATCAAGTAAGTCAAGAGCGGGTTATCGGTCACATCAAATAAGTCAAGAGCGGGTTATCGGTCACATCAAGTAAGTCAAGAGCGGGTTATCGGTCACATCAAATAAGTCAAGAGCGGGTTATCGGTCACATCAAATAAGTCAAGAGCGGGTTATCGGTTACATCAAATAAGTCAAGAGCGGGTTATCGGTCACATCAAATAAGTCAAGAGCGGGTTATCGGTCACATCAAGTAAGTCAAGAGCGGGTTATCGGTCACATCAAATAAGTCAAGAGCGGGTTATCGGTCACATCAAATAAGTCAAGAGCGGGTTATCTGTCACATCAAATAAGTCAAGAGCGGGTTATCGGTCACATCAAATAAGTCAAGAGCGGGTTATCGGTCACATCAAATAAGTCAAGAGCGGGTTATCGGTCACATCAAATAAGTCAAGAGCGGGTTATCGGTCACATCAAATAAGTCAAGAGCGGGTTATCGGTCACATCAAATAAGTCAAGAGCGGGTTATCGGTCACATCAAATAAGTCAAGAGCGGGTTATCGGTCACATCAAATAAGTCAAGAGCGGTTATCGGTCACATCAAATAAGTCAAGAGCGGGTTATCGGTCACATCAAATAAGTCAAGAGCGGGTTATCGGTCACATCAAATAAGTCAAGAGCGGGTTATCGGTCACATCAAATAAGTCAAGAGCGGGTTATCGGTCACATCAAATAAGTCAAGAGCGGGTTATCGGTCACATCAAATAAGTCAAGAGCGGGTTATCGGTCACATCAAATAAGTCAAGAGCGGTTATCGGTCACATCAAATAAGTCAAGAGCGGGTTATCGGTCACATCAAATAAGTCAAGAGCGGGTTATCGGTCACATCAAATAAGTCAAGAGCGGGTTATCGGTCACATCAAATAAGTCAAGAGCGGTTATCGGTCACATCAAATAAGTCAAGAGCGGGTTATCGGTCACATCAAATAAGTCAAGAGCGGGTTATCGGTCACATCAAATAAGTCAAGAGCGGGTTATCGGTCACATCAAATAAGTCAAGAGCGGGTTATCGGTCACATCAAATAAGTCAAGAGCGGGTTATCGGTCACATCAAATAAGTCAAGAGCGGGTTATCGGTCACATCAAATAAGTCAAGAGCGGGTTATCGGTCACATCAAATAAGTCAAGAGCGGGTTATCGGTCACATCAAATAAGTCAAGAGCGGGTTATCTGTCACATCAAATAAGTCAAGAGCGGGTTATCGGTCACATCAAATAAGTCAAGAGCGGTTATCTGTTACATCAAATAAGTCAAGAGCGGGTTATCGGTCACATCAAATAAGTCAAGAGCGGTTATCTGTTACATCAAATAAGTCAAGAGCGGGTTATCTGTTACATCAAATAAGTCAAGAGCGGGTTATCTGTCACATCAAATAAGTCAAGAGCGGTTATCTGTTACATCAAATAAGTCAAGAGCGGGTTATCTGTCACATCAAATAAGTCAAGAGCGGGTTATCTGTTACATCAAATAAGTCAAGAGCGGGTTATCTGTCACATCAAATAAGTCAAGAGCGGGTTATCTGTCACATCAAATAAGTCAAGAGCGGGTTATCTGTCACATCAAATAAGTCAAGAGCGGTTATCTGTTACATCAAATAAGTCAAGAGCGGGTTATCTGTCACATCAAATAAGTCAAGAGCGGGTTATCTGTCACATCAAATAAGTCAAGAGCGGGTTATCTGTTACATCAAATAAGTCAAGAGCGGGTTATCTGTCACATCAAATAAGTCAAGAGCGGGTTACCAGGTTGGTGGGCTGTGAGGATATTGTGAGTGACGAAAGCAGGACAGTAATGGTAGCTTTGTGGGAGAAAGAAGCAAGAATTTAGAAAGAGGCAGCAACTTGGGTCGGTCTCATGAGGACTGTGAGGGATAGGAGGAGAGATGAGGGTGAGGAGGGGGCGGAGATCGTGCGAAAAAAAGAGGCAGCAGTTGTGTGGATCACGTCAGGGTGTGATGGGGGGGGGGGGGGGGGGGGGGGGAGGGGGAGGACGGGTGTGTGGAAGGGAGACGGGCAGGTGCGTGCTGACGTGGGAAAGGGAGGCAACGGCTTGATGGATGGCTTGAGGTGTGTGGGGTAGGGAGAAGCAGTTGGAATGAGAGGAGGGGTAGGGGCGGTGGTGGTGGGAAGAGAAACGCTTTGGTGGTTGACAGTGTGTTGTGGAGGGGTGTAGGGTGAGAGACTGATGCCAGGGAAAGTGAGTGTGTGATCGCGCAAGCATGTGTGTGTGGAAGTAGTAGTACTTTCATTTTACGTCTTTTCACAAAATTATGCGATATTAGTCGAGAGAGAGAGAGAGAGAGAGGGGGGGGGAGAGAGATCGTGTGTGCTTACATGCATGCGTATGTGTGTGAGTGTGTGTGTGCGCAGGTATGGGTATGTATATATAATGACACAACGACCGCCAACATCCCTCTAAATGCCTAACGGGACTATATAAACAAACAAGAGGTGAATTAAAAAGCAAGATTGCTATTGGGTAAAAGAAAAAAAAGCCATCAATCACAGACATATGCCTGACAATCATGAAAAATAAGCCCAGAGAGGCACACACACAAACAAAACATGACCTCTTGACCTCGGTTTGTTTCGCCACATACACAGTATATTCAGTTCTGAGAGCATCTAGTTTCTTTCCCAATTTGGAATGGTATCTGTATGAGACGTCTTTGCCAGTGATTCATCATTCACATATTTTATATGTATGTGTGTATGCGTGCGTGTGAGTGTGCGTGTGTGCGTGCGTGCGCGCGTGCGTGTGTAGGCTAAGTGTGTGTGTGTGTGTGTGTGTGTGTGTGTGGTGTGTGTGTGTTTTGTGTGTGTGTGTGTGCACGCGCGTGTGTTTCGCGCGCGTTTTGTGCGCGCGCACGCTGTGTATGTGTGTGCGGCGTGTGTGTGTGCGTCTTTGTGTTGATATTTTTCATGATCATTCAAATGAGGTCAGTATTCCGTTTACAAATAATATTTACCCAAATTAAACTCATAAATTAATTGAAACAAGAAAAATTCCCCTTTTTGTATGACAGTTTCCACCTCTCTATGTGATCAAAGTGTAAAGTTAAGTTTCAGTTTGCAATATTTCCCAGACACGACAAAAAAAGAGGCAAGGCACCAGTATGGCCCACGTCATTTGGGGTTTTTTCACATAATCTGCTGAATTTTCAGCCCCGAAATGCCCTTTACTGTTGCCCCTTTTTTTAACCCCACCGTCTGTTTTCCTTTTGCGTCGTTTGGTATGGTTTCCTTTTTTCTTTCCTTCCCCCCCCCCCCCCCCTCTTTTTTTGGGGGTGTAACTGGGGAGGGGTTGGGGTAAAAGGGGTTAATCTTGTTTCCCCGTCTTTTGTTTAGCTGTATGGTATTGTTATATTTCAATTCCCAGCTACGGACGGCCTGTTTACATTGTAGCAATGCAACAGACTTTAAGTGTGGGGGGGGCTGGTGGTTGGTGTGTGTGTGTGTGTGTTTTGGGGTGTGTGTGTTGTGTGTGTGTGTGTGTGTTGTTTTGGGGTGTGGTGTGCTTTTTTTTTTTTGGTGTTTGTTTTTGTGTGTGTTGTTGGTGTGGTTTGGGTGTTGGTTGGGGTGTGGTTGTTTTTGGGTGTGTTGTGTTTGTTGGTTTTGTTTGTGTGTGTGTGTGTGGTTTTTTGTGTGGTTTGTGTGTGTGTGTGTGGGGGTGTTGTGGTTGTGGTGGGTTGTTGTGTTTGGGGTTGGTTGGTGGGTGTGTGGTGTGGTTTGGTGTGGGTGTTTTTGTGTGTTTTTTGTGTGTGTTTTGTGTTGTGTGTGTTGTGGTGTGGTTGTTGTGTGTGGTGTTTTGTTGTGGGGGCCGTGGTGGGGTGCTGCTGCGTGTGTGTGTGGTTGTGTTTTTTGGTTGTGTGTTTTGGGTGTGGGTGTGTGGCAAGAGGGGGGGGTGGGTTTTGCGGTAAAAAAAGGGGTGCAATAAACAAATGGGGTTTGGCTTCAACGGAAAATTTTAAAAAAATTTATGGAGTCTGGGGCTCCTTGCCTTTTCCTCTGTCTGTCGTTTCGTGCTCTCTTAATTTTATATTTATATATATATTTATATATATATAATATTTTATATTATATATAAAATTTTTATGCATACTACACACCAATCCTCTTTTCGCTGTCTCTCTCCCCTTTTTTGTGTTGTGTGTGTGTGTGTGTTTTGTGTGGGGTTTGTTTTTAATTTATATAATTTTTATTTTATTATTAAATATATATTTATATTTTATGTTTAAAAACTAAAATGATTTGGAGTCCCAACCCCCTTGGGGAAAACTTTGTTAAAAATGAGGGGGCTTTTTTTAGTTTTAAACAACTGTGGGTTTTAATCTCTTATTTTAAAATCCTATTTAAACGGGTTGTCGCCCCTACATGGTTAGCACTTTTTCGTTCTGATGGCTTTTTAACTCTGATTTTATTTTATTTTAATATATATTTTTTAATATATTTTATATATATAATTATATTTATATTTATATTTTGATAAAAAAAACAAAGTTTGCTCTTTTCTTAGATTGCGGGAAGGTGCTCGTACTACCTTTGGAATTTTATTAGTTTGTTGGTATATAATATTATATAAATTATTTATATATTTATATAAAATATATATATTTTATTTTTAATACTTATAGTATGCTATATTTTATCTATTACCTATCTACACATTTAAAATTGGTGTTGTTGGGGCGCGCGCTGTGGTTGGTGTTTGTGTGGTGTGGTGTGTTGTTTTGGGTGTGTGTTTGTGTTGTACTCTGTGGTGGTTGTTATCGTGTGTGTGTGGTGTGTGTGTTTTGGGGTGTGTGTCGCGCGCGCCGCGTGTGTGGGTGTGGTGGTGTGTGGGGTGCGCGCGCGCCGTGTGTTTGTGTGTGTTGTGTGTGTGTGTGGGGTTGGTGTGGTGTGGTCCCCAAAAATGGAAAAAATTGCATACCTTTTAATTTGGGCTGTTCTGCATGCCAATTTTGCCCTTTATATTTTTTTTTCCTGTCACCATTTAACCCCCCTTTCACCCCTCTTCCTTTTTTGAATTACATTATCTCGCGGCCCATGCTTAATTTTCTTTTCATTTCGTATTGACCCTACTCAACGGCGGTACGGGCTGTGAAAAAAAGAAAAATAAAACTTATGTATTATACCCGTAAAAAAAGAATCTCTCCTCTCTTCTCTCTCTCCTCTTCTCGGCCCAAAATTTACATTTCTTACTACCTCGCGTCTAACGGGGGGGGGGAAGGGGGAAAAAATCGATCGGGACACCCCCTTGCCAGCTGAAACCCTACGATATCTTCTTTCCAGGATGGGGGGTGCCCCTCCCTCAATCGCTGACTTTGGGGGTTGGCAAAATACTACGAATGGTAAAGTCCAATTTCGAAGGGGCGGCCCGGGAAGGGGGTTCAAAACGGCACCAACTACACCCCTCCATCGTGGGCCCTTCTCACGCACTTCAACGCCTGCCTTTCAACGGGCTTGGGGCGTTCCACAAGTAAGGGGTTTTGAGGTTTGGATCAGGGGGCGGAGGGGGACCTTTTTTCAACCGTCTGCTTTGATATGAGGTCGGGCGGGGGGAAGCGGGTTTGCACGGAAAAGATGAGGGGCCCCCTTTGCGACAATCTCCTTTTCCAGATAAATTCGGGTTGACGTGGTTGGCCCTGGGGGTTGGGGACGGTTTTTCATGGACGTCCTCCTCAGTTTTCGGTTTCTTCTTCTTTTCGAACACGCAGATGATGATGTGCCATTTTCCCGCAGGGTTGGCGTCCCCCAAAAGGGTCCGCCCCCCCGGCGTTTGGCCCCTCGAGCCCGGGTCGGCCAGTGCCCCTGCCGGCAGTGCAGGAGAAGACATCTTTAGTATGTGCTCAGTCCAGTCTTCAGCGAACTTCAAGTGCTTTGACATGAGGGGGTGCTATGGGGTGGGTTTAGAACGGGTCCCCCCGGGGTTTTCAAAGATTTCAGTGTGCGGGATCGTATTGCGACGTTGAAGGTCTTTTAACGGAACTTGGGGGAATAATTCTTGTGGCCCTTTTTATACAATAGGGGAGTGGCGTAATCCAGTTTGGGTAATACCCTCTTTCTCTTCAAGGGCGCTCTTCAATAAAATGTGGCCTGGTACGTTTTGGTGTGTGTGGTGTGTGGTGTGTGTGGTGGGGGGTTGTGTGTGGGGGAAGGGCTTTCGGGTGTGTTGACTCATCGGCGTTTGGAACCCGTGAGAAAAGGGGGAGTATGGATTTTCCCTTTTAAAAACGAAATTCATCCTTCAATTTTCTGAACTTGGCTGACCCTTTTTCAAACTTGGGCTTGAAAATTTTCGGGTCCTGGGAAATTTTAAATGTTGTGATCTGGTGACTTGGGAAGGGGGGGTCCCCTTTTCCCGTAACTTTCCGACGCTGGAAGTGCTTTTTCCTCTTCCCCTAACTTTCACAAGCTGTAAGTGGTATGCCCCTTACCCTGTAACTTTCACGATCGTAAAATGCGGTAGGGCCACCACTCCGTTTTTCACGACTCGACTTGAATGATAATTTCTCATCCTCAACGATCTTTCTTTAGCAAAATTTTGACAGGTTAAAAAATGGGAAATCAGTGTCATTCGGAAAAAAGTACAATCCCTATTGCCCAAATCGAAGTTTCACGCCCTTGTCTCTTCATCCTAAGGGTCCTGTAGTATAACATCCCCTTCACCCCTTCCCTACCCCCTGTCCTCCGAAATCCCCCTCCTGAAAGGAAGGTGGGTGTATGGGGGGGGGGGGGGGGGGTTTTGAGCGTAGTTTGGACGGTAAAAAGGGAAAAAAAAGGGTAGCGGGTGGGAAGGGGGGAAGACTTTTTCAGGGCTCTGTCGAAAATTTTAAAAATGAAAAAAGCTTGGTGTTTCTGTGACCCATTTTGCAGACATTCTTCTCCACTCCTCTCGTTGCCCTTACACGTTGTGTTCAGTGTGATTTCTCTAAGCGATCGCACTAATATCAATTGACGAACCACGTATATATCCTATTTTGACGTAAAATGCTTCGTCTTATTTGACGCATCGAAATTTGGTTTTGCGACGATGTGTGGGAAATTTCTTCATTTTTTAAATTTTTGCACAAAAATATGTTTTTCTTTTTTTTTTAAAAAGATCTGATATTGCGACAAATAAGGCTGTTTCGTTTGCTGCTTAAATGGGGTTGGGAGGTGACACGATCAGTGCAAAACTCTTACAGCCTATTTAGCTGTTTTGTTAGATATGTTTATGTGGCCTTTCTTATTATTATTTAATAAGTTTCATTTTAAAACGTGTATCATGTAGAAATCGCATTAGCCTTTGATTTTGATCAACTAATTTACATTGATTTTTCCCTTTTACCCAAAAAGTTGAACTTTTATTTTCTTTATTATGGTGCAAAATATGATTTTTATTGGGTTTTTTATGTGAAAAGTTGGTTTTTGCAAAATAACATGCTGCTAACTGGAATTGTACGTTTACGCCTGCACCTTCGACCCACCGTTATAAAGCAAAGGTGGGCAGGTCTTGTGAATGTTTATCAATGGTGGAACTTTGTTATGAGGGGCAGGAATTTTGACAAAAAAACCCAAGGTCGGGTTTTAAATCTTTCTCTCTCTCTCTTCCTCTCTCTCTCTCTCTTTTCCTCTCTCTCTTCTCGCCTCTCTCTCTTCCCCTCTCCTCTCTGGACAGAGAAAAAGGGGTGACTTCCGCTTCACTTTCTCATTAAAAAGGATTTTAAAGAAATGACTATAAACAACAAAACAAAACAACCCCAAAAAAAAAACTTTTCAAAAGGCAAAAGAACAAAATTCCTTACGATCGTAAAGGGTAAATGTGCGTATGCCTCTTTCCCCCGTAACTTTCCGATCGCTAAAAGTGCGTATGTCCACCCCCTCCTTTTCTTTCACGATCTCGACTTTAAAGTAACTTTCTCTCCCCAAAGATCTTCTTTTTCCCGATTTTTACGCGTCTCAACAAAATGGGAAAATCAGTTCATTCGCGGAAAATGTCAATTCCCTTTGCCAGACTCGACGGTTCATCGCTCGTTGTCTTCTTCAGTCACTAAAGAAGTGTCGCTGTGATTAAAAAACCTCTTTTCCCCTTCCCCACTCCCTCGTCCATCCAAACTGCCCTTCTTGAAAGGAAAGGGGGTGTGTAGGGGGGGGGGGGGGGGGGGGGTTTTGAGCGTGTTTGGGCGGAAAAGGAAAAGGGGGAAAGGGTTTTGGGGGATGGGGAAGGATGGGGGAAAACTTTTGCAGGGCT
>CM031597.1:50714643-50719643 GCA_018398815.1 Conus ventricosus | reverse complement strand
CGTTTTTGTCTCAGGGGAGAGCATCCCGAATCAACACGTAGACAGAATGTGACATTGAAGTGATTATGATACAATACAATGCAAAGCAATGCATATCACACAATGCCACGCGATACAATTCTATACAATACGATACAGTACCACACCATACAAAACAAGGCAATGGTATGCAGGATAACGCCGTGTAATAGATTACAACACCAAACAGTACAATATCGTGCAATATATATTACAACACAGTGCAAATACAAAACAAACATTGCAAGGCATTTAGTTATGATAAAGTACAACACATTACAAAGTAATACTCTAGAACCTTGACAGCAATGAGTATGCGCATTGTCCAGATTGGATACTGGCTGTCCATTTCGCAGTATGTATTTACCCACGTGGCTCTTTATGTATTTTTTTGTGGCATTAAATTTTTTTTTCTACTTTTTTGTTTTGCTAACCTGGGGGTAAAACATCAAGAGGAATGCCTTACGCTCTCAGCACAGCCTGGATTTATCTGCCTTAAGGATGGGTCAGTAGTTCGGCTATCATGTCATTAATAGCTTTTTTTTCATTTTCAGGAAAAAAGAAGTTTTAATAGTCTGACCTGTTCAGGAAGTGGCACCTTTTCCTGTATGAGTCTGACTACCCTGAATTGGCTCTGTGTGGTTGGCTGTGTTAAAACAGTACAGCGTTGAAACTTGATTATCATCATTGATGTTCTACGGCGTCAAAACTGGCCAGAGGGTGCAGAATTGCAGATACAGCTTTGGGGGCAGCCGTCAAGACCTCGAGAAGACTAGGATTCATCGTGGTGATAGAATTTACATCTGACGCAACCAGAAAAATTGACCGCTAAAGAAGAATATCATCATCATCATCATCATCATCATCATTAGTATCATCGTCATCATCATCATCATCATCACATCATCATCATCACATCATCATCATACTCCAGCCAAAAACCTTTTAAAGCTAAAAGATCAACAGATTTATCGTATACGGCAGCGTTATTAATTCCCAAAATTCGGACCCATACTGTACAACTGGCTGAACTTGACTATCAGGCAACTTGAGAAATACATCAAAAGACTTATCATTGATGATATACAACTTTTTCAACGCATTTTGGCCCTTGTAGCAAGATCCTTGCACCAATAACAAAACACGAACGTGTAAAGAAAAATATACGCAAATACTCGTAAGCATTCACAACAGGCAATGAGGACACTATCGTAACAACTATTACTGTCTTGCACTTAACTAATCACCCCTATAAAACAACCATCATGTTTCTTTTGGATGAATAAATCTTCAGTTATGAGAAGTTGTTGTGCGTCGTGCACTATTCAATGGGGTTTCTTCGCCAATAACAGTCCCGGATATCAAAAACCACCTGATCGGCTAATAAAACAACAAACAACCCAAAAGCATCTTAAGTCAGTCCATTGTTAGTCACTTCAGTTGCCAACTCACTGATAAAATGAGAAAATCAAACAGGATTGCAAGCATCACCTTGCCTAACCCTGGCTACGGTTGATATAATCTGTCAGTGTAGCACCGCAACGAACTCCAGCTCTAACCACATCACACCAACTTCTGATGCATCTGTAAAGTTTGCCCTTCATACCATTCTACTCGTGCTTGGCCAATGAAGATTTCTATTGCTTGTGTCAAACGCCTTATCAAATCATGAAAAGTGACAAGGTTCGGTCATAAGAAAAACTGTTTCTAAGAAAAGTCAACAGAGTGAATATGTGGTCATCAGTTAAAAAATACTGTTTGAAACCAGCTCGGTGATCACCAGTAATGTTGTTTTCTGCGATCCATATTTGAAATCGATTGTTTACTATCATCCCAAATATTTTGTTACTTATGTTTTTAAGAGAGATACCCATACAATTGTTTGGATCATTAGCGTCGCCTTTTTTTTAAATTGGTAAAATCATTGATTTCCTTCAGTTACCTGGAAACATCATTATCAAACAGTTTATCGTAAAATTTCCGACAAAACTGCACAACTTTGGCAGAAGAGTGTTTGAACAGTTCGCCAATAATGCCATCGGGACCTGCTGCTTTACGGTGTTTTCTTTCTCCCCCCTCCCCTCTCCCTTTTTACTGTTGTTGTTGTTGTTTCTTTCTTTTTTTTTTAATTGCCAGTAACACTTCTTCACGAATATGCGGTTCATGCAAACACCAGATTCATCTTCAAACCTTGATTTGATGCATTGTCAGTATATAATTTTTAGGGGGGAAAAAAAAGAAAAAGAAAGCTTGAAAATGTTAAAACCACATGTCAGCTGAAATGCTATTTCTAGGCTGATGAAAGTGTAATTTTACCAACAAAATTTATTTTTGTGAACAAGGATTATATGTGCAAAGTATTTATAAGGACAATGAAATTCAGACTGGCCTTACTTTGGCTGGCCTCTTGTCACTTTATCTCAACATAAAGCGAGAGGTCAGGGAAATGTCTCACTGATCTGAACTGAGGGGCCAGTGGGTACAGATACTTAGCAGTTGTGCGTTTCAGAGGGGCGAGATGGCGAGAATTCTCCATTGTCGAATGTCGGCGTTTCATATCGCACCCGAGCAGCGAGAGGAGCTAGGAAAAGGCGAAAATTCGCTAGACTGTCTTTGGGGTTTCTCGCTTGCGAGGAAAATGGCCGACAGTCATAAGGTCCTGTGACTGGTGCACGAAAAGCAATGAGTTCTCTCATTGGTACATAAACGATCAAAATGCCGACCTGTCGACAGCTGGAAGAGCTTGAAGAAGCAGTCACGTTATCAATGGGAATGTTTATCTTGTGTTCGTTTTTTTCACTCTCATCGCCTCACACATTTCTCGCTACAAGGATAGGCTAGCCTTCTCTTTAGTTCTTGGGACAAGACAAGAAGACACTCGCCTCTGGTGCAACGTTGCCTGGTCACGTATCTCTCTGCGGTTTGTTGACGTCACCCCAAGACGTAAGCCAGCTGGGCAGCAGCTGTCTTCGTGATGGCACGGATTCTTATTCCTGTGCGAGGCCAGTTTTTATCGTGGACATAACGAGCGCCCCAGGGTTCTTCTTCTGAGTCAATCGGCGAAACTTGGATCGCAAAGTAGAAGGGGAAATAAACATTGCCCTCTCTGGCATACAGCAGGGTCGAGATTTACACACTATAAAGCACCGTGTCCAGTCTTACAGCCTATGGTGAGTCTGTGTGGTGTTGGCCTACTACTCCCCTTTTTCAAGACTTAAAGCCACGCATCATGTTTCTGAGGTTGTCTGATGACATGTTGTCAGAGGAACCATGATAAGAAGCGATATTTTAAATGGGAGAGGGCTGAATCACCTTGTTTGACAGGGATTATCAAAACACGAGCAGCATGACATAATGCAGTTTGAATCAACCATGGCAGTCTCTCAGACCTTGGAGTTCTTCAGCCATTGACTCCAAAGCGTCAAGTTTCATTGCCCTCCACGTGCGTCACACGTGCAGACACACGCAGCAACCAAACATCCGACCCACTCACGGGATTCACGCAACTAACTTGACGAGACGGAGAAGAGAGAGTTGCGGCCACTTTGTGGTACAAGACTGAGTGGGGGAGGAAGGGAAGGTGTGGACATCGACTTGCGAACTGGACTCCGCAAGTCGCGAGGGGCGAGCTGGGCGAGTAGACCACACGTCACGATTAGCATTTTGCACTAGATCACTGTATAACTCGGTGAAAACGCCTTGAGGCGTAGCATAAATTTGAGCCAAAAGGTGTTAGCAAACGAAATGAACAACCTGTAACAAGCATTTCACTTGTTTGTGCGGATTTCTGCAGGTGAAATCATTCGCAGTCTAGAAATACATGAGCTACCCCTGGCGTGATGTCACATTTCCTGCTTTCGAACTCGCCCGTAACCCTATCTTTGCACCAGGTGATTACCCCCGCCAATACTTCCATTCCTTCCATTTTAATCTGTCCGCTTGGAAGCACATGGCATATACGTTGATGAGTATATAAAAGAACAGAAGGTAAATAAACAAAACAAAACAAAAGTTCTCGAAACGATATAACTGTGGTCAACTATAAATACTCAATTTCTTAAACAAGTCGGTGGCATATCAATTTTCAGTGTGCAGCCTGTACATGGTCCTTTCCACCACCATGCTCAAGGGTTCAGCAGCTGCTCCTGCAACAGTGTGGCGCAGTGTAAAAAGTGCATCCCAGCGTTTATGGCGTTCGGCTGTTTCTTCCATTTATGCCCCCCCCCCCCCCTCTTTGTCTGTCTGTCTGTCATGCATATATGGAAAAAGAGACATGACAAAGTCTCTCTTGTCCTCTCTCTGCCTTTGTCTGGCTCTGTCTCAGGTATCTGTCCTTTTCTCTTTCTCTTTCCTACACATCTTGAGTGTGTGTGTGTGTGTGTGTGTGTCACGAGTTTGTCACGAGGCCTACGACGTTCGACCCCCTAGGGTGGCGGAATTACTTATTTGTTTATTGTCGTTGCTGTTGTCGTGTACCCGTCCCTTAGTGTGGCTTGTGGTGCAGTTGCACCTTGGTGTGGTTCAGCTCAACTTCGGTTTGCTTTCTCTCTCTCTCTCTCTAATTCCACCGCCCGTGCTATTCATCCTGCAAGTTCACGGGTGGCCGGTACCTTTCTCTCGAACTTTCTGTCTATCGGCCTCTCGCCTGTCTTTTTACCTGTCGCACGTGCTTCGTTTCTTTTAGTTTGAAGTATGCTCACTCTGTGACGCAGCATGGCATGTTGGCCGCCATTGCTGAGGGAGGTTAGCTCTTCACTCGAGCGGAAGATGTCTCTGGGGGCGCCTGCTCCAGTCCGGGTTCTTTACCTTATCATCGAGAGTACAGTCAGTACTTTCAATTCCTGCAGTCGGCCTGTAGGAGAGGGACATCACTTCTTCTGTTTCCGCATCTTCGCCTCTGTCCTCTCGACTGGACAGAGGGTAGAGAGAGTCCTTTGACCCGCCTCTTCGGGGTCACCCACGGGTAGCTGGTAAGCATCAGT
>CM031597.1:50697143-50709643 GCA_018398815.1 Conus ventricosus | reverse complement strand
CAGCATTGACCATAGTCCTTCTCCAGAACTGTATATTCATCAATCACTTATCTCCATTTCCATCCCTCCCCCACTTTCCTATACACAGCGCGTGCACGCGCGCGCACACACACACACACACACACACACACACACACATACACGCGCGCGCGCGCGCACACACACACACACACACACACACACACACACACATGTACGCACGCTAGCTTGCTGTGTTAAAAAAGGTTGTGGTGGAAAAAATATCGAACATGCATATATATACTTCAGAAATGTAAACAGTTGAATTTTTTTTTTTTTGCCTGCTTTATCTGAATCTTCCCTGGATACAATTTTAAATATTTCCTCACTAATATATGATACTGAATTAGCCTTAACTCAGAGTCCTATTTTGACCTACAGTAATGAGATGCAGATGTTGTATATTTGTATTTGATGTTATTTGGGTTATTCTTAATTGTTGCTGCGTTTTTTTTTCTTTTCAAATTGTTCCCTTTTGTGTGTTTCTTTGTTTGTTTGTTTTTTGTTTTTTGTCTTTGTCTAAGATCACATAACATTGCATTGAAGACTACGCACGCGTGCGCATACACGAATTTTACGGGATTTTCATTCAAAGTCACTACCAATAAAAGGAGAGCAAAAGAAAAACTTGTGTCTAAATTGCTTATAAAGTATTGAACTTTAAGAACATAAAGTAGTAATCATGTAATCGATAGAATGCACAACAGCTGCCTTTATTACTGCCTTTATCACTGTTATTTGAATCTTGTTATTAATGTACCAGTGTATTTTGTCTTATTTGTAGCAAATTCGCATTGCGTCGCCATTGTATATTTGTCACCGTGTTGTTTGGCCGTAAAACTCAATAGACTACATCCCGATGAAAAAAAAACAACAAAAATCTTTGTGAAATCTTGATAGAGGAAGAATACATATTCTGAGTGGGAAACAGGAAATAAAAAAGGGTATATTTATCGCAGGACAATGCAAACTTCCAAACTGACAAAGCTTTAAAAGTGTAAATAAGATTGCTTTTCGTGATCAGCAAACCTCAGGCACAGAACATTACAGTCACTGCGTCGCCCGGGATTGTCAGATCAGCACTTTCTTTGTGAAGAAGTGTACTTGTGAACACATTCCAGCAAACAGAGTCACCACAGGGTAGAAAATGCTGGACAAGTTAACAGCACCAAAGAAACTGATATTTCAGCGCGTCACACCGCAAAACTCGGTCAAACCTGAAAAGAGAATTAATCTATCTATTAAAAAAAATAAAAAAATAAAATAAAAAAAAGGTTGGTGGAAATCCAGGACTTGCCTCCGGGTCGTTCATTCCGCTCGCGCACTTATCTATGAATATGATACATCGTGTATCTTTTTACGCATTAGTAAACGTAACACACTAACGCGCATGCACGCACGCACACACGGATACACACACACACACACACACACACACACACACACACACACACACACACACACACACACACACGGCCCGAGAAAGCGAAAGAGAGAGTAGGGTTTAGGGTAGGTGGGATAGTAGGAATACATACACGATGAGGCTTTTTCTGCCAGTGTAAAAATGGGTAGTAGGGTGGGGTGGGACAACTCGTGGCATTGACATTCTTCTCAGACACGCTCATTAAAAGTGGCATAGCCATTCAAAGTAGAAGAGTAAAATTTGGCCTGCATGCACTAACACACACATGGATATAAATCATTTCTAACCCGTCAGATGCAGTAGGAAAGACAGACAGAGAAAGAGAGGGCAAGAAAGAAGGGCGGATATAGTTAGACAATATAAAGACACAGTAAGAGACAGAAGGATAGTTGACAGACAGACAAACAAATAGATAAACGGTCTTTATTTCTTTCTGTGCTAGTAATGTAATTGTCGTTTTTTCCCTGTTTACAAAGAGAGATGTATGCAGAATGATAAAATCGTGCACATGCACCTTAGCTACACAAACAACATACATATAGCTTATATAACCCAGGACGTCATGCGGACATAACACTGACTGTTAACATTGCGCAGGTACATTCACAAGAATGAAAAATTAAAAACAAACTTTCAGATCAGATACATGTTCTATCTCGAACAGCGCTAGTGATTACTGACCCCATTTACTATTGTCTTCGTTCCGCACTGATATTAGTTTGGCTATGAGTCTGTGTGTGTGTGTGTGTGTGTGTGTGTGTGTGGTGTGTGTGTGTTAGAAAATGCCAATGAAATATGTGTATGTAGACTGGAGAAAAAAAAAGACAAATTGAAACAAGGAATAAAAACAAACAGAAAGCAGAAGAAAGCACAATGGAAACATTTTTCCCTTTCTTTCCCAGCCCTCCTCCCTTCCTTGAAAACCAAAACATCAATTCTCACCTAAATGCAATACAAAAAGCGTGAACAGTTGTTTTCAGAGAGTGAAGAGAGGAATGGTTGAAAGCGTTAGTTGATGGATGATTTAGTACATGAACGAATAAGGTGAGAAGAAAAGAGGAAGTAAAGAAGCAAAGTAGATAAATGAACATGGAGATAAGATCACGAATAAATCAGTAAAATAAAAAATAAACAGGCCTGACCAAAAAAAAATCGGTGTAATAATTCCAGACGAGAGAGAGAGAGAGAGAGAGAGACAGACAGACAGACAGACAGACAGACACAGAGAGAGAGAGAGAGAGAGACTGTAGGTTTGGACATGATCACGCAGTGTCGTTTCTAATATTATGTTCGAGCCCTACATGGCGAGAACAAACTGATTTTTCGTCTGTACTTGAGTTTGGAAACAGACAGGCCAAGATACGACGTCATCATCGTTTGTTTAAACACCTGCGTCGTTTTGTTTAAACACCTGCGTCGTTTTGTTTAAACACCTGCGTCGTTTTGTTTAAACACCTGCGTCGTTTTGTTTAAACACCTGCGTCGATTCAGAGCATCCTACTCGCATGTTAAAGGCATGACGCCTCTTTTTTTTTTTTCTTTCTTTTTTTTTTTTTCCCCTGTGACTCCCATTCGGATGCCAGCAGCTGATTGTTTAGTGTTGTGCCAGCCTCGCAAAATAGCTGACGGGAAGCCGCAGAGGCTGTCAGATAATCTGCAGGAAGGAACAAGACAAAGCAGGTTGGATGAACATTGAGAAACAGACAAGCAAATAAAAAAAAAAAAAACTACGGTGTGGCACAATCAAATGATGATGATGATGGAACTGAGGACGGTTTAAACTACTTGGTATTTGGTTTGAGGAACTGTTTGAATAGCCATTGCGAGGGCAATATTTTAGAGCAATGAAATCCTGTAGCAGGAAGAAACTCGAGGGAGAACTGAAAAGCAGGTGAGCGGAGAAGCCCCTCATCCAAGTGTTTCGACCTCTCCCCCCCCCCCCCCCCCCCCCCCCTCCCCAAAAGGAGAATCTAGAAGGGAAACTCCTGTATGATCAATGGCTAAAGAGGCTGTTGAGTCCCATTGGCCTCGTCACAACAGGCCGACTGGAATCTTTGAATTTCTCAAAGAATTTTTTTTTTTTTTTTGGCTGTTGTTGCCAAATCCATCACTTCCACCACCACCCTTCCCAGGTGAAATCGTGAATGCCATACAAACAGGAATCTTTGGCTTTATGTGGAATTCAAAACGATGATTAGAATAAGTAGAACACTGTGAAAAGATATTGATGAAGGTGGAGTAGGGATTCCAGAAGGCCATGAATGTAATATGCATGCGTTGAAAGCTACGGGGATCAGGAAGCACAAATTGACTTGTATTGTAAAGAAAGCTTTTTAAGTGCTAAAACTTTATTTCTAGGGTCAAAAAAAGTTGTTATGAGTATGAATTATAATAATAGCATGTATAGATCGAAAACTCCGAGAAAATGGTTCAATGTAATTTGTAATCCTTCATATAAAAAAAAGAACAGAAAAACAACAGAACTTGAATCGAGCGATACGTATGGGATTGAAAATTTTGAAAGTTTTTCTTTTCTTTTCTTTTTTTTAATCATCGTGTCTGTTGTTGTTTTATACGGTATTCACTCGAACTTTTGGGCTTATGTGAGATTATATGAAATTTATTGGCAAGCATTTAATGCTAGCGGTTAATGGAAGAGTACGCATTCTTAGGACCAGTGAAGCGCTTAGTGTGATTATATATCATCTTTCCCAAGGGCGCAACATCACTGTGTGATTATTTTGTCAAGTGCGACACAGACCCGAACTGTGGTCAGAACTTAAGATAGAAGACTTAACAACAAATGGAGAATGTGAAGTCATTTTCAGAGACAGAAGTATTCACAATGCTGAAGAACTGAGACTCGCTGGTTTCGTGCGTGCATTTCTATGTGTGTTAGAGAGAAGAAAGTATGAGAGACACAGATGTTTCTTTTCAGTTAATTTTTCTCCAGCAACCATTTTCATCCCCCCCCCCCCCCCCCCCCATTCTGATTGACGTTGTTTTTCATAAATAGTATGAAAATCCCTTTCCCCTCCACCAAAGGCAATTTTAATGGACTTACCCTACCACTACCACCTCCAATCCTCAACCTCTTTCCACCCCCCCCCCCCCTCCCTCCCGAGAACAACTCCTATAGGACAGTGTACCCAATAGATAATTTTGATGTACCTTTTTTTTTCAAGACAATTTTCATGGGACCTCCCCCCCCCCCCCACCCCCCCCCCCCCCCCCCCCCCCCCCCCCCCCGTCCTCCCCAGGACATTTTTATCAAACGATTTCCCCATAAAGGCAATCCTAATAAGCATTTTTTTCACAGACCATTTTCAGTTGACATGTTATTTATAGGACAATATTCATTGACATTAAGAATTAATGTTAGAAATCTGTACCCCCTGATGACAACTTTTTTTCATTAACATATTCACACCCCCCCCCCCCCCCCCCCCCTCACCTTCACGTGCAGCCTGGTGGTCCCGGATGTGACGGTGGAGGGTGAGCGGCCTGGTGGCGGTGGGCGTGGTCTCCGTCCTGTTGGTGGCCTACCTGTGGCTGCAGCATCGCTGGAAGACCTCCTTCGAGCGCATGAGGACCTCTCCTGCCCCTATGCCTCTGCCCCCTGAACCATGGGCTGTCCTTTTGTCGGAGAGACGCTGGAGTTTGTGAGGAAGGTGGGTGAGGGATGTTAGCGCGCGTGTGTGGTGTGAGAGAGAGAGAGAGAGAGAGAGAGAGAGAGAGAGAGAGAGAGAGAGAGAGAGAGAGAAGAGAGAAGAGAGAGAGGGGGGGAGAGGATGGAAGGAGAGAGGGGGACGGAAGAAGGGAAAGGGAGGGAGGGAGGGGAGAGACAGAAGGGGGGGGGTAATGTGTGGAGGAGAAGGGGGAGGGTTGAGTCGGGATCTGTTTCGGTTCAAACGAGGCAGTGGAATTGTCAACATGCCAGTGTGGAACCCACACGGATGACTCCTCCGACCCCTTACTATCCCCTGCAAGAAAGAAAAAAAAGAAGAGAAGGGGGTCACCTTTACTGCAAGCTGTTGCTACGTCTGTGGTGTGTGTGTGTGTGTGTGTGTGTGTGTGTGTGTGTGCGCGCGCGCGCCCTGCCCAAGTATTGCACTGCAAATATAGCAAGTTCAGTCAGTTCCGCAGCACTCGACTACACCCACACTAGGGTAGATACTATCTCCCTGCCAAATTATAGCCATCTTGCGTCAGAAACGGGCAGCGAAATACATGGCAGGTGGAGATGAAGTGACTCTGTGTGTGTGTGTGTGTGTGTGTGTGTGTGTGGAGGGAGGAGAGGGAAAGTGAGAGATGGAGAAAATAACGCGCGCTCGAGTTTTTGGGCATATCGAATTTCCATTCATGAGCCAATTATAGACGAAGATGAAGATACCCCCACCCCCTTCCCACCTTTGCTCACCCCTTCATTCCCTACAGCTCCCCCACCCTCAAACAGGAAAATGTCAGTCATTACGTATTTGAAGCAAAGAGTGAACATTTTAGGAACTCTAAACTGTGCATTGAACAATTCCAATGATGAACGCTCTGGCGTGCATAACATGAAGAGGTTGGGTAGCAGAAATTCCTACTGAACAGGGCGCGCGTGCGCGCGAGCAAGCACAAAGACTCACGCGCGCGCGCACACACGCACGCACACACACACACACACACATACACACACACACACGCGCGCGCGCGCGCGCGCACACACAAACACTTGCCCCATTGGAAACAAAAGAGAAGGGAAAAAAACAAAAACTGTGTGTGACGAGGGCCAGGGCGGTAATTTTATCACCGCAAGTGCACGACAGAGTCTGTGTAATAAGCACCGGATATCCACACGTAATTTGGAAGGCCGAAAGGTAATTCTTTACCGGATAAATTGCTGGAGCCCTGATTTGGGGACAGGGTCTTTCCAAAGCAGGGTGGACAGAGGTTTATGAACTTTCAGTCTTCTTTTTTTATTTATTTTATTTTTTTTTTTTTTTGACGGCCGGAACTTCATAAGGTCGGATGCACAGCTTCCAGCCAAACGCGGTCGGAACTAGATTTGTTTTCACAGTAAGTTGTCGTTTTGAAGAAATATTGCACAGTGTTTGAAAGAGATCAATGTTTGGAAGTGGAAATAGTTGCATTCATATCTGCTTTGTACAAATATCGAACAGAGCTGAATCCGAGAAAATGTTTATCTGAACTCCTATATATATACATACACGCATACATATAGCAATTATCGTACATACATGTATACACAACTACGCACATACGTAATTACATCATATATCTACATCTATAATATATATATATATATAAGTCCTATGCATACATATACATATAATTCAGTCTGAAAATCATTTTAGGAATTTTAATCACATTGATCTATAATTGTATATATATATATATATATATATAATATATATATATATATAGATATGGTTTTGTCGTCAAGATGGATTACAGTGGTCCCCATACGCTGCTTGTGAAGGATTTTGTATAGTTCAAAATTTCCCCCGATTTTTCATTCTCAATTTTCCTCCTTCACCCCGTCCCCCCCCCCCCCCCCCCCCACCCCCCCACCCCCCACTCCCCTTTTTTTTCCCTTTAAAATCTTGCCAAGTCATCAATGTCATGACGGAAGAATTTGTAGCCGGCACTTGTTTTCCCCCCCACTACAGAATCGTTTTTATAGATATAGATAGATATAGAGATATACATAGATAGTTAGATATAGATGTATGTCCATCCAAGGTTCCATTACAAAGTTCAATGGACAGACAAGAGATGACAGAAATTCACTGAGCATCAAGCTCTGCATGCACAGAACAATATAATGAAAGAAAAAAAAAGACGTGATCAAACCAGCAGGCGAAAGCTTTGTCACACAGTCCCTGTGTGAGGCTGTGTACTCCAACAGATGATTCGTGTTGTTATTTCGTGTCCTGTGTGCAACGGCTTGTTCGACTACTTGTTGTGAAGCAGAGCTCAACCCTTCCTATGATCGAAATTTTTAACCCCCTCCCCCCCCCCCCCCCTCTCTCTCTCTCTCTCTCTCTCCTCTCTCTCTCTCTCTCTCTCTCTCTCTGTCTGTCTGCCTGTCTCTGTCTTTGTCTGTCTGTCTGTCGGTCTGTCTGTCTGTCTCTCTCTCTCCCTCTCTCTCTCTCTCTCTCTCTCTCTCTCTCTCTCTCTCTCTCCTCTCTCTCTCTCTCTCTCTATATATATATATATATATATATATATATTAATATATATAATATATATGCGTGTGTGTGTGTGTGTGTGTGCGTGCGTGTGTGTGTGTGTGTGTGTGTGTGTGTGTGTGTGTGTGTGTACAGTAGGTTGGTGGGTCGTATGTTACCCATTGTCAATGTTTATGTCATTTAATTCAAGCACAGACAGAGAGGGAAATGCAGCTTAGAATAAACACATATAAATAAAAAATAAAATGACATCTAAGGCATGCAAACTGTCAGTTTGTTTGAAAGACCTTACACCAATTCTTTTTTTCTGTTGATTTATTTAGTGTTGTATATTTCTTTGTACTTTGCTGCTATTGGTGTCAGTTTTTATAGAAGTGCGAGCTTTCGACGTGGTTGTTAATCTTCAGTTGGTTACTCATTAATGCATGTCCCACTTCCACTTGTTCATGGTGAATCAGTCCACTTAGTTTATATTGTCAAGGTGTACGAGCATTCTCTTGTTGCACTTTATCTCCCCACCCACCCCCACCCCTCCCCCCCTCCCACCCCCCCACCCCCTTCTCCCCACCCCCAACCCTCCCACCTCCCACCCACCCACCCCCCTCCACCAAGGTGTACGAGCATTCTCTTGTTGCACTTTATCTCCCCACCCCCCTCCCACCCTCCCACCACACCCCCGTTAGCTTTGTAGTTCTCACCCTTTCATCCTTCATCGATACGCCCACATACGCGCAGAAACGCAAAGTGCAGCCACAAAAGAGTGCGAATGCATTGATAGATATTAGAGTAAAAGAAAAAAAAAAAAAAAAGAGAGAGAGAGAGAGAGAGAGAGAGAGAGACAAACAAAAATGAATAAATTAAAACAAAACAAAAAGTCGGAGGAAACGGTGGCGAGAGCAGGATTAAAGAAAAAAAAAAGTAAACCATAGTCTTTTCCATAGTTTGGGGATAGGGTCACAATTGACAGCACTGGTTAGCCTTGAAAATGTGTTTTTAAAAACTTTCGTTCTTTCTTTCTTTCTCTTCAGCTGTTCACCTTCCAGAAATTGGAGAAGAGCAGACGACCGGGCCACAGTGAAAAATATCATTGTGTCCCTGTGCCTTGCACTGCCTGGTACGGGAGACAAATCCCACTTTTCCTTTCAGTGTTCTTCTCTTCTTCTTCTTCTTCTTCTTCTCTCTCTCTCTCTCTCTCTCTCTCTCTCTCTCTCTCGTCTGTTTTGAAGCGACATGCTTGTTCATGTTATATCCTCTGGACCGACTGCGGTCAGTCACTCGTTCAAATTTCAGCATTCTCGTCCCTGTTGTCAGCATTTCACAGGTTTTGTTTATCAGGTACACAAACTCATGTGTATTCGACTCGTACTGGATCGCAGCAAAGTTGAATAGCATTGATGACAGTCGATCTAAAAAACAAACAAAAATCAAACAAACACACACACACAAAAAGCGAAGGCAAAACCAAACCATCCGGTTCATTATCTTGATGTTCACGTTATCTTTTTTTTTTTAAAATATAGTTTGATTTATTTGTTATGATTTTGTTTTGTTTTGCAACCTGAATGGGGCTGCTACTTTTACAATCTTTGCAATCGTACAATCAATGTTATAATGAAACATAAAGATAGCACAACTGACTCGCTTTCCTGTTGCTTGCCAGGCTATCTCTCTTGCCACTACCGCGTTGTCCAGTATGCTCAATTCTCCGCTTAGAACCGACATGCCAAAACACCGGTCAGCAAAGCCTGGACACTCATCTTACGTGAGCTCGAGCGAATCGGTTCACGTCTCTGTGTGACTTAGTGTGGAAGCCCACACAATGTGTAAAAGGTGTAACTATAGGTCCGAGTCCACGGTTACAGTTTAGGCCCCAAACGCTATATATTCACTATTGCATTCAAAGCTGCACCTGGCCTTTGTCGTCAGATCAGCCACCAAAACATATTTATAGCATAGTCCACCGTTAACTTATGTTGTGACCGACTCGGAGACGGATCCAGTGTCCGCTTCTTTTTATAGTACAGCACGATCCACATGATCCTTCATTTTTCTGTTGTCTGCTAAAGCGTTTCACTCCCAAATACCAATGGCGCAGAAACACAAGAAGTCCACAAGCCATGGATAATTCTGCTACCCTTGCTGACGTATGGCATTGGACTATTTTCATGACCCAGAATGCCTGGATAAGATCGTCTTTCTCAAATCAAAAAAGAAATTGCAAAGCCAGGGCGACTTTCATCTGTTCAAACTGTGTGGTAACTACTTGTCTTTTGCTGTAACCCGCGAACCCTGACCGAAGCGCCTCAACAAAGGCCGGCATTCATTAACATTGATATTCACGGTGATGGTCATTGATGTCCTACGTAAGCTGAACGTTAGGGTTCACTTCTTTTCAATGGTAAGGTTCAGCCGCCGTTTAATGAATGGCTAAACGTCATATATTCGAGCACACAACAGAGCGTTTAGTTGCTACTCTGTTGATTACATATAACTAGCAGCTTTACCCGGCCACCCTCCACAAAAAGATGATAACGTGTAGTTCTAATACGACAGAAATAAGTGGAAAATGAAATTATCAGAGTGGATGCACATACTGCATGAAAAGTACACATTAGATTAAACGAGTGGTGCGGTGCATCAGGCAGTTTTACCTGTTTTCCTGGTGTGTTTTGGGAGAGAGAAAAATTGCAATGTCTATCGAGCGTTGCAAAACATTGATCTGTAGTAACTCCATTCTGTTCAAGTTTGACTGAATATTATTTAAGATGCATTATGTTTTTTCAGTTCATATTTTTCGTTCGATAGCTAAGAATTGCGAGTAAAATGCAATAATTGGCAAACATTATTAAAATGAAGTTTCATATAGTTTTTCGAAGAATGAAATGTACCATGAACAAAACTTGGCAAACATTATGATCAACATGAAAGATGGTATCATAAAGATGGTGATTATCGACACTGAACCAGACAAAAATTCTCGTGTGATGGTAACATGAATGCACTTCCAAAATGTTCTCCCGATTTCCCCTACTGAAAATGCTGATTACCGAGAGTAATTGAATACAAGCAAAAACAAATTGAAAATCCTGGACTGCGTAGATAGCGGCGTAGCGGAAAGCAGTCGTTAATCCACGCGCAGTGTACACATGTCGGAGTATGTCTGTTCCTCTGAGAAGTGAAAGGGTGGCAGCTTCGGGTAACTGGGGAAGGGGAGGGGGGGGGATGGAAAGGCGGTGGGTGTGTCGTGGAAGAGGAGGGGGGGGGGGGGGGGGGGGGGGGGGGGGGGGGGGAGAGGGGGAGAGATATTTAAGATTTCGTTTGCTGCAAGAAAAAGAGTTATCATTTTTACATACAATGATCAATCAAGCGAAACACACACACACACACACACACACACACACACACACGAGTGTCTTTTCCTCTCACACACAGTAGAACGATCAGAGAGCGTCACGCTGATCACGTCACGAGAGAGAGAGGGAGAGAGACTTGCATATTCAATGTAAAACAAAACAACGGCCAAAAAAAAAAGAAAAAAAGTGAAAGATGAGCTGAAGAATAACACATCAACTGTTCACAAAAGTGCAATTTACTGCGATGTTTTAGACATTCGCAACACATATCCACTGTTTACAAAAGTGCATCTGTTGCGAATTGTCAGACGTTCATACGTACACACAACCACTTCAAGTATTTTGTAAAGGGGAGGGGCGGGGGATTGGGGAGGCAGAAAAAGGAGCTGGTCAGGGGGGAGGGGTGGCGCGAAGGGGGTGGGGGTAACTCCAAAGTCCACAAAGGTACAAGAGTGCGTCAGAGCGGCCCGGGGGCGTCAGACTGACCCAAGAATTGACCTAGCCTTTGTGTTTGCACTCTGTGCAAACGACGGTGCGGAAAAGCTCCTCCTCCCACCCCCCCCCCCCCCCCCCCCCCCGACCTCCCGCTCGTGCAAAACAAACAGTGACAAGTCGTCTGTGCGCGTCTCTTTTGTCCCTCCCACGTCTCCCCCCTCCACCCTCCATCAACCCTCACCTCTGTCTGCCTGTCTGTCTGTCTCTCTTCTTTTTCCCTGGTCTGTCTGTCTGTCTGTCTCTCTCTCTCTCTCTCTCCTCTCTCTCTCTCTCTGTCTCTCCCCCCACCTTAAGCTCTCTCTCTCTCTCTCTCTCTCTCTCTCTCTCTCTCTGTGTGTCTCTTCCCCCCCCCCCCCCCCCCTTAAGCTGGTCCAAGTTCGTTCAGTGTCCGTGTAACAACAGTTTGTCCCTGTCTCCTATTGCTTGCAACGAGGCCTAACTGGCTGTCCACTCCTGTACTGTTTCACTTTTCTTGCCAACACTAACATTCTTTCATTTCCAACTGGCATGCGAGGAGGATTTTTTTTTTTTTTTGAAAGGGGAGAGCAGGCGCAAAGAGGTGGTGGTGGTGGTGGTGGGAAGGAGGTGAGTGTTGGCAGTCAGTCGGGAGGAAGTTTACAGTTTTCAGGGAATCGCATTGCCGTACACGTACGTTGACATGCCACGTGGAAACAAAGACACAGAGATGAAAAACAAAGACCAACGTTTTAACAACGTAGTCTCGGAATCAGCGCCTCTCCGTTTAAAATTCATTGATCTAGCTGACGCGAAGAAGACATGCAAATTAAGTTATGGCAAATTTCCACCACCACCACCCCAAACATCCCCCTGTTACTCACTCCTCCCAACCCAGTCCCTATCGCCCCGCCTTCCCCCCCCCCCCCCCCCCCCCCCCCCCCCCCTTGCATAATGAAAAGTAACATCCTCTGGTTGGTCCACAAAATAATGATCACAATTCTCACTTCAATGGCGTCTCGGCAAGGGACGCCACCTACGAGCGTTGAAACTGTCTCC
>CM031597.1:50687143-50689643 GCA_018398815.1 Conus ventricosus | reverse complement strand
GTTGGGAGAGGACTGCGCTGTGCTCCAAGCCTCAGAGGTTGGGAGAGGACTGCGCTGTGCTCCAAGCTTCAGAGGTTGGGAGAGGACTGCGCTTTGCTCCAAGCCTCAGAGGTGAGGAGAGGACTGTCGAGGCAGAAGGACAGCGGACAGGAGGATGCTGGGATCGGAGGGATGACGTCACAGAGCCTGCGCAAGGGGCGGCGACATTAGCGTATGTTCGTTTCGTTTGAGCGGGCGTTGGAAGAGGTCAGCAGAAACTGTTCGTGGGTCTGAACAAGTAGGCGAATGGACAAAATCAGCAAACCAATAGAAAAAATGAATGAATAAATCCGGTCCGGAAATCCAGGCTTCTTTTCTTCTAAATGAAGAATTAACATAAACTCCACCTAATGTTCAACTACTTCTGAAAAAGCTTGAAGCCAAGACAAAACAAAACCAAAAAAAGGAATATTAAATAAATGTTAGCGAACCGCCAAGAGAAACGTGGACAAACGACCCACAAGACAAAACACGACGCGTTTCGACCTCTTAGGTCTTCTACAGGCAAGACGCAAACAAATAGGACAATGAACATGAACGAATTTTTCACTTAGCTTTTATTTCTCTTCAGCGCAAGGTAGGCAGGCGTTGGATGGAGAGAGAGAGAGAGAGAGAGAGAGACAGACAGACAGACACACAGACAGACAGACAGTGTGTGTTTTCAACACAAGTATCCACTATAACAGGACTGGCAGTAGCAAGACTAAAACAAACTGCAGCCTCACTGAGAAAATGAACCGAAATGTAAACACAAGTACTGTTCAAAGTTACGTTCAGTTAATACACAGTACGAAAGAGACAAGTGGATTTTCGACAAATACGTCGTCTTCAGACTTAAGAAACAACAGATATAAAAAAGCACAAAACGATACTCCCTGGATGGGTGCCAACAGCACATTCATTCTGCTGAAGACAGCTGTCTGCAGAGGGCTGTTTTGTGCATAATGTTATGTCTTATTCTTCTGCTGCAGACAGCTTTATAGGGAGTGCTATTCTGTGCATAGTCTTATGTCTGCTATTCTTCTGCTGCAGACAGCTTTATAGGGAGTGCTATTCTGTGCATAGTCTTATGTCTGCTATTCTTCTGCTGCAGACAGCTTTATAGGGAGTGCTATTCTGTGCATAGTCTTATGTCTGCTATTCTTCTGCTGCAGACAGCTTTATAGGGAGTGCTATTCTGTGCATAGTCTTATGTCTGCTATTCTTCTGCTGCAGACAGCTTTATAGGGAGTGCTATTCTGTGCATAGTCTTATGTCTGCTATTCTTCTGCTGCAGACAGCTTTATAGGGACTGCTATTCTGTGCATAGTCTTATGTCTGTTATTCTTCTGCTGCAGACAGCTTTATAGGGAGTGCTATTCTGTGCATAGTCTTATGTCTGTTATTCTTCCACGACAGACAGCTGTCTAGGGAGTGCTGTTTTGCGCATAATTCGATAGCTCATTGATTGATGTCTGAAAAGGATTTTTGGAAAAATCGTTGGTCTGTGTTTCTTTTTTTTTTTTTCTTTTTTTTTTTTTTTTTTTTTGCTGTCCCAACTTCTGCGCCACCTCAGAGGCAGTGCACCCACACCGCTCATTCCGACACCCCGTCCACAGCTACAGCCCGGTCGGCCCCGCCGCAGCCCAGGCACCGGCAATCCACAAGGGGCAGGCAATGTCGAGTCGTCAAGAGGCATCCCACCGGAGAAGACACTGCACTGCTGCCGAGTCACTTCAGTGGTGTTCAGTGGCGCCTGTTCTGATCTAACATACGCAGGACACCACCTACTAAGGCCCCTACTGACGACAATAATTGCTTAGTCGCGGAGCCGGCGTGAGTGAGCTCTCCCTCCGGAGGCGCCACCACGTCCGTCCAACGACAGCCCCCATGGACTCGCCGATACCGGTGACCCCGACGGAACCAAACCAAGGCCACAGACGTGGAGAGGACATCGAAACTGAGGTCAAAATGAAGCAGGGCATGAAGGGCCACAGATTTTGAGACTTTTTTATGCTGATCGATGAGAATGAGGATGATTAAGATGATGCTACGGATTTCCATTTCGGTCTGAGACTGCATGACAGGGCTGTACTCTACGCTTCCTTTCAGAATATATCCCGGCGTCAACCAGGCCCGAGAGATACAGGCACCTGCAGTGTTGGTCAAGAAATTTGAGCAACACTCTCAGAAACGCATCCATTAAGTGGATGAAACTCGACTGTGTGGTCCCAGTCTTCCCAACTGAGTCCGCAGCAAACTCAGCTCGGGGTAGGAGCCGGTCGGGGCAGAAAAACCCACATGACTCTGATGGGATTCGAACCCACGACCTCCCAGCCGGGAGTCCGCGACGCTAACACCTTCGCCACGGCGGCTGGTGTTGGTCTGTGTTTCGTATTGTGCGTTAAATAAGCGTTCATTTGGTTGTGTGTGTGTGTGTGTGTGTGTGTGTGTGTGTGTGTGTTGTTGTTGTTGTTTTGTG
>CM031597.1:50669643-50672143 GCA_018398815.1 Conus ventricosus | reverse complement strand
TGTGTGCGTGCGTGTGTGAATATGCCTGCGAACTCGGGTCTTTCTTGACTTCTTACTAATGAAGATAAGAGTAAAATCCATCCAGTATCCCACAATTAAAAAAGAGAATCACAATGTAAAGAAAACAGCCTTATGCAAACTATCAAAGATATTGAGAGTAAAGAACTTAAATCAGAGGAGGATTTGAAGACAATTGAAGAGAGTAATAGAGAATTGATATTACTAAGAGAAAAGGTCATGAATGGTGTACTACTAAGATCAAAAGCAAGATGGGTTGCAGATGGGGAAAAGGTTACTAAATATTTCTGCAGCTTAGAAAAGCGTAACTTCATTAGCAAACAAATTGTAAAACTACTGGATGGACAAGGTAATACAGTGGACAAATCAGAAGACATAAAAGTTACAGTAAAACACTTTTATGAAGATCTATACCGAAAAAGACCAACTGTGAAATGCAATGTTGAAGATTTGGTGAATAAGGTACCGAAACTAACAGAAGAACAGACTAAATCATTACAAGGTGAAATAACAATAGAAGAAGCAGGGATTGCATTGAAAAATATGAAGAACGGAAAAAGCCCTGGGTCGGATGGGTTTGGAGCTGAGTTTTTCAAATGTTTTTTGAAACAAATTGGTGTGTTTGTAACCCGAGCTCTAAATGAAAGCTTCAGAGAAGGCGAACTATCAAACACCCAGAAAGAAGGTATTATAATTTGTATACCCAAAGAATGAAAACCAAAAGAATATGTAAAAAACTGGAGACCTATTTCACTTTTAAACCTTATATACAAAATTGGCTCATCTTGTATTGCTAATAGGATTAAAAAAGTTCTTCCATCACTGATTAGTGAAGACCAGACAGGATTTGTCCCAAACAGATATATAGGTAGTAACAAGTAACATTAGATTAATTTATGACATAATACACCATCTCAACATAAAAATATCCCAGGGATGCTAATTAATTTAGACTTCGAAAAGGCATTCGACTCGTTAGATTGGGATTTCATGCACAAAGTGCTAGAGGCTGTAGGTTTAGGTAAAGACATATGTAAATGGATAGAAGTATTCTACAAAAACATTAAGTCTACTGTTATTGTAAATGGCCAAACATCATCATGGTTTCTCAATAGAAAGGGGTTGTAGGCAAGGAGATCCAGTCTCGCCATATATCTTCGTATTGTGTGCAGAAATATTATCCGTAATGATCAAAGAAGAAAATAGTATTGAAGGTATACAAATCGGGGAGAAAAAACACAAGATATCACAATTTGCCGATGACACTCAACTGATGAACACGGGGAATAAGAAATCATCCGAAAAATCTATCGAGATTCTTGATAGGTTTGGGAAAACATCAGGTTTATTCTTAAACAAAGAGAAAACACAAGTAATTTGGCTGGAAGACAAAAGCATAGTGAAATAAGATATATGGAACATTTAAAGATGATCTGGAATCCAAAAGAATTCAAAAATATTAGGAATTTGGTTTACTCAGGACTTAACACACATGGAAAAAAGAAACTACAATGATAGAATGATAGAAGTGAAGGCACTATTTAAAATTTGGCTTAAGAGAATCATTACCCCTTTAGGAAGAATTGCTGTCTTAAAATCATTAATTCTGTCAAAACTAACTTACCTATGGTTGATGCTTCCAAATCCACCTGACACATTTGTTAAAGAATTACAAGACTTATGTTACTGGTTTGTATGGAATAAAAAACAAGATAGAATTAGTCGAAAAACGGTTATTAAAGATGTACAGGATGGTGGGTTGAATCTACCTGACATACATGCTCTCATCACTGCATTAAAATTAACATGGATAAAAAGACTGAGACAAACAACACACAGATGGAGAGACATGTTGATTTTCTCATACCCAATTATGGAGAACATTGAGAATTACTCCCCAAATCATCTGTGCAACATCACTCAAGACAATGTTTTCTGGAAACATGTATTCATGTCGTATACGCAGTTCTACTACAAAATAAAACCAGAAAATGCTAGAGAACTACTTGCAGAACCAATTCTTTACAATGAACATATTAAAATAGGAAATAAACTGATAAAACACAAAAACTGGAACAACAGAAATGTATTTAGAGTATCTGATTTTTTCAAACCCAATGGAGATTCACTATCCCATGAGGAATTCAGAACAAAGTATAATATTGAAATAGATTTCCTATCTTATGGTGGATGCATATTATCCATTAAAAAATACATCAGAGAACAAGGGTTTGAGAATGAGATAAAAGATAACATTGAAGCAGAAGTCAACACAGCACTAAGAAAATATATTCTGTAGATAAAGGTTCCAAAACGTATTACAGAGTTATAGTAAAAGATAACTGGGAACCAAACTGTTGTGCAAAATGGACGGAGAAGCTAAATAGACAGATACCTTGGAAGAAATGCTTTAGAAAAATGCATCAAATTAAGGATATTAAGCTAAAATGGATGCAAATAAGAATAGTGCATCGAATAATTG
>CM031597.1:50652143-50659643 GCA_018398815.1 Conus ventricosus | reverse complement strand
CGTTGTCCTTTTCGATGCCAACGAGGGAAGTGTCGTCTGTAAGGCCGAGAGGTCCAAGTGGAAACCTGATCCAAGTTAATCCGACCAATATTTGTCGCCATAACCTAAAAATAGTAACTTCCTGTGATTGGTAGGGAGAGCCATCGGCATTTTCATTTGGCGCAAGAGGGGGGTGGGAGCAACGGGATCGTTAAAAGGATGTACGGACGTCCACATTTTGAACCTAGCTCTTCCTCCTTTCTGTTGGTGTAAGAGAGTGGAATGAAGAGCACTGACGAAATAAGACGACAGTTCATTTCACAGCAAAGAGACGTGGACACAAAGATACGGGCAAAGTCAAGATGAAACTCGTTCTGGTTAGTGTAGAGGGAAGGTGGTGGTTGTACGGTAAGAAGGAAGGGAGGGAGGACAAGAGGAATGGGGGAGGTGGAGAAGCTGGATATGAATTGAAATGCTTGATTCCCGTAGAAACCGCGCACCCAGCACGTTCGGTGACTGGGTGAGTACAGCCTTTTCATGGAATGTCACTGGACGGAAAAGGTTGACCTGGATGGCATAGACGGAAGAGGGAGCTGAACTGCATTACTGCTGGAGAACAGGCGAATTAATTAGTATAAGCTCGGTTGGCGTGCAACGAAGACAAAAAGATAACAGGTGGTAGTTTGTATTATCAGAGGCCTTTCTTTGGGTAGAACTTATATGGTTAATATGGGAGAAAAAAGCACATAAGCTGTAAGCGTTCAAACACTTATTCCTGAATTTCTTTTATATTCTTGGTTGTTGTTGGTTTTTTTTTTCGCTTGCGTTTATAACGAAACACCGCATAGGCCTATATGCTTGTGCACACTGCGTTCATGATACGCGTAAGTTATGGATTGGCGTCAGCGGTGAGTACATGGCGCAGCTATGGATAGTAAGGAACTGACTTCTGCATTAAACTGCCGCACCACGGCTGTTTCGCTTCTTCCGGATAGTGTGCAGTGTCTGTGTTCAGTCTTCAGATCCCAGTACAATGACTGGTATTCTGTGGACTAAGACAACGAAGTCTGAAAACTTTCAACAATAAAGACAGAAAGAAAGTTACAAAAAAAAAAAAAAAAAAAAAAAAACTGTAGACAATAGTTGAGGTCATTTAAAGATGCAGGGTCAATGAGAGTAACAGGGGGGGGGGGGGGGGGGGGGGGGGGGGGGGGGGGGGGAGGGTGGGGGGGGGGGGGGGGGGGGGGGGGGTGGGGAGGGGGGGGGAGAATATGCCGAGGCATCTGGGGAAAACAGTGTATACAGAAAGGCAAGATGACGCCTGGGGAGGGGCAAAATAGAAATCATTTTGGTTTTGTGTTGAATTATGAATACCTGCTCAATGGATCGGAAAACAGTGTATACAAATGCACAATGCCCTAAGGATCAGAGTAAATAGAAATCATTTTGGTTTTGTTGTTGAATTATGACACACCTGCTCACCCTAAAGGATCAGAGTAAATAGAAATCATTTTGGTTTTGTTGTTGAATTATGACACACCTGCTCACCCTAAAGGATCAAGTAAATAGAAATCATTTGGTTTTGTTGTTAATATGACACACCTCTCACCCTAAGGATCAGAGTAAATAGAAATCATTTTGGTTGTTGTTGAATTATGACACACCTGCTCACCCTAAAGGATCAGAGTAAATAGAAATCATTTTGGTTTTGTTGTTGAATTATGACACACCTGCTCCACCCTAAAGGATCAGAGTAAATAGAAATCTTTTGGTTTTGTTGTTGAATTATGACCACCTGCCCACCCTAAAGGATCAGAGTAAATGGTGTAATTCAAGAAGCCTTTCAGGGTATGGGATGGAGAGGCCTTTCAAACCTCACGTCAGATTTGCCTGCGTGAAACGTACAGTCTCATCGCGTAATGCAGCCGAATCTGATGAGAATCTCACTTGGACCGCGCAAGCTAGCCAACGGAAAACTGGTAGATAGTCGACAGTTTAAAACACAAATACACACCTTTTTGTTTCTCTCGTGTCATATTGAACAAAACTTCATTGCCATGTACATTTTTTCAGACTTTCGCCCTCGCTTCAGTTTTTTCTTCTTCTGCTAAGTACACGTGAGATGTGTACTCCATTATTTTCGCGTCAAAGATGCTCGGCCCACAATGGGTTGCTCAGTGATTCGGGGTATGGTATTGCGTACTTTCAGAGCATGGACCGAAGCGTTTTTGGAACGGACGGGTCCTCAGCCACTTCCAGAGGTATGGCGAGGGTGACACACGTTCCATTTACTATCGTGTTCCAACCAGAACCGACGTGGCTTGCGTGGTCAGCTGCGCTGCGGAAAGCTTCACTTGATTGGCCTGATCTGATGTGAACCACTCGACCACTGAAGATTCCGATCACGGAACAGCTTGTCCCTGAGAGCCCCCGGCTAATAGGTTAATCCCACCTTCATTAGGGTTTGAACCATCCTCCTAGAGCTGGCCTGTGCAGCGGAGTGTTCTGTACCTTGTGGCTTTTTCTTTCCGTGCGGTGCTCAGGAATCCCGAGGTGCTGCAGAAGGTGGAGGCGGAGCTGGAGGAGGAAGGTCTGCTGCAGGACCTCAGCAAGGAGCTGACCTACGACGTCATCGAACGCCTGCACTACGTGCACAGCTGCAACAGCGAGGTGCTCCGCTTCTACCCGCCCGTCGGTGCCTTCTACAGGAAAGCCATCCGCACCCTGCAGATTGGGGTGAGGCCCCCTCTCTCCCCCACAACCCCTCTGGAGACACAGAGAGAGAGAGAGAGAGAGAGAGAGAGAGTATGTGTATGTCAGTGCAGTGTGTGTGTGTGTGTGTGTGTGTGTGTGTGTGTGTGTGTTTGTAACGTGAGGATATGTCCTAGACATTTTGTGTATGTGTGTGTGTGAGTTTCTAGCGATTCTGTAAATGGCTATAGGTGCATGAGCTACAATGGGTTTTTTTGTAGACTCGGGTGCCCAAGCCCCGTAGGTTAGTGTCAGGATTTAACGTTGTATAGCCGCCAACAATGTAGGATAGTGCTAGGGTTTGAAGTTGGATAGCTGCCAACGTTGTAGGATAGTGTCAAGATTTGACGTTATCCTCACTTCCACCATTTGTGATTTTCCAACCACCGTATCAGCACCCTACTCCGTGTCCTCTATCCCCACTCCTGTCCACCCACACCTCCTGCTTCCCAACCTCCTTCCGCCCACTCTCCCCCCCCCCCCCCCCCCCACCCCAGCACAGGTGTCAGAACGTCGTAACGGCCAACATTAGGGGAATCTTGCGTGTGTGTGGCAGGGTTCCAGGTGCCCAGGGACTGGGTGGTGGCCTGCAGCATCCGAGAGACCCAGCAGGCCTCCGGCTTCTTCCAGGACCCGGAGCGCTTCCTGCCCGAGCGCTGGCTGCAGCTGGGCGAGGAGCGGCGGGAGGCGCTGCGCTACGACTACCTGCCCTACGGCACGGGGGCCCGCGTCTGCGTGGGCCGGCGCCTGGCCGTGCTCTTCCAGGCCGTGCTGCTGGCGCAGGTGGTCCGCCGCTGCCGCTACCGCCTGAAGAACCCGCAGCCCACCGTGCAGTATATCCCCGTGACCAAGCCCAAGGACGACCTGCCCATGGTGTTCAGCTACCGCTCGAGGGAGGAGGACAGTGAGCAGTCTGGGTCGTGCTGAAGGAGGGTAGGGGGTTAGTGGGGGGGGGGGGGGGGGCGGGTTGTTTTTTTTGTTGTCTTTTCGTGATCTGCCCGCCCATTGGGTCAGGAAAGCAGCACGCCCCATGCAACTAGTGCTGCGTCTGCCCGTTGTGTTGAGGATCATCGGGAAGTACGTCTCTCTCTTTCCAGCAGGAAAAGGTTTCGGAAGGTCAAGAGACGGCGAAGAGAGTGGAGATGGCCAGGTAGTCCGTCTTGCGGACATGGAGTTTGCTCATAGCCCAGCCGACCGTACAAAGCCCTTTCAACAAAGAAAAGACGCTCTTGTCATGGGCAAAGAACAAATTCAGACATATACAGCAGATACTGCCCCCCCTTTATATGACATTGTAGTTTAAACGTGGATATCCCTATTGTCGGAGGAAGCTGTTTGCTTTGCTTAGGGTGGTTCTTGTAGTCATATGGAATGGCTGCTGTGGATGTGGTGGGTGCTCGTTGCAGATGTGTAGTTGTAGCAGATGTGTTGAGTGGTCCTTGCAGATGCATCGAATTGTCTTTGTAGATGTACTGAACTGTCCTTGTAAAGTATTGAATGGTCTGTGAGTGTCCTTATAGATATATTGAGTGGTCCATTAGGATATATGAGTGATCCTTGCCTATGTATTGACTGGTCCTTGAAGATGTATTGAATGGTCCTTGCCTATGTATTGACTGGTCCTTGAAGATGTATTGAATTGTCCTTGCCTATGTATTGACTGGTCCTTGAAGATGTATTGAATGGTCCTTGCCTATGTATTGACTGGTCCTTGAAGATGTATTGAATGGTCCTTGCCTATGTATTGACTGGTCCTTGAAGATGTATTGAATGGTCCTTGCCTATGTATTGACTGGTCCTTGAAGATGTATTGAATGGCCATTGCCAGTTTATTGATGGTCTTGAAGAAGACGTTTTGAGTGGTCCATGGAGACGTTTTGAGTGGTCCATGAAGACATGTTGATTGGTTTGTGTAGACGTATTGTAGTGGTCTTCGTAGGTGAATTCAGTTGAGATTCATTGCATGGCCCATCCAGCTGTGTTTTACGTTCGTATTTAAAAGAAGCCGATGTAACAGTGTAACGTCTCACATACATACTACCGTCTGCTAACGGGGTTCTTCAGAGCCTGAGGCCGTCAGAACATAAACCTCTCCATCCTAAGATGCTGCAAGGGATGAGGCAGTCATGTAAAGGGCGAGCAGCGCGTGCATCATTTCCGACCAATCGCTTGTGTATGAACAGCCGACCGGGAGGTACAGGACGGATTTCAATCTTGTAAAGTACGCTTGCCTGCATTGTTGTGTTCTCGACACTACTTACTTTTTTTTTCACGCGTGTACCAGCTGGCAGCCATTATTATCGATTTCCCGTCAGAACAGGCGGCACTGAACGTCACCCGAAATGATTCAGCAGCAGAGCAGCGTGTTTCTCTGGGGAGTGGCCCCGTGGCAGCCTGGGGTCATTTCATTGCTACCTCCCCCTGTGGACTGCTTGGGACTGTCCGACACCATCCTGCGTAGGAGTTTTTAACCATCAAGAGCATTGCAGGTAGGAGAACAACAGGACTGAAGTGGCTCAAGGACATGGCTGTTCAGTTTAATTGCAGGTAGGAGAACAACAGGACTGAAGTGGCTCAAGGACATGGCTGTTCAGTTTAATTGCAGGTAGGAGAACAACAGGACTGAAGTGGCTCAAGGAAATGGCTGTTCAGATTAATTGCAGGTAGGAGAACAACAGGACTGAAGTGGCTCAAGGAAATGGCTGTTCAGATTAATTGCAGGTAGGAGAACAACAGGACTGAAGTGGCTCAAGGAAATGGCTGTTCAGATTAATTGCAGGTAGGAGAACAACAGGACTGAAGTGGCTCAAGGAAATGGCTGTTCAGATTAATTGCAGGTAGGAGAACAACAGGACTGAAGTGGCTCAAGGAAATGGCTGTTCAGTTTCTGTGTGTCCTCAGTGCGTGCCTGGAAGTGTTTATTCAGTGAAGCCTTTTGGAGCCTCCTCTTTTCGAGAGACATGTCGGTGTTGTTGTTTTTTCTCTTTCTGGCCCATGTTTTTGTTTCAGCATAGAATCCCGTCTCTTCGAATTTTTCTCTGTGCTGTTTGTTTGTTTACACAAGGTTTATCTCCCTATTCTTTGTGCTATTTGTTTGTTTATACAAGGTTTATCTCCTTAACACCTCTCCTCCATTTCACCCTACCTCCACCCCCCTCTCCTTTGAAAGATTTAGTGTCTCAAAATGTTTGTCGTTGAAAGCCTCTACGTCTGCTAAACCATGAGGGCAAGGAACGTTGAGATCTAAACAAAATGAATAATAAAAAAAAGAAGGGAAGTTTAGGGGGATGAGAGGGAGAATTTAATCAATGACACTTACCAGATACCTGACCTTTCCATAACTCCAGAGCGTTGCTAGAGCCCAAATTATACGCAGAGAGAGAGAGAGAGAGAGTCTTGTCTTTTTTTTTCTTTTTTTCTTTTTTTTGCAGAAGCCAGAGCCAAATTGACAGAGGGTAAGAAACAATCGTTAAAGGACACTACAACAAATTCAGAAGCAGGGTCGTGACGAGTGTGCGCATAGGTCTGCGTGCTGTGCATTCATTATACAGAACAAATGTTGATGTCATACAAAGTAGGAAGCAAATGTAAGCTGATGTAAGCTGATTAATGGATGGATGCTGTGTGCACATGTATATGTATTTTTGTATACCCGCGCGCGCGCGCGCGCGCGCGCGCGCACGCACGCGCGCGTGTGTGTGTGTGTGTGTGTGTGTGTGTGTTTCATTGTATTATTTTGTTTATGTGCAAGTTCGGAACAAGAGAAGAAGGGAAAGAGGTATGGAGGAACACAATGTGTAAAAAATATAATATAAAAAAGTCTACCATAAGACCTGGCTCCCTAACATTGATATGTCTACCCTGTCTCGCGCATCCTTTTTCAACAAACAAAATAATCGTGAAGCAAACTTTGAGAAATCAAAACGCGCGTTGGCAGTAAAAACCATTTAAGGCGGCGGGAGTGGAAATTAGGGGGTGAGTAGAGATTGACGGAATATTTGGTGGCAATAGATTTTCCGGTTTCCATCTTTTTTTTACCCTCCCTCTCCCTCTCCTCCCCATGTGCCCGTCCCCATCCGCCTTGACACCCTCCTCACTACCCCCCCCCCCCCCCCCCCCTGCAGCCTCCTAACTGCTCTCTCCTGCCGCCATTCTGTCTCCTTTGGGTGAATGCCTTGTGCGATTAGGGTTGTTAAATCTTTTTTTTTTTCAGTTGTAAATATCACCTATTCCTCCCGCATTCCAAAAAACACTTTTGGAATTCTTTACCGCCCCATCCCCTCCCCCCCCCCCCCCCCCCCCCCCCCCCCCCCCCCCCCCCCATCTCCATTTAAAAACAAAGTTTACGTTATAACCACCCCGTTTTTTTTTGCCTATAATGTATTTTCTTTCTGGATCAGCAGACCGTGTTAAACAGTCATAAAAATCTAAATTAAAAAAAACAAACTTTAATCCAACTGTTAATCTCAGCTCGAGCTGGTCAATACATATAGTCTTTTCTCCACCACCACCTCCCGCTGGCTTTTTTTTTTTTTTTTTTTTTTTTGGGGGGGGGGGACCCATCATGTATTCTTTCTTTTTTTTTTTTCTGTCAAGATCGAGAGAGCGAGGCCACATCGGATTTTGTTAAAAAGAAAAAAATACTGATCATCCGATTGTGTCTGGCGGTGACATTAGCGGCGGGAAACACGCAAGTTAGCGTGCGCCGGTCGATCACATGTTTCGACATTTGAGCGATTCGTCAGGCTAGGGCCGAGATAATAGTTATTG
>CM031597.1:50624643-50647143 GCA_018398815.1 Conus ventricosus | reverse complement strand
CGTAGTTTTTCGTGGCTTTGGTTGTCGCAAGTAGAGGCATGGAAACAGAAAGAATTAGGATAAAATAACGCAGAACAGAAAGAATGAAGCAGGAGACAGAAAGATTTAAGGGTAAAATTAAATCAAGCGCAGGGGGGAAACAGATAGAAGGAAGAATTATCGATGCAGGGAAAAAGAAAGAATAAGGGAAAATTTAATTAAAATGCGCAAGGAGGAGGAGGAAGGAAAAGTGAAGGAAACAGAAAGGATGAAGCAGGATACGGAAAAATGATTAAAGGTTCTATTAGAGTTGGAGGAAAGTGAGAATTACAAAGGAAGCAGACACCGAGGATGGTAGCTCACTTTCTGTGACTCTGTGCGCAGCTATGCTACCCAGACAAGTTGCAAAAAATGCTCGGAAGGGATCGATTCGATGATGATACTATCAGTCGTTTCGAAACGTATTTGCGTCCAGTCAGGGGTGGGCCCTCCAGAAGACAGTGGGCACAGATCTTTTTTGTCAGCCGTTACTGACGGGTGGTTAGGCATTACAAATTTTACTGCGTTGCCAGCAGGATCAACCGTTTGATTTCGGCGCTTGTGTGTGGAAGGACTCGTTGATGAAAGGATTTTGACCTCCACAGAGGAGTGGGGTTCAGGAAGAAATTTTCGCTCCGCACAGCTCAATTTACAAGCTAGGGGAGGTGAGGGACGTACACTCTGTTTGTGAGCACGTCTAGATCACTATTTGAGGAAATTGGGTTTTAGAGTTTGAGTGGTACAAAAGAAGGAGGTTCGCTGAATTGAAAGTGCTAGTTATGATGGAACAGATTTTTTTTGTAGGGTGCGGGCCCCCCTCCGGGCCCTGACTGTTAACCATAATTTGAAAAGAGGAGACGCCAGAGAGAGACAGCAGGGAGTCTGTTGAAGTTCGCCCAGAGGTGTATAGAGTGGGGCACCCGTCTGGGCACTTTAAGGTGCAGGAGATGAAGAGAGAAGGAAGAAACAGGGCTAGGCAAGGTCGAGGGAGAAGAGTGCAGGAGGACTAGGTGAGTTTTCTGCCAAAGTCTGCAAACCAGTGGTGGGGCCAGAAGAAAGGGCAAAGGGGCTCGTCCATACATTAGGCGTGCTTTCATTTTTTGTCACAAGAAGGGACATGTGGCGTGGGCAATTGTTCGCACATGAGGTTCCAGAAGGCAGCCAGCCTGGCAATGAGGGTGGATAAGAGGTCGTCAAGGGAAACGACCTGCAGTGGAACCCAAGGGGATTCAGCTGAAAGAGGGTGGAGGGTGAAAGTCGCTAGCCAGCCTATGGCTAGCACAGCGACAGCAGTCGTTGTCAGGGATGGACGGCAGGGCCACTGGGCTGAAGTGGCTTCGTTTTACCTGTTGGGTGGAAAAAGAAGGGTTGGATTGGCCAGCAGAGGGTGAAGTGTTCCGAGGGACATGGTTGTTCATGCGGTGTTTTGTTGTCACGAACCAACGCCTGGTCGATAAATTAATGGGGATTTGCCTGGGGCAAAATCCAGACCTGTACTCTAATCGATCGGCACTGTCGAGGGGAGTTTTCCAGTTGGAAGTTAGATAAGTAGTACCCCCTTACTTCTCAGGCGAGTTAGTTGTCTGCGTTGGTGATTGATGGAGAAGTAACCCTTCATGATTTGACATGGGAATTATTCCTGGTGCAAAGGGAATCCAGGGGATCCTGAGTTGTTGAATGCTACAGGGGGCAGCAGTTCAAACACGGAGCAAGAAGGAGGGAAGGGAAAATGGTGCTTGTTAATACGTTAGTTTGGTCAGGAAGGTAGTAGGGGGGCATAGGACGTGTCGTCTGATGAAGGGTTCTGGGCAGCGCAGGAACAAGACCCCTTCGCTCGTGAAGTCTTGGGGAGTTGGCAACCCGACAAGAGGTGGAGAGAAAGAACAGAGTAGAGAAGAGAAAACAGGAGGCTTATTGGGAGGTGAGACAGAATTTCTTGTGAAAAAGGCGGGGGCCTGTTTGTTACCGAGTGTTCACCAAGGGAAGGTCAAGGTATGGTGAACATCGCAGTGTGTCTCCCTCAGGTACCAGCTGGTTATCGTGACACTGTCATTTCAGTGTGGTCCCCGAGTCGTCACGGCGGGGTCATCTCGCGCACCAGCAAAACAGCTTGACCGAATTCTTTTGATGATTTCATTGGCCAAGGAGCAATGGCAGACATCAAGCGTTTCTATTTCTGCATGTCATGTGGGTCGGTGTGTCAAAGGTCAGCCACAAGAGGGGGTGAAGAGGAAGGCGCCCCTCTTACTTAAACAGCCCCTCCTTTTAATTGACACACCATTCCAGTGAGGGTGGCTGTTGAACTGATTGGCCCAATCGGCCCTGTTCCATTGGTTGGGGCCGGTTTTGTGTGACGCTGGTGGACTACCGGTACCTGAGATACCCCGATAGCGGGTTTTCGTTGAAAAGGCCGTATGATACGCAACAGGGTCGCGGAAGGGTGGTAGACTTCTTCTACTCGCGGTGGTGTTGTTGTGCCTGCACACAAATTCTCCAGGACACATGGGTGGCGTCACAGTTCACCTCAGGCGTGTGTGGTGAGGTTCACACAGGTGCTAGGGATCACACAGCTGCTCACTACCCATACCATCCACAATGCAATGGCCTTGGGTTGGCGAGAATCCAATGGTGTGTCTGAAGGGCATCTTAAAGAAAAGCTCTGGAGGAAATAGGCCAGCAGATTGGGGGACCGCCGCTTCATTCCAGCCGGCACTGTCCGCCCTTCAGGGAACGGAGGCCCCCTCCAGGGGAAAAGCACAGGCTCTTCTTTTCGCCATTTGAGTGCTGTATGTGCCGCGGACGTTCGGTGACCGGTGTGCATTATCAAAGAGCTGTGGGTCCGTGAGAACAGGAGTACGAAGAAAGTAGTTCCCAAAAACACATATATCAGTATGTTGGTAGACTTACGCAATAGCTCGAGGCGGACATGAGGAGACATGTAAACGGGGTCGCAAGGGAGAGTTTGCAGGAGGCTTTGGGTCGTCCAGATTCGGCCAGACAGAAGCAGTATGGACAGGAAGGTGAGGGGAAGCATTCCTCAAGTGGGAGATCAAGTCTCTCTGTTACTGCTTCCCACGGATCACAACAAGCTGCTGCTGCATTGGAAGGGACCATTCACCATCATTGATAAAGAAGGTAGAGGAGGACTACCGATCGATTGATTGGGAAAATCAAACTCGTTCCATGCAAATTGACCTCCGCAAATCTATTCAGCCGTGAGAGGTCCAGCACATCAGGCGCTGCAGCATAAATCATTGATCGGAGGTAGAGGGAGGACCCAGCAGAAGAAGGGGCAGGAGATTTTGTTGGCCTGAGTTTCCAGAGGGAAAGAGTATACAGGGATTTGTGTCCACGTGTCATGAAGGGCTAGCCTAGACAGTAGGAGACAGGAGGAAGTTAGGGCGGCTCCTTGAACCAGTTTTATAGGGCCTCCTCCCACCCGTCCCTGACTTGATAAACAAGGGCAGGACAACCTCTCGAGAGACATTACGGTGGAGTTGACATCAAGAATCCCCGTACATGTGTGAAAGCCCACCGATCCCATATGCCACCAAGCAAGTGCTCGAGGAGGAGGGAGGGAGGTAGCAAATGTTGTTGGGACCTTGGGGTGTGATTTTGTGGAACCGTGTCCAAAGCATCTTTATAGTGCACCAGTCGTCTTAGTGAGGAAAAAAAAAGTTCAGGTGAGCATCGATTCTGTGTCGACTTTAGACCGTCAGATCAGTGGTCACCAAGGTCGATGCAGAGGTCTTACCCAAACATGGCAAGACCTGTTCGCTCAGATCGCCACAAGCAAGAGGCCAGTATTTTCACGAGGAATCCGATAAGTCCCCTGAGCAGGGTTTTACTGGCAATAGGCCTTGAGTGAGGACCTCAAAGGAAAAGTCACAGATTTTCCACTCTATGGGGGCTATTCTGTGCGCGAAAGTACTCCCTTTTGGGGAAGCATGGTCAACGCTCCTGCAGAGTTCTTCTCTCGAATGATGAGGAGCTAATTGTACGGGATTGGAAGGTGTTTGTGAATTTCGTGGATGTGCATTCTGATAGCATCCAGACATGGGAGGAGCATATGAGCAGCTAGGAGCAGTTTTGGAGGAGGTTGAGACAAGCCAATTCTCCACCGCCAGACCAACAAAGTGCCGGTTGGTTTTCCCAAGGGGGGGCCTGGAGTTCCTTGGTTTTGATTGTCGGAGGCGACACAAAGCAGCCGGAAAGAAGGGAGAAAGAGGAAAGGTGAGAGGAAGATGATGGAATTCAGAGAGACCAAAGCCCAAAACAGAGTCAGAAAGTCTGTAGGTTTTAATGGGTTCTATAGGGAGGTTGTCCCAACTTTGCTGCAATCACCGAGTCCTCTCAGTGAATTGGTCAAGGCAGGGAAACGGCAGTGGTTCGACGTGGTCAGGACGCTGCAGAGCAAGCACTGCAGAACGGTGTTGGGAAAAGACTAGGTTCCCGTTCCCATCTTGAAGCTACCTGGATATGTACAAACATTTTTGTTCGCGGACAGATGCATCAGGTGGTGGGAATAGGCTTGCAGTATTGTTGCAGGCGATGAATCGACGGTCGAGTTTCCTGTGAGATATGCTAGGCAGGAAGTTGACAAAGACGTGTAGAAGGGTACGCACGGTGGAGAAGGAGTTGTTTAGGCTGTCGTGTGGGCCGTGCAGAAGTTCCACAATTACTGATGGGCAAGAGTTCGTGATAGAGACAGATCACCCAACCACTCAAATTCCTGCAGGAGGCAAGCTGAAAAAACAGCAGGGTTCTGCGTTGGCAATGCACTGCCACCCTACAGGTACGAGTGCAGTACTTCCCAGTCGTCAGTATGTCGGAGATGACTATTTACGCCGTTGTAGTCTAGCAAGCTGCAAAATCAGAGGAACGTCCAAGTCATATCCGGGTGGGTGCTTTGTTGATATATGTGTTGATGACAGTTATGATGATTGGATTTGGGTCCCCATCCCAGTTGGGCTACGGTTCATATTATTTTGTGTGAGACTTGTTTATAGTTCTTTGTGATAAGATTTGTTCATGGAAATGTAGTTATCGCTTGGAGATACAGCCCGCTTGTGTAGTAACGCATTATTTGCAATTGGTGGAGGATGGAGATTCCTAGGGAAATGTCATGGATCGTGATCTTATTAAATTTGTGCTTTTCATAAGAATTGTAGTAAAGAAGATGGGAAAATCCGCAGGTAGGGGAATGGCAATACGTGCGCACAGAGGTCGTTATTAAAATGAGTCGAAATACCGCAATGAGTGCAGTCATGATACCTCATTTGGAGTGGTATTTCTAATATATATTTGCTATTTGATATACGGTTGTTGTTAAAGTATTTTTCCAAACCTTGCACGTGTAGCTGTGGTCAGCATTCGGCTTGTTGTCTTTTTTTTGTACCGTTCGTTTTGAGGGACAATGCGGAGCATTAGTCTTTTGCAGGGGGGAGAAAGGAAATTGTCACGGATTCAAACAAAATTCGATAAACTACCCAACTTGGGAGTGCCAGCCAATTTGTTCGGACATAAGCTTCAACTCAGACATATTGGCGCCACGTAGAGGGCCCATGGTTTCGCAGTCGTTCGGCCCTTCCAATAATTAAGCTTTAGTGGAGAGGCCTCACAAGACGGTACGATCCACCCAGATCATGCTAAGCCGTTTTGACCGACGCCTCGATGTCTGGCGAGACGAAGTCGTAGCGCCGGGCTCAGGATTCATCTAGCCCTGTGTGGAACCAGCGTCTTGTTTCTCAGACGTCCGTGGGCGCCCTACCCCGACTCAGAGCTAGCCACTTTATACTGACCAGTGTCCACGACTTAAGCTCACGGCGCAGTCAAAGTAGGGAAAGGGAGGGAAGGTTTAGAGTTAGAGTGTGGTGGGGGTGAAATCTGGCTAATCAATTAAATATGACAATTGACACCAAGAGAGTAAGGATGTGTAGGCCCGTGACAGTCATGATTTGAACATCCAATGGGATTACGAGGGGGCTAACTTCGGGGCAGTGTCAGGGCGGTTAAAAATACTGACCAATGGTATCGCCCTTTTCGGACAGATCGGAAACGAATAAGAAAGATGTGAGAGTGATGAGAACGGCGAGATGAGAACGAGGGGAGAACGAACAGAGAAGAAACAGAGAAGAGAGAGAGAGGGGAGAGGTTCTATGGTTCTGCTTGAGAGAAAGCTGAGAGCCTGAGGGGAGGAGAGAGATGAGAGAAGAGACCAAGTTGAGAGTATTAGCATGAGATAGTCTGCAGAGGAAGAGGACTGAGGAGAGATGTGGATGAGAGAGAGGACAGTTGCTAATTAAATGAAGAAGGAAAGAAAGAAAAGAAAAAATGAAAAGAGTAAAGCAACCATGTCATTTGATAAGAGCAGATAGAAGACGAGAGAGAGAGAGTGCAATGCGTTAATGCAGGAAGAAAGAAAGGAGAACAGATCGATGTTGATAGTCACTGTTCTATCCTAACCGGGGGTTCGACCTCATACCTGGCAGCGTCACTTCGCCAAGCAGAACCACAGACCAACGCCAACAGTCTCACCTGACCAGGCGCCATCAGACCAACACCAGTGCCGGCAGTTGTGTCGTGTTGTGAAAGTGACAGTGAAAAGAAAAAGAAAAGAAAAGAAAAGACAGTGATTCGTGAATAGTTAAGATCACCTGGCCAGGTAAAGTAGAAATCTATTTATACCCGGGTTAGCTAATGATGTTTTAGATAAATGATTTTGTGAAGTTCAGGAAGGAGAGAATGTTTTATTTCATTTGATTCCATATGCATTGATGTTTCGTTCTATGAACATGTGTAGTAAAGTTATAGACTTTACTAGTGGTTTGATGTGACGAATGCATGATATATGAATGAGATCGTAAGCAAGCTGTGAGTGTGTTTGGGCTGTGCGCTAGTCCTTCCTCCACTGACATTACACCGAGGTTGACAGTGTTGTTGTTTTTCTTCAAACGCATTCCGCGCGTTTTTTTTTAAACTCTGAAATGTAAATATGTTTTAAGATTGAGATATTCACTTTGTGTCCGATGTGTGTATAGGTGCTGCTCTTGCTTATGTGTAACCTTGCAAATGATCTGGCATAAATAGGAAAGTTATGTTTTTTGGGGGTTGGTTTTTTTTTTGCCTTTCTTTGTTCTGAAGTTGTAATCGCTTTTGGGTGTTTGTATGTGGATTTACCAAGCACAGGGAAATGCTCATGTCGTTTCTACCCTGACTGCTTCGTTTGCTTGTTTATATGGTCTTATATATATCCCAAGAATGGGCGAGAAAATTAAACGTGTGTGTGTGTGTGTGTGTGCGTGTGTGTGTGTGTGTGTGTGTGTGTGTGTTGTGTGTGTGTGTGTGTGTGTGTGTGTGTGCGCGCGCGCGCGTGTGATGGAGAGACAGGTTACTTCGGTTGTGTGGCCTAACTCTTTGCCTATTTCTTGCTGCGTACCTCCCTTAGCCCCACCCCACACAGGTGTAACATGTCAGACTGGGAGAGAGGGAGGAAGGGGACCTATCCAGCACTTTACCCGTGCCACCAGAACGACACCACGTCAAGACAGGGAGCCAGCCATTTTTTCCCCCCAGCTGAATTCTTGAAAGAACCTATGTCCACAAAGTTTGCGACAGACCTTAATGGTACCTGATGGAGATTTTTTTTAGATTTTTACACAATGAATATCAGATTTAAACCACCCCTACTCTCTTCCTCAGAAGAAACATTTGAAATTGTTAAGTGTAAGTTATTCAGATCAAAATCTGATTGTAATGTTGAGTTTAGCAACGCACATTTAACATGCTGTTTTTCTTCAGTGCTAGAGTTCAGTGTGACCGGTGTGATTGTAATGTCAGCGCCCCCTGTCATGCAGAGTGCGTAATGACGATGAGGTCGAATGAGATGTGTTCAAGTTTTGTGCATTCCATACGCGTTACATCCTGACGTGTCATTGATTGCACTACCCGTGAATTCACGGTGCCATATGTGTACAGTGTGAAACCTTCCTGTCATTGTATTAATGTTTTTACGTATCTGTCAATCGGTTTCTCTCTCTCTCTCTCTCTCTCTCTCTCTCTCTCTCTCTCTCTCTCTCTCTCTCTCTCTCTTTTGTGTGTGTGTGTGTTTGTGTGCATGTGTGTAATTTCTTGTTGAAATGTCAAGAAGAGTTGTTGATTTTTTTCCTTTATTCTTTTTTTTCAAGAGATTTCTAGTGGATGGATGAGTGGATGTATAATGGCATTAGAAAAAATATTGTAATTTGAGTGTTACTTGTTTGCATGAATAATAAGTTTCTATAATTATTGTGTAAGAACTAATGTTAACCAATGTATTATGCTGGAGTATTATTTGACCAATGTTTCATGTACATCCCGGTGGCAGTAACATTGTACATTGGTTGTGTTTATTGCTTTCGTTCCAAACTCAACAAAGAAATTGATATTAGGCTTGTTTGAAAGGAAATGAACAATATTTTCGAAAGATACGATGTTCAGAAGTCAAAAACCAGTCTGGTTAAGGTAAGAAGAAAATAGATAAACCGGAGACGAAAAATAAATAAACAAGAGTGGCCGATGGTGAACGGTGTCATGGTTACCTTTTTTTCATTTCCAGATATTGTTGTATCGCTTTCAAGTCTGCAGTCATAAAAAAAATAAACAGAATCCTAAATTGTTGACATGAAGATAATACAAAGGAGAAGTGTGCGCGCAAGCGTGCACGCACATGAACACACACACACACACACACACAAAGAACGTGCGTGCATACACACACATAAATACGCATGCAAGCACTTGCATACTGCACGCACGCACAAACGTTTTCATCTTCGACTGTCATCACGGGAAGGCAGTGTATATTGTGAATGATTAGTTTCTAATGTATGTGAACTTGAAAACGGCCTTCGACCGACCAAAAACCTACGCTTTTGTGCTAATTTTTTTTTTTTTTTTTTTTTTTTTTCCTTTTCTTTGTTGACATTTTCATTCATCAGCTAGATAGTGTTTTGCTTTTTTATTATTTTTTTTTAAGAGGTCAGCAGTCATAGTTTAATTTTATCTGCATTTTTTAATCCGAATTCCAGTCGAGTTCAGAATGAATGTTCATATAGTTCAGGGAAGGGTTGGGGCGGCGGAACCAGAGGTCGGACTCTGCCTTCCAGTTTAATGGTTTTAAAAAAAAAAAAAAAAAAAAAACTCGTGACCATCCAGTGGAAAAGGGCTACTTGGTTCAGTTCAGGGAAGGGTTGAGGCGGCGGAATCATAGGGTCGGACTTTGTCCTCCAGTTTAATGGTTTTTAAAAAAAAGGGGGGGGGAAATGTCTCTTGTCCACCCAGTAGAAAAGGGCTACTTGGTTCAGTTCAGGGAAGGTCAGAGGCGGCGGAAGGAGGTCTGTCGTCCATTATGCCATGCCGTAGACTTGTTGAACCTCTGACTGTTCACTGCCCTATTAGTCTGTGAGAATTTCACCTTTTACCATACTTATGGTGGAAAAAAAAAAATTTTAATAAAAAAAAGGATGAGAAGATAGATGTGTATTATGTTTTGGGTGCGCTCCAATTTGGACATCCCGGTGCCATGTTTATACTGTATTGCCATGGTTTGTGAGAGAATTGCCATAGCCTGTCTTGCATTCCAGACGGTTTAGATAATATAAATGTAATGGCCATGAGTAATGATGAACATGTCCGAGTAACGTCCCATTATGTTGAACTCTTTACTTACTGTCTTGTCAGATGATTTCTGCTTTTTTGGTGCGAGCGATGTATGCCCATGATTGCTGTGATTGTTCTGTGCTCTTTCCAGTTATTTGTGTATTGATTTGCCCTGGTTAAGATGTTTTTAACGATGTGATCTACCACCCTAGGAGACTTCATAACTGCTGACAGATTTTGTTGTACAGGAGACTTGAATTGATCTTACGCACTAAGGGACACACACACACGGCCGCGCGCGCGCGCGCGCGGACACACACACACACACACACACACACACACACACACACACACACACACACGCATACATACATACATACATACATACATGCATACATACATACTCACAATTATGTACATAGCGTGCGCGTGCACGTGTTTACGAAGGACCCAACACCATTGCTTCTTGATTTCTTTTTTTTTTCGTGTTCATGGTATGGACGGTTTTATATCTCTGTGTTGTTGATGTTTGGATTTCCTTATCATATGCTTACATCAAAGGGTTTTGTTCCATCTTAATGTCTTTGCATACTGAAATTGTACAGTCGATGGAAGACCCGGTGCCACTTACATAAACATGAGTGGGAGGAAAAGTACATTTCCTTGCAATGTGTACGTTCAATAAATGTGCTACGCTTAGTCGAATGGTGTGTTTGTTCAGTTACCAATAACTTTTTTTTTCATAGCATGTTGTCGGTACTGGTCCGAGTTTAAGACCATTGACGTTTTGTTTTTTGTGGCGGTTACAGTATGATGTTTTACACACTGTCAGAGCTGTGTATGTGACAGTGTTTATTTAGTCGCCTATTTGATGAAAGAATCTGTCAGTACGCCCATTTGAAAAAGGAAACTTTCAGAAAGAAAAAAAATATATATAGATTGCAGCGAGTTGGGGAAAAACACGTTACGTGCCATACGACTTCATCAGTCCTTTTCAGAGACAGACCAACGACTTCATCAGTCCTTTTCAGAGACAGACCAACGACTTCATCAGTCCTTTTCAGAGACAGACCAACGACTTCATCAGTCCTTTTCAGAGACAGACCAACGACTTCATCAGTCCTTTTCAGAGACAAACCAAATTCATGTTTATCCCAAATGACGTCTTCAGTCTCTTTCAGGGAAGAACAGATACGTGGCATTTTATCCTAAATGAACAGAGACAAGAATTTTTTTTTTTTTTATCCAAATGACTTCTTCAGCTAGTTAAAACTAAGTATTCGGTAAGTAACCTACGCACATTTAACACGCTAGTTTTCTTCATTGCTGGAGTTCAGTGTGATCGGTGTGATTGTAGTGTCGGCGCCCCCTGTCATGCAGAGTGCGTAATGCCGATGAGGTCGAATGAGATGCGTTTGTGCTTTCTATTGGCGTTACATCCTAACGTGTCATTGATTGCACTACCCGTGAATTCACGGTGCCATATGTGTACAGTTTGAAACCTTGTATTTGTATTAATGTTTTTTCATGTTGTGTGTGTATGTGTGTCTCTGTCTCTGTCTCTGTCCCCTCTCTCTCTCTCTCTCTCTCTCTCTCTCTCTCTATCTCTCTCTCTCTCTCTCTCTCTCTGTGATCTGTGCGATATTGTCAAGAAAAGATGTTGCTTTTGTTTGCTTTATCTCTTTTTGTAATGAAAGAGAACTGAAAAATGGATTAGTGGATGAAAGTGACATTTGCAAAAGTATACGGATGTGAGTGATACTTGCGTGCATGAATGATAAACTTCTATATTGTGTGAGAACTAAATGTATGAAATAATGTGAAGACAAGTGCATCATGTTGAAGTGTTATTTGATCATTGTGGTATGTGCATCCCGGTGGCATTAACAGTGTACACTAGTTGCGTTTATAGTTCCAGTTCCAGCTAAACCAAAAGATACAGAAAATGTGACGTTTGCTTAATACAAAACGGACAGTGATTTCTTCTGGAAAGGTACGATTTTCACAAGCCCAAAACAAGAAGCATGAAAACAATAGCAACAAAGCTGCATGCAGTCCGGTTTACGTAACAGGTACAGGGGGGGGGGGGGGGGGGGAGGGGGGGACGGAGACGAGAAATAAACAAGAGAGGTCGATGTTGAACGGTGTCATGGATAGTTGTTTTTGGGTTGTTGTTTTTTTTTTGTTGTTGTTGTTGTTTTTAAATTACATATGTTGACGTATGTCGATTTCAAGTCTCCAATCAAAAAACAAAACGAACGTTGAATTGTTGAAATGAGTATATTATAAAGGAGAAGTGTGCGTGCAAGCGAACATGCACGCACACACACACACACACACACACACACACACACACACACACACACACACACACACACACACACACACACACAAGAGACACACACACACACACACACACACACACTCTCTCTCTCTCTCTCTCTCTCTCTCTCTCTCACGCGCACGCTCACATGCACTCACACACGCACACGCAAGCGTACACACTCATTTTTTTTTATCTCAGACTTTCGTCAGAGAAAAACAATACACACAGTTGTATCTGTTGTCAACGATTAATTTCACATTTTTATCTGTGCTTGAAAATGACCTTGGACCGAAACGTTGTGCGTTTGTGTTTGCATGTTGTTGTTTTTTTCTCATCGATATTTTCTTTCACCAGTTTCAGATTAGATGGTAGTTGCCTTTTTTTTCTTTTTTTTTTTTTAACAGATCAGCGATCATTGTTTAATTCATCTGTATTCTTGAATCCAAAGTTCAATGTCCCCCTGAAGCAAATGCTTCAATACAAAGAACGTTACAGTAAACGTGCCAGTATTTCGAGAAAGGCCTGCAGACAGCTGGTAAAAGTGTATGGCTGTGAAACCGACAGTCGTAAGTTCGAACCACTGGAGGGGAGGGGGGGGGGGGGGGGGGGGGCAGGAGCCGGGAGGGGGGGGGGTTGATTTTTGCAGCTGGAAAGCCCCCTACGGACACCCACCAGTTGATGGACACTTGATTCAGTTCGGGGAAGGGTAGGGGCGGCAGAAGGAGAGGGTCGGACTCTGCCTTCTCTTTTTACGGCTTCAAAACCTCTCTGTACGCCCAGCGGGAGAGGGAGGCTTGGTTCAGTTCAGGGGAAGGAAAGAGGCGGTGGAAGGAGCTCCGTCTTCCATAATGCCGCGCGTCCTGGTTTGATGAACGCCTCACGGCTCACTCTCCTGTGGCCATAGGCTTTGAAATTGTAAAGCTTAAACCTTGTGGTGAAAAATAAAGATACAAATGCAGGAGGAGAGGATGGGTGTGTATTTTGATTTTCGTGTGTTCCGATTTGGATACCGGCGCCATGTTTATACTGTATTGCCATGGGTTGTGTCATCATTGCCATCGTTTGTCTTCTATTCCAGACAATGTAAATGATTTGAGTGTAAAACAGCCGTATAATGAACATGTCTGAGTGATGCCCCGTTGTTTTGAATTTTTTGATTCACTGTCTTGTCGAATGATTTCTGGTTTTTCGAGCACAGTTGGTGCATGAGAGTTGTGGGTGTTGTAAGTTCTCTCCAGTGAGTTGTGCATTCGTTTGCCCTGGCTAAGATACTTTTGATGATAGGAGCTAGCACAGTAAGAGGCTTCATTACTGCTGACAGATTTTGTTGTATAGGGAGAATAGCATTAACCTTACGCACTACAGGACGCGCACACACACGTGCGCACACCCGTGCACACACACACACACACACACACACACACACACACACACACACACACACACGTGCGCGCGCGCGCACATACACAGGCACTCACATGCACGCGCCCACACACACACTCACTCACACACACACACACACACACACCACACACACACACACACACACACACACACTCTCTCTCTCTCTCTCTCTCTCTCTCTCTCTCTCTCTCTCTCTCTCTCTCTCTCTCCTACACAAACTTTTACACACAAGCAAAAGAAACACTTGGAAAACGAAAATCTGATCGTATTCAAAAGTTTAGCAGGAGAAATGGAAACCATAGGAATAGTTGGAGTTGCTCTTCATTCACTTCCCAGCCTCCAACCTATTGTTGAGTTGATGCACATTTAACGTGTTTTTTTGTTTGTTTGTTTTTTCTTCATTGCTGGAGTTCAGTGTGACCGGTGTGATTGTAGTGTCAGCGCCCCCTGTCATGCAGAGTGCGTAATGACGATGAGGTCGAATGAGATGTGTTCAACTTTGGTGCATTCCATACGCGTTACATCCTGACGTGTCATTGATTGCACTACCCGTGAATTCACGGTGCCACATGTGTACAGTGTGATAACCTTGTATTTGTAAAAATGTTTTTACGTATCTGTTTATCTGTCTGTCTCTCAATCTGTCTGACTGCCTGTCTGTCTGTCTGCCTATCTATTTGTCTGTGTATCCATCTGTCTATGTATCCATGTCTATCTGTCAATCTATTTATCTATCTACCTACATATCTATCTGTCTATCTATCTGTCTATCTATCAATCTCTGTATATATGTGTGTTTGTGTATGTGTGCGCGTACATGTGTGCGCGTATATATATATGTGTGTGTGTGTGTGTGTGTGTGTGTGTGTGTGTGTGTGTGTGTGTTTGTGTGATTTCTTGCGGAAATGTCAAGAAGAAATGTTGATTTTTTCCCCCCTCTTTTTATTTCTTTTCTCAAATGAAAGCAGTAACAGATGGATGGAGCAATGACCAAAATGACATTAAAAGAAATATGTTGTGTGCATGAATCGTAAACTTCTGTGTTGTGTTAGAACTGATATGTAAAATACTGTGAAAACCAATGTACCATGCTGAAGTATTATCTGATCAGAGTTGTATGTGCATCCGGTGGCATTCACAGTGTACATCAGTTGTTTTTATTGCTTCCTTTCCGAACTTGTCAAAGAAAAACATAACAATGACCTTCGAAAGATAGGATCCTCAGAAGTCAGAAACAGGAAGCATGAAAACGGTAACAACAAAAGTGCATTCAGTTCGCTTTAGGTTAAAAAAAAAAATTAAAATAAAAAAACGGAGACGAAAAATAAATAAACAAGAGTGGCGGGTGGTTAATGGTGCCGTGGATACTTGTTATTTCTTTGTCTAATCACAGATAATGCCGTATTGATTTCAAGTCTCCATTCAAAAAAACAAACTGAATCTTGAATTGTTTAATTGACGACATTACAAAGAAGAAGTGAGCACGCAAAAGCGCGCTCACACACACAATCTTGAATTGTTTAATTGACGACATTACAAAGAAGAAGTGAGCACGCAAAAGCGCGCTCACACACACACACACACACACACACACACACGCACACACGCACGCACGCACGCACGCACGCACGCATGCACGCACGCACGCACTCACACTTACACACACACACACACACACACACACACACACACACACACACACACACACACACGTATCTGTTTATCATAGACTTTCATGAAGGGGAAGGAAAACATACAGTTGTATCTGTTGTGAATAATTAATGTCAAATTTATAAACATATAGTTGTATGTACTGTGAACGATTAATTTCAAATTTATCTGCAATTCAAAAAGACCTTCGACCGAAACATTCCGTGGTTTTTTTCCGTTTGCTCGCTTTAACTGATATGAGAGTTGGGATTATGTTTTGTTTGTTTGGTTGTTGTTGTTGTTTTAAGATCAGCAGTCCATGTTTATTTCATATGTATTCTTGAATCCAAAGTTTAATACCCGCCTGAGGCATATGCTCAAATACAAAGAATATAACAGCGACGTGTGCCAGTATTTTGTGAAGGGCCTGCAGACAAAGGAAATATTTACCGTGGTGAGACTTACCCACACTCCGCAGACATAATCAGTCATACACAAAAATTGATATACACTATCGGGACAGTCGCATACCTAACCTTTCAGCATGCATTATGCGCGCGCGCACTCGACGCGAATGCTATACAATTCAAACAGAAATTGACGTCTCTGTTAGATCAATAGAGAATAAAACTCTGGCAGCGGTCAGATATTAGCAATAAGACAATAATGCTTGAAGACCAACGTAGATATCCGCCCGTAAACTTCGGTATTCAGCACAGGTGACAGACGTGTTGCGTCATCGATCATCGCCGTACGGGACAAGCCTACTTGTACTTTGTTTCATACATGCTCACTCTTTTCCACATTCAACCCACTTTAGATAGTCGCATGAGTTTTTACTTTGCGCGTGCAATTCAATTGTTTTCAAATTCCCTGCATGTTTCAAGTAACGAATACTCTGCGTGATCGAATTTATAACTGGATCGACGACAGTAACCCAAGCCAATGGTCAATTTCTGAAGGGAAGTAAGCCACGCATGGGTTACCTGCTCCTGATCCTGGAAAGCGATTTTGATTGGACAGTTGCAAAGCAAGGTCAGTAGGGGAAGATAACCCGAAGAGAACAGTGTTCTGATCTGCCAACTATCCACTGGCAATTTTGCGGACAGGTTCAGCCCATGTAATGCTTGAAACCACATAGCTCGGCCCGTCAAGCCCCGACACTTTCTACGTCAGCGGGTTTCAGAGGATCAGAGAGTCTGGCTGTGGAGCCGTGTCGGGTTTTTGTGGCCGGAAATCCCTCTGTATACGCCCAGCAGTTGATGGCTACCTGATTCAGTTCAGGTAAGGGTAGGGGCGGCAGAAGGAGAGGGACGGGCTCTGCCTTCCAGTAGTGTGGTTTCTAAAAACCTCTCTGTCCGCCCGGCGAGGAAGGAGCACTTGCTTCACTTCAGGGAAGGTGAGAGGCGGCGGAATGAGATCCATCCTGCCGAGCCCTAGACTTGATGAACCTCTAACTGTTCACTGCTCCTATTAGTCTTGGAGATTTTAACCTTTAACCTTAGTTATGTTGGGGGTAAAGATGGGATGACAGGATTGATGTTGGTTTTGTTTGTTATCCCCCCCCCCCCCCTTTTTTTCTTCTTTTTTTTTGTGCGGTCTGATCTGGATATCCCCCGGTGCCATATCTGTATTGCATTGTCTGGCATAGCCTCAAGTGGAGAGACCGAGGACTGCCATGGTTTTTCTTCTAGTCCAGACGGTTTAGATAGTTTAAAATAATGTAAAATAGTCATGACTGATGAACATGACTGAGCGACGTCCCGTTATTTCAGTTTCTTTACTTGCTCGTCGAATTTTGTATTTCACTCCGTGCGCGTGAAATACGCCCATGATGTTGTGACTGTTCTGTGGTTTTTTCCTCTTATTTGCGTATATCATTTTTGGCTTGAATATTTTTGATGATGTTATCTACCGCTGCAGGGGTCTTCCTAACTGATGACTGATTTTGTTTTACAGGAAATTTCAACTGACCTACAGAACACACACACACACACACACACACACACACACACACACACACACACACACACACAGAGTGCGCGTGCGCATGCACGTGCTCACGGAGGTCTGGACACTAGCGCTTCTTGATTTCATTTTCTTGTGCCATATTCTTCGTATCGATAGTTTCATATCCGTATAGTGTTGTTTGGCTTTCCTTCTTATATGCTTGACATAAAAGGGTTTCGTAACATGCTAATGACTTTGCGTACTGAACTTGTACAGTCGATGGAAGACCCGGTGCCACTTACATAAACATGAGTGGGAGGAAATGGTTTTTTTTTTTCCCCTCCCAAATCGAGATATGTTTGGTAAAATGTGCAAAGCGTGCTAAAATGGTGTGTTTGCCTAGTTACTTTTTTTCTGGCATGTTGTCAGTAGTTCGCACTTTTTGTATTGTGTAGGTTACAGTCTGATGTATTAGTCTACACGATGTAAGATGTGTGTGTGTGTGTTTATCTGTGTGAGACAATATTTGTTTGGTTTCCCATTTCATGAACAGATTTGTCAATATGCCCAATAAATAAAAAAAGAGAAAATATTAAGAAAGGGAAAACAGGCGCGCGCGCACGCACGCGCACGCACGCACGCACGCACGCACGCACGCACACACGCGCGCGCGCGCGCCTTTAGACACGTAATCGTCTGTTTACGTATATGTTCTCTTACGTCATTGCCTAGACGCATTTATTTGTTTTTCTTTTTATGTCACAAGTCTATGACCGAAACATTGTAGATTTTTGTTCTGACGTGTGTGTGTTGTGTGTGTGTGTTTTCCCAAAATCTTCCAAAGCATCCTCAAAGACGTTTTGCATTGAAAACTGGTAGACTGTAACCAACGAAAACAAATCAAAAGATGTTTTGTTTAAGTGATACATAATTTTTTAAAAAATAAAATAAAATAAACTCACGTTTTCATGCCATACGACTCAATCGGTCCTTCTTAGAGACAAACCAAACTTCTGTTTATCCCAAATGACTTCTTCCGTCCCTTTTAGGGATGAACAGATACACGGCATTTGATCGTAAGTGATGTCTTCAGTCGTTTTGAGAGAGAAATTTAAGTGCTCGGGGCTTATCGCAAATGACTTTTTAGGTCACGTTAGAGAGAAAACAAACGTTTGATGCCAGCTGGCATCTTCATCTCTTTCAGAGATAAATCAATACGTGACGCTTTATCCCAAGGGGGTTTCTTCGGCCCCTTTGAGAGAGATAAGAACAGCACTGTCATAAGTGATTTTTTCAGTCTCTTGCAGAGGCAAGCCAGATACACAGATTTTTATTTTTCTTTTCCAAATGACTTCTTCAGTTCATTTAGAGCGGGGGGGAAAAACCCATCTAGATGGCGTTTCATGCCAGCTGACTTCTTCAGTCTGTTTTGGAGAGAAACTAAACATGTGGCGTTCATCCGAAATGACTTCGTTAGTGATATTCAGAGAGAACACTACATGCGTTTCACGCGATAGGGACTGGAACGGTAGTGGAAAACTCTTGTGGTGAAACGCTGGGTGTTTTCTGGTTAATGATAGTTTTTTCCCCTGGCGATTTAATTTTTCTTCATTTTCTCATTGATTTGTGTAGTTATAGGGCTGACTTTTAGGTGCGGTTGTGTGTGTGTAGAGTGTGTGTATGTGTGTGTGTGTGTGTGTGTGCGCGCGCGCGCGCGTGTGTGTGTGCGTGCGTGTGTGTGTGCGCGCGCGCGCGTGACATCTGCCTAAACGCATATCTCCCGCACCGCTCAGTCTGCCCCAGTTCTCCACACAGCCACACCGAGGCTTGCGTGTTACAGTCTCAGCATTTGCAAACCATAGAGAGCAATGGTAAGTGATGCCTTGTATAAAACGCGTCTGAGGTGAAGGATTCGCCTATACCGTAGAAATCACTTAAAATATTGAGATAAGATCAAACGTTCGAAGATGTCCGCTTGATTCAGCATTGCCTGTTCTTTTTCTTTCCTTTTCTTTTCTTTTTATTGATCGCTGGAATGAATATGTATCATTAGTGCATGAAAGACGAGATTTGTGTGTGTGTGTGTGTGTGTGTGTTCTATACAAGTTCCCAAACGACCACGCATTGATCTTACCCTTGTTTGCGGACTGTTGTCAGACTAGATATGGGGCCAGGCGGGGTCGGCTGGACTATGAACAATAAAGGCAACCGAAAGATGGAGCCTTGTTTTATGGGTGATGTGTTGCGCTTTGTTCTGTTATCCACAGTGTCCTCGTTGTTCTCAGCAGGAGAGTGAGTGTGTATCGGTCAGGGGCACTGAGCCCACAGTGGTTTCCTGGTCGCCAGGTCATTCTTCTCTTTCTCGTCCTCTTCCGCCTTTGTGTTTTTCTCCTTCTTCTGTTTCTCCTCCTCTTTAAGTTCCTTCTCTTTTTCCCCTCTTGTTTTCAGTCATTCTTCTCCTTCTTCTTCTTCTACTACAACTACTAATTCTTTTTCGTCTTTTTTTCCCCACGTGTACTTTTCTTTTTCCCCTCATCCTTCTTGTACTTCTTTTCCCCCTCATCTTTCTTCTCCTCCTCTTCTCCTTTTCTTTTCTTCTTCTTCGTCTGTTCTTTCTTCTTCATCTTTTCTTCTCTTCTCTTCTCTCTGCTTCTGTCTCTTCTTCTTTTTCTTGTCCTTCTTCTCTTTTTGCTTACTCTTCTTCTTCTCCACCTCCTCCTCTTCTTCCTTCTTTTTTCTTCTTCTTCCCCCCCCCCCCCCCCTCTTTTTTTCCAGTCCCTTTTGCTTGTGGACTGGGAGGGATTACACCTTCCACCTCACACACACACACACACACACACACACACACACACACACACACACACACAAACAAACAAACGAATACATACACACACATCACTTTCGGTCCCCAATACACAGCCACACCGTTTTTGTCCTATCGTAACCCAAGCACAGCAGTTAGCAGGGAGCGGTTGATGTCAAATCGTCATGAGGCAACCAACCAGAGGAGACCCTGCACTGCGGCTGAGTTACTGCGGTGGTGTTCAGTGGTGCGTGTTAGGATCGAACATAACGCAGGACACCGCAGGAGAGAGAAGGGTGGAGGTGGGGGTCCTTTTCCTCTCTCTTTTCTTTGTTTTCTTCTTTCTCATCCTCTTCTACCATGACTTCTTATCCTCCTATTATTTTGTCGGTTTTTTTTTTTTTTTTTTCATCTTCTTTGGATTTTTTTTCGAGTTGTGGGTATTTTTGTTTTAGCCCTGACGTGTTTCTGTGCAGTCAGGTGAACTACAAAGCATGGAAGACTTTTCCAGCCATGTTTTTTACGTTAATCTTTCAAAAAAAACAAACAAACAAACAAACAAACAAAACGAAATAATGAAAGGAAGAAGAAGAAAGAAATTTCTCAGTGTTGTGATTTCGATTAATTAGTATCGCTTAAATTCACACACACACACACACACACACACACACACACGGACATAGTATATATCCACACTGGCAAAACACAGGACGTACGTGATTAATAGAAAGAAAAAAAAAAGGGGGGGGGGGGGCAGAGACAGAGAGAGAGAATCTGTAACTATTCAACACCCCAATGGCTGTCTCTCAATGTCAGACTTCCAATCGCTGAATGATGTTGTCTGTCTGATGATGATGTCTGTCTGAAGAGTTCAAGGCTTTGCGAAAGACAGACACTTAATGGTTCTTGGCCTAATTTCCCTTGTCGTGAAGACACGCTCAGTCCTACAGGCTGTAGCGCTCTCCTCTGACGTTTGTCGGTGAAAGACGTCTGAGGCTCCGCTGCGTTCCCGACAGACCAGTTTCCCACTACTTTCGCGGCGTTTCCCTATCTGGATGAAGACATGTCTTTACAAGTGGTTAGATACTGTCCTAGCTGTTGACACCTGTGTCTATTGCCAGATGACGCTATCACGACCGGGATTGTATGTTAAAGCTGTGTACTTATGAAAAAGCAATACACTTTTCTTAAAACGTATTGATTCTTACGTACAAGAAAAAAATATACTGATCGTAAAAGACAATCTTATTCAAAAAGACTATATTTATTACAAAAGAAAAGAAAAGACCATACTTTCATGCTAATTGTAAAAGACAATCTTATTCAAAAAGACTATATTTATCACAAAAGAGAAAAAAGCGATAATACTTGCATACTAATTGTAAAAGACAATCTTATTCAAAGAGACTATATTTATCACAAAAGAAAAAAAAGCGACTATACTTGCATATTAATTGTAAAAGACAATCTTATTCAAAAAGACTGTATTTATTATAAAAACAAAACGATCATAGGAAAGAAAACCACACGCGTTTTTTTAGAAAGAAAAAAGTGTTGTTATAAAAAGACAACTTCAAAGATCACGCCAATTCTCAAAATAAAAGACTATATTACTCAAGAAAAAAAATCCTACCTATCAAAGACTTCATTTATTACAAATTTTAAACGTAGTTCAAAAGACGAAGCTTATTTTGAAAAAAAAAAAGGTTATGAAAACGCTGCACTTCTTTACAAATGAATTTGCTTTTTGAAGAAGACTACACTAATTAAAATGACCAATCTTACTCAAAAGAATACAGAAGTAAAAATACAAGGCTTATACTTTTATTTTTTTCTTTAATTGTACTCGTTTGAAAGACACGACATTAACAAAACAAAACAAAAACAAAAAACACAAAAAAAACTACCATACTTTTTTTTTTTTAAGACAGTATTTGTCACAAACATCACTCTTGGGTACATTCGGTGGAAACCCAGCATTTACAACTACATAGTCTGTTCTCCACATGTCATTCTCTTCATGGAGTAAACAGAGAATACGAACCACAGAACGCGACCACTTCTCTTTACCACCTGGTTTCTCCGCTGCGTCGTGTCATAATAATCACAATAATCACCCACTAATTAGCAGGAGTAGTGAAAAGTAGGAGAAATGAGTGCTGTCAGTACAACACAGAAAGTGAAGACTGAGAAAGCAACATGCAGGAGTGGTGAAAAGTAGGAGAAATGAGTGTTGTCAGTACAACACATAAAGTGAACACTGAGAGAGCAACATGCAGGAGTAGTGAAAAGTAGGAGAAATGAGTGTTATCTGTACAACACATGCAGTGAAGACTAGCAGAACAACATGCAGGAGTAGTGAAAAGTAGGAGAAATGGGTGCTGTCAGTACAACACATAAAGTGAAGACTTGCAGAACAACATGCAGGAGTAGTGAAAAGTAGGAGAAATGAGTGTTATCTAACACAGAAAGTAAAGACTGTGAGAACAACATGCAGGTGTAGTGAAAAGTAGGAGAAATGAGTGTTGTCTGTACAACACATAAAGTGAAGATTGAGAGAGCAGCATGCAGGAGTAGTGAAAAGTAGGAGAAATGAGTGTTGTCTGTGCAACACAGAAAGTGAAGATTGAGAGAGCAACATGCAGGAGTAGTGAAAAGTAGGAGAAATGAGTGTTATCTAACACAGAAAGTGAAGACTGAGAGAACAACA